>VXBJ01000188.1:143419-151603 GCA_013400055.1 Nycticryphes semicollaris | reverse complement strand
TCTCGCTCCCCCCCCCCCCCCCCCCTTTTTTTTTTTTTTTAATCTGCAGTGTTCCACATTATTTTGCCATTGATTTAATGGACCATCATCCATGAATTTTACTACCTGTCAAACAGCACAATTATTCTGAATTCTGTTGTGGGGGAGCTTGACACCCAGCTCTGGATCACTTTACACTTTTCACCCTTCCCAGCGTGCGTGCACTTGTCAATCCAGAGTAGCATTTTGTGTGATCATAGGACGGTCTTTTGTGTCATTGTTTTAATTTGATGGTTTGGGGATTGAGTGATTTGGCAGTCGATGGATAAGGAATTTTTATGGAAAATATGTGGAACGTGGAAATAATATGTGGAATGCTGAAGCTACTACAGGGTGTTGAAATCCAAATAAATTCCCTTCTTCCCTCTTACTGCTCCCAGCTCTGAAAAAAATAAGATGGGAAGGGTGCTCATCTTTGCTGTCGGTTCATTATTCATGGGCTGTTCCTGAAAGCTTCCTAAGGAGGATGCTGAATCCTCTCTTGCTGGGCTCTAATGGGGTGCTTGTACCAAGCAGCACCCCAAGAGGCCAGGCACATGTGCCTGGAGATGGATTCCCCATGGACAGGTAAAAATTTGTAATGTACTTCCTGAGAGCTGCGGTTGGCACTCAGTGGTGTGCAGCAGATTTCTTCCACAGAACAATGAGTGGATTACATCTACATTAAAATAAAGAAAAGATTGGTTAATTCAGAATGAATCGGGCCTTTGTATCGCTTTTTAAAGAGCTCTGTCTATCATCGTGCGTGACCAGGGTGAATTGTTTTTCAGGTGACAGGAACAACAGATTGACTCCTCATTGTTCTAGAGGCTGTACATATGCAGACAAAGACTCCAGCAAATCGTATGAATGTTCTTCAAGGTAACAGCGGGTTCCTTGATGGAAAGTGTGGACACAGAAGAATAAAATTACTTGCCCAAGGTCACAGAGTAAGTATGAGTTTGGCATGGGGACCTGTCTTCCGAGGTCCTCAAGTTTTATTCCAAGTATTTTCCTTAAGAGATCTTACCTCCCCTGATGAACAAGGTCCTTCCCACAATGAAATGTTCTCCCCTGGGTCTGAAGCAAATGAATTTGGGTTGTGGGTGAGGACAAAAGCTATTTTGGTAACCATGATTAGTTATGGGAATAGCAACAGCATGGCTTTTCCTCTTGCACAGCTGCTTCTTTTCCATGAGAACCCCTGCTTGAGTTTGTCCAGCAAGGTATGATGGTCAGTGGGTGAGGATGCTCACCCTTCCCCATCTCCAAGAGTAGTGAGGAGAGTATACACTTCTACATTTCAGGCCTGGTGAGGTGCCATCTGGAGCACTGGGACCAGTTCTGGGCTTCCCAGTTCCAGAAGGACAGGGAACTGCTGGAGAGGGGATAGCAGAGGACCACAAAGATGATGAGGGGCCTGGAGCATCTCTCTGATAAGGAAAGGCTGAGGGACTTGGGTCTTCTTAGTCTGGAGAAGAGAAGGCTAAGGGGGGATCTGATCAACACCTAGAAATACTTGAAGGGTGGGTGTCAGGAGGATGGGGCCAGGCTTTTTTCAGTGGTGCCCAGTGACAGGACAAGAGGGAACGGGCACAAACTGGGACATAAGTTCCATCTAAACCTGAGGAGGGTGACATTTTGGGAGTGGCAGAGCCCTGGCAGAGGCTGCCTAGAGAGGTGGTAGAGTCTCTATCTCTGGAGACATTCAAACCTTGCCTGGACCCGTTCCTGTGGGACCTGCTGTGGTGGAGTGTTGGACCAGTTGATCTCCAGAGGTCCCTTCCAACCCCATAGCATTCTGTGATTTCCTTGGCCTTGCAGTAAATAAGGATTATTGTCCCCCTTCAGGAAGCTGGTGGGATGGTATAGACTTCTCACACACTGGGCCCAAATTTGTCATGCTGGGGGAGCTTTTTCACTCAGGGTGGGAAATACATGAACTACACGAGTCTCCCAGGGGAGTCAGTCAGATGCAGGATGTGGTGGCTCTGTGGCGCGTACACTGAAGTCTTGGCAGACCCAGGCAGAGGTGGGTCTGTGTGTTGTGGCATGGGCAGAAGTGGGGCTGGGCCAAACCCCCTCGGTCTCTCTTGCAAACACAGAGCTATGATAAAGTTTAAAATGGCCAGGATCCTCCTCCCTCAGCATTGTGACCAGTACACATTGTGTTCTCTTTGGGAGATCCCAGTCAGGCAGAATAATTAGGTGGCAACGCAATTTATTGCCTGCAGCCCTAAAAAGCTCAGGAAGCGCTCTATCAGCCCTCAGCTGGTGTGTAATCAATGCATCATAACTTTTATTAAGCCTAAATGCAGTGCTTCTGAGATACTAAATTTAAAGTGTGCCTGGAAACCAGGGCCATTTTGTGTTTGATTTACATATCACGGCATCCCGCAAACTGGGAATAGGATGACAAGGAGCCTGGATTAGTCTTCTCCCTGGGGATGCTTCAGAGATTTTTTTTTTTCCTCCTCCTGTGAGACCTCTGATACATCACCAGGTACCAGGAACGGCAGGACGTGGGTTGGAGCGTTTGAGGCCCCAGCTGCTGTCACAGATTAAGAAAGGGTGGTTGAGTCACGGCGCCCAAGACAGGATTGGTGCAAGCGCTACGTGTTGTGACAGTGGCTTCGGCTGCCTGTCACAGGGACACCTCTGAGTCCTTGCAGTGGTGGCTTCTGCACCACAAGCCCAGGGGAAAAAATGCTTAGACCTTTCCCAGGAAGTAAATCCCTGTCTCTGAAGTGCTGAATCAATGCACTGAGCTCTCCTGGGCATCCCATGACACTTCTCCTGGGGGGCATTTGGACACCTTCTTTGGCCTCCCCCATTCTGGTCCAGGTCTCCCCCGTGTTTCTAGAAGAGGGTTCCTCCATTATATTCTTTGCAAGCCAAGCCCTGCTCTCATCCCCTTGGTGAACTGCCTTTGCCAGTGGCTGAGGTGGGCAACCGGAAAGAAGTCCCCACTTCTGGGTGCTGGATTCCCAGAATAGGTTGTTGCAGCGCTGCTTTTTGCCAGTTCCTGCCCCAAATACACCCATTTCTACACTGAGTGAAGACAGGTCTGCAACCGGTGTCACAGCTGCCTGCCATGGGGCTGCCCTGGGATGAAGGACAGGACACCCACTTCCAGTTGCAGTGGGTGAGATGGGGAGAGTTTGAGGGAGTGAGGATCTCACCCTAGTTTCTGAGTCTATGAGGCACCCTGCACTTTGCCTTTGACAGGAACTCAGAAAACTTTGCCAAATGTCGGAGACTGGCTTAAAATGCTAAAGACAGTCTTTAAGACCCATGGAAATTCTAAAACAAAGATGTTATTAAAGTGGAATTAAGGACAAAAGAGTTGCTAATATCTTGAAGAAAAGGGAGAATAAGAACATTTGGGCTTTAAATAGTATTAGGATATTAGCTGAAGTTTAGAAATAAGGTTTTTCTGTGAAGCATTGTATTTGAGGAGGCTTCAATTCAGACATGAGATACTAACTTGACTTCAGGCATCTCCTAACCCTTTCTCTTGTGCTGGGGTTGTCCCAGAGCTGAGTGGGCAAGGAGGTGTGTGCCACACAAGCTGTCACAGCAGATCAGCTTCTGACTTGTTCTCAGCCTTTGGCATGTGCGGGCACCGAAGAACCACTGAAACAGGAAAAGCCAGGAATAAAAACCAAAATGAATAAGTTTTGGAAAGAGTACGACTCCCCATGCTTCAAGGAAAAGACCAGTTTCTGAATATTAGGAGCTGGAGGATGTTGCCCCCTGGTCAGGTGTGGGTTTTGATGGAGAACACGAATGTACATGGCATGTTCGGTTTGACAAACCATTTTTGTCCTCCACAGTGGTCCTGGGATCATAGTTTCAGAGCTGGGTAAAACTCTGTGACTAACAAAATATTCTGAGAAAGAAAGGTTTTTGCCAAAACCTGATTTTTATTTTTATTTTTTATTTTTTTTGAAAATGCTGTTTGCAGGGACATCCTTGTGGGTGGGTGTCACTGCACTAAGGTGGGGCTGGAGGTACAGAGGGTGGGAAAGGAGTGGAAGAAAGCAGATGAAGAAAATTGCCTGTTGAAAGCAGGAAAAAAAATATTAAAAATATTTTCCACCAGATTCTCTCCAGATGGGAGACTTTCCAAGGGACAAATGCTCTGTTTTGAATAGTGACTTGCTAACTATTGTTAAGCTTTGTTATGGCCTGGCTGGTTTCTAAACCATAGGAGCAGAAGGCAGAGAGGAACTATATTTTTCCCCTGAAATTATAGCCATTTTTAAAACACTGGTTTGCCTGCTTCTGGATACTTTCTGAATGTGTTGTGAATGTTTTTGCACTTTCTCTCTCTTTTTTGTTTTTTAGATACTGATGTAGCGATGAAATTAGGAACTGCAGCAGAATGGAGTTGACTTCTAGGCTTGCACAGGGGCCGATTGCCTGACATACAGGCCTGATCCTTGGCCGTAATTCATAGAATTATGGAATCATAGAACCATCCAGGTTGGAAGGGACCTTTAAGATAGAGTCCAACCATCAACCTAACTCTGATAGAAACCATCACTAACCCATGTCACTGAGCACTGTGTCAACATGGCTTTTGAATCCCTCCAGAGATGGTGCCTCAACCTCTTCCCTGGGCAGCCCATTCCAAGGCTTAATAAACCTTTTAGGGCAAAAAATTTTCCTAAAAATGTAATTACAGGAGCAAAGTGGAGAGTGGCTGTTGGTCCCAATAGATTGCCATGGCCAGCAGACCAAGGCAAAGGGATATCCCTTGTATTAGAAGGGCAACAAAACCGGTGAGGGGTCTGGAGCACAAGTCTGCTGAGGAAGGGCTGAAGGAGCTGGGATTCTTTAGTGTGGAGAAGATGAGGCTAAGGGGAGACTTCGTCGCACTCTACAACTCCCTGAAAGGAGGGTGTGAAGTGGAGGGGGTCGGCCTCTTCTCCCAGATAACTCATGACAGGACTGGAGGGAATGGCCACCAGTTGCGCCAGGGGAGATTTAGATGAGATATCAGGAAAAGCTTTTTCTCCCCAAGAGTGGTCAGACACCAGGATGGGCTGCCCAGGGAGGTGGTAGAGTCACTGTCCCTGGTGGTGTTCAAGAAGCGTCTGGATGAGATGCTACGAGACATGATTTAGCAGCTGAGTGGGTAGTACTGGTGATAGGAGGACGGTTGGACCAGATGATCTTGTAGGTCCTCTCCAACCTTGTGTTTCTATGATTCTGTGATTCTCAACGCTTTTTCCAGCACAAATCCCNTCCAAGGCTTAATAAACCTTTTAGGGCAAAAATTTTTCCTAAAAATGTGATTATAGGGCAAAGTGGAGAGTGGCTGTTGGTCCCAATAGATTGCCATGGCCAGCAGACCAAGGCAAAGGGATATCCCTTGTATTNGTCCTCTCCAATCTTGTGTTTCTATGATTCTATGATTCTCAACACTTTTTCCAGAACAAATCCAAAACATAGCCAAAACTGGCACACATAACAAAGGTTTTGATGGGGCTGTTGAAATTTATGTATGCCTTCAAGATATTTTTGTGTCTGAAGCACCCTTGTTGTGAAGGTGCCTGGCTCCTCTGTGGAGAGAGGGAGGCTCTCTTGTTTATCCTTTCTGGATTCATTACAGACTACCTAAAGAGTCAGGAGACTCACTGGGCTGGTGGTCACTGGGGACTAAGGTGTCATCTTAAATGCAAGATCAAGAGATAGCTCTCCCTCTGCCTGGGGGAAGCTTGAGAGGGAAGAAAACCACAGCAGCCCTGAGGCTCATCTAAAATCCTGGATGTAACGGCTCACCTCTGAAGAAGAAGATCTGTACCTGGAGGCAAACAGACAATGTACGGACATCTCTGCCTCTTATATGGCTCTGTCTCCCAGCCGTCTGGAAGTCTTTCCTGGTGAGTAGCACTGGCAAATGCTCTTGTCATTAAATATATTGGTTAGCACAGGGAGGGTTCTGAAACTAAGCTATAATTATTGGTGGAGCTGGCAGTGGTGCCTATAATTAGGGTTGCCAGATATTTCCCATTAAAAGATTCTGTTTTCCAATGCTGTGTCCTTGCCAATGCGTAACTGCTCAGGCTGAAATTTTCAGTTGCAGGCCGTTGGCTCAGGCTGGTCACTGTGAATATGAGTATGTGCGCACGGGGGAGAAAACAGGAGTAAAATGTAGTTTAAGCAGATCCAAGAGCCTGGTACAGGGCAAAGACATTGTTTTAGAGTCACTGAAGGGGAAAAAATTTCTGACAGTGGTGTTGCTGAGAAGGTTTGGAGCTTCATGCTTTATTTCTATTTTTGTAGGGACTTGGAATTTGGCTTTGTGACAGATATGTTTTTGGTTCCTTTTGTTCTTTTTTTTTCTTCAGACTCCCCTTCCTGGTTTTGGACAGGTCAGATTGTCATCCAGGGGTTGTCCTGGTTGACACCAGATCTATTGTCAACATGAGAAGAAGAGAACTTTTGCCCTGAAGTTTGTCTGGAGCTTCCACAGCCTCCCTGAAGCTTCAGGGAAGAAGCAGGCTTTTCTCCTCTTTCCCGGAGCAGGTTAGCAGCCTGTTGTGTTGGTGGATTATGCAGCTTGGGTTTCCTACACCCTACGTGTTTCTCCAGCTGGCTCACGCAGTAGGGTGGCAGCCACATGCACACTGGTTGTGTGGGGACAAGGGCTTTCTGCCACCATGTGTGGAGGTGGTTGTGAAATACAGAAGAGATCGTACAAGGAAGGCATATGGGGAAAGAGTGGCCATCTATTGCATCATTGGCAGGTCTGACAGCTTCTCATCCAGACTGGGAGTCTGCAGGACTAGCCCACAGCCCCATGCACCCCCATCTCCTTACCTGAGATCAGAGGTGGGTTGAGGTGAGAGTCCCGAGATTAGGAAGTGCTTTGGGGAACCATCATTAGAAGCATCGTTTTCAGCCTGGCTCCAACGATCCCGGCTAAAGCTGGGGGTAAAAATCTTCCCTCCAAGTCTTTTATTTCCCAAGGCATATCAAGTCATGTCAAATTTGCTGAGTTGTTTGGGCTGTAATGTCAAAAGTTGTTTCCAGCTAGAATAGTTTGTCTAGGTGTTTTGGTTTTTCATGAGCTTTGTGAACACGGGCATCTCACTGGAAATAACTGGTTTTGGCGTCGGCGCAGGGCTTTGATGCCGTGCGGGCAGAGAGATTGTGGCCCACTTGTGATGCAGCTAAAACTCAGAAGAATGTTCAGTTGCTGTCGAGAGAAGGACCATAGTTGCCTGAGTGAGACAAGGGTCCTCCGGAAAACACAGTTTGAATGGGGGGCATCGGGTATATGAAGAGGGGAGCTGAAATCAAGTTTTACGAGCACTTCTAATTCTTTAGAGCCCGAATTAGTTTAGTCTTCATGTTGTTTACCTGTGTAATCCTACCTACACTGCTGTGTATCCCTGCAGAGGTTGACGCTGGTAGGTAGTTGCAGCATGTTGGCAGGTTTCCTGGTGGCTGGGATGGTAGAGCATGGGGAAAAACTTCAGTGCGCGTGGGCTTGTGGATTTTTTAGTTCAGTGAAGTTACTCTGATTTATATCAACCTCAGATCTGACTATCTTTGTTTGTTTCAAACGGCACTGGTTAAAGTTCCTGCCCCCAGTTCCTGACTGAGATATTTCAGGGAGAAGCTAATGAGTGGCAGTGGTGGTATACATTTGATTGCAATAGGCCACCCATTCCAGACGCAGGACTATTAGGGGAAAAAAAAAAAAGACATTGAAATTTTGAAAAAGGCAGTCGGTGCAATGCTTTCCCTGGAAAGGTACAGTTTTTCTTAGAAAAGATGCTGAGAAAAAGCAATTTGCCTCTGATGAGTCAGGGTACCAATCTCAGTCAAGATACAATAAAGAAAAAAAAAAAATCGAAGTGGCTTTATATCCGAATTTGCTAGTCACGTTTCCATGGCTATTTACGAGTACAACATCTGATACTGCAGGGCATTTGTCTCGCTTGTCCTAATGGCACTGAGGTCAGCAGTTATTCTGAGCTGCAAGGAGCCGGCATCCAGGAATTTCTCCCATTGGACACGCCTTCCCTCCTTCATCTCCAAAAGCAGTTTGACTTTAAGACAGGAACCTGTAGAAGTGGATAATGTTCACCTTAAACTGGTGCCTGATCTAGGTGGCATGTCTTTTAACAGCGTGGCAAGTCACTGAGC
>VXBJ01000188.1:125906-140873 GCA_013400055.1 Nycticryphes semicollaris | reverse complement strand
GCGGGGGGGGGAGATGTGTTTTAATAGCTGTAATCCACACCTCAGTCAAAATTCCAGCTTGCAAACTTTATTATTCTTCATACAGGGATCATCTCTCTCCCTCGCTCTCTCTTGTTCTTGCTTACTCTGATAGCTTCTCATTATCGCTGCTATTGCTATTATCAATTATTACATTTTTAAAATCAAACCTGATATGGCAGCCTATCTGATATAACCCCAGCGCCTCGCCTCGTTAGCTTCGTTTGAGGTCTCTGCTTGAAATTCCGACACGATACCTGAACAGACACAGCGCTGACAGGGGCTGAGAGGGGAAAAAAAAAAAATTCCCTCGTCTTCCAGAACCGCTCTCCTGGTTTCAGAGGGAGCAGGACTGATGGGGCTTGGAGCGGTGGGCAGGAGCCTGTGACTTGTCAGCAGCTCCGGTTTTGGGTGGCTGGTGAGAGTGGTAAGGTGATTCATTACAGGGGACCGTCCGGGGCCGTCCCCTCTCCTGCTCTGAATTTGGTATTGCTCTTTAGAGGTGGATGGAATTGTCACTGAAGGCCTGCTTCCTCTCCTACAGCAATTCCCAATGCAGGCAGATCTGGGCTTTTTGACCTGGACTTTTGGCTACCCCTGGATCTAGATGACCTTCACAGTGCCTCGTTAGAACCTTGCTGATGTTTTGCCACCTCTGCTTCCGGCCGTAGGATAGAAACATTGAATGTGAAGTGCAGCATCTCCTAGGGTAGGTGTCCATTCCCCAGTGACAACAGCCTGAACTTCCGTAATTAGGTTTCTGATGAATCAGAAAATCCCTTCTCTACAAGGAAAATCAGGCTACTATTTTTGGAGGCTGCGGAGCAACACAGGTATGTCTGGCAGCCTTTCAGCAGCACCTTCTCTCAAAAATTTTGATAGGCACAATGTCTTCTTAGATGTTGAAAGGACTCTGGCCTGCTAACGTTGGCTGTGAAGCGGAAGGAAGTTCCGAGCTGCTTCTTGCTTTCTCAGGTTTTAGCCATTCCCCCCTCAAAAACCCCTTTGGACTGGGAGACAATCGGAGATACTTGAAGATATGAGCATTTCCAGCATGCGTTTGCATCTCTTTGAGTCCTCATGCAGATGTCCAGGATATGCAGAAAAGGTGTTATTGCTGCTGCAGTCTTGGGACAGAGAGAGGTCCTGTGGGTGGAAGGGATGAATGATAACCATTTAGCTTGACCTCTTCCCTTGTGGTGATTATTTGTTAATAATTATCCCTTAGTCCTACCTCACGGAATTTCACATGTTGACTCATTTTGGGTGGTTGAATCACAGAAACCAAGCAAGAAAATTTGAAATGGCTTGTCCTCCTGTCAAGGTCAGCACTGTCTTCATTACTACATTTTTCCAGTCTTTTAAGGGTTAAAAGTTCCTGAGGCACAAATCTTCTGCTTCTCTTCCAAGGCTTTTCCAGATTACTGGGTGCTAGGACACTTCCTCTGAAAAACAGCCTTTCCTTCTTTCTGCTTGAGCTGCATCCAAAACAAAACTTTCTTCTCCTTTCTTTCACAAGCCCGTTTTTGGAATAATTTATCATGCACATTTCCAGCCTCCTGCAGACCATCACTAAACCGAATGGTGCGCATTTTACTCTTTATGGATCAGTCCTCTGCACACAAATAATTTTTGTCACTCTTCTCTGAACTGCCTCCAGTTTGTCGATATCTTTCTAAAAACAGCATGCCCAGAGCCAAGCACGCGTTGTCAGCTCGTGTTCGCCATTCTCTTCTGCTGCGAATGAACAAATTGATCTTTTGGGGAGGCACACAGATGTGACAAAGTGTATCAACAATCAGGAAAAAAAATTAAAAAAAAAATAAAGAAGGGGGGTTTACAAAGCTGATTTGGATGTGGGGAGGTTGCTGGCCTTCATGGCCTGTCCTTGTAGAAACAGATAAGGCCAGCTTTCTGCTATTTCCCAGGGGGTGATGATGGGATCATGTTTATTTTATTATTATTATTTTTTTTTTCCACTGGATGCTGGCACACGAAAGAGACTTGACCCTCTCCACAGATTCAGTTTGTTCAGTGAATAATTCTTCCAGGCTCCAATTAATTTTGGCACCGGAGTAAATCTGTCAAGAGTGTGGGGACATCTACTGGAGTCGTGACAGGGCTAGAGTTTCAAATGATGGTGACAAGAGGTCCCTATCGCCTTCAGGATTCCTTTTCATAGGCAGAGCATCTCTGGAAGCATGGGCCGAATGTCCTTGGTAATGTGTGGAAGTAAATCCAAATAAAGAAGGTAGTGCATTTACTGTCCCCTTCCCACATGATGCAAACTTGGGGGTTCCATTTAGTTCTTTGTCCTTATTTGGGCACAATTCCTCTTCTCCACTGAGCTTACTTGTGCTGAATGCATCTACCTGTGACAAGGAGACCTTTCATTATTTTGCAAACTTGAGCGCACTGTCTTGCTCCCGCTAACGTCAATGAATGCCTTGCCTCTCATGCCCCTAGAACATGAGTTTGTACTTCACTTTAGGTCATCTGCAAGCCCCAAAGAAGCAAACGGAGATCTGCCATATGTTTCTTGGTCAGCTACATGCCGGTTGAAGATGAACTTGAGGATCTTGGCTGAGACTTCATATTTTCCACCAAGGAGACCTAGACAAAATGTGGATCCACCCTAATCACATCCTCAGGTAACGTTAGAGAGCATTTTTTTTGCCTCAGCCCAACTCCCTTCCCTATCGAAGACACAGTTTTTCTTTTGATGGTGACATTCAGACCTGAGGCCCTCAGAGCTCTTTTTTTTTTCTCCGCAGTACCCTATATGTTTCTGTCTCTGAAAACCACTTTGCATTTCTGACCTCCTGCAGATATTGTATTATGGCAGGGCGTTCTTTGTGCACAATCCCATCAACTGCAGCAATTTCATGTCTCTAATCCCAATAAGTTTTTATGCTCAGCACTGGCTTGATATTTCCTTTGGTCATCCACGTAGAATTACTTTCCCCAAACTGTTGTCAACTTGGGTCATTTTGTGTTACTTGTTTGAACTTGTCAAATTTCATTTCAGACATGGGTAGTACTTGACTCATATTTACTTCAAACTCCTCTTCCTGCAGTTCATTGCTTTCATTATTTATAGGTGTTCTTGAAAGCATATCTGCTAAGCTCCTTACTGGGCCTGTATTTCACATTTAATGAGTACTTTTGCAATTTCATTACATTTTTCTGAAGTCCAGGTGGCTCATTGTACAATGGATTTTGCTCTATGGCTTCTAGTGCTTTATGGTCTCTTTCTACCTTGATTGAATTCTTCCCATAAACATATTCATGAAAATACTCGTGATCTAAAACAATTGCCAGTATTCCGGTTTCAGTGCGAGCATAGCTTTTGGCGTGCTTTAGCTGGTGGCTCGGATATCATCTTGCAAGACAGCCATGACCAAAATGACCTTGGGTCTTAAGCTCCCTGTTAACCTCAGAATGTTCCAGTGCTAATGTTTCTCTGACAGTTTCTCTTTACACCAAATCTTGTTCTATTTTCATTCATCTTTGAGTTGCTCTGGACTATCATTCAGCAACATTCAGCAGCGCCCCTTCAAGGTGAGAAAAAACCTATTTGTTTACCTGGACCTCTTTTCTGGGAGAGATCACTATGGTCAGAGTTTGTACCAAGCCATGCCCAAAGGTTTGTGGTCAGTGAGTGACCTTCTCTCATTGCTGCAATACCAATAATGTTAGCAGGAAAACCAGGACATTCTCAGGAATTTCCAAAAGATGTCCTGGCCAGAGGTTTTCAAAGATGGTCTGAGCTTTTCCTGGAGCTGGCCAAGATCCTTTGCCATTGAAAACTTCTACCTGCCTCAATTCATCTGCCCTCATCCATCTGACTGCAAAAAGGGCTACTAGAGAACATGTTTTGTGTTGTGAATGCTCATGGTCATCCTAAACATTGGATCATCTGCTGCTGTTTCAGTCTCATCTTAATCCTCTGAGATCTGGACGCATTGTGTTAGCGCTGAGACCACCCTACAGAGATCTTTGCTTGCAGCTCCTCAAAGAGTTACTCTTCCATCTACCTCACCCGGCTGCCTAATATGAAAATCCTCTTGAATTTGGAAGTCTAGTCTTGTATGCTTCAGGCGTGCCTGCAGGCTTCCTTTAGATGTTGCAGGGAGGGTTGTTTTTTTGGTTTATTCTTACCCCAATTTTGCTTGTTTTAGTGAAAGTGATTATTTTCTGTTGCCCAAGTGGGTTAGTTTCTGTGTGCATTTACAGAATCAGGGAACTGTCAGAGCTGGAAGGGACCTCCAGAGATCATCCAGTCCAACTCCCCTGCTAAAGCAGGATTGCCCTGGTGGGGCTTGAAGGTCTCCATTCAATATGTCTTGTTTTGTCACCCACTCAGGTTCAGCTGTTTTTTTATCTTCCAGTGTCAGCACGACATCATGTGCTGCATAGTTTTTATGGAGATATAGTAGTTGTTTTCAACATTATTGCAAGTGGCATTACTTGGATCCCTCTCTCTGTCACCGAATACATTGAGAAAATAGCCTTCTGAGAATCTTCCTAAAGTGGGCAAATTAATCACAGTCTGTGGCACTTTTTTTTGGCTGCCTGTTGGTCTCTGGAGCAATGCATTTCATGCTCTCTGCAAAATCCAGACGGCTTTATACCTGATTTAATTTCAAGGTGAGAGGGTGCTCCAAATGGAGGATATCTTGTAGGTTGGTCACTCCGGTAGAGTTGTAGAGGTGACCTGAGGTGGGTCTCACACAAACTCTACTTCACCTTGAAGCTTCATGGTTGCACTCAAGGGTAGGAAGGAGAAGGGAAGGGTCTGAAGCAACTGAAGCAGCTGGATCTGCCAGTTGACCTTGGCCAGAGCAGGAGGAAATTGCCTAATGGGCTGGGAGTCCACATGAGGTCTCTGGGTAACCTGGACCTTGGGTGAACACCGTAACCCACCAAGAGCTTCTGGTCTGCTCTGGAACTGGATAAATTCTCCTGCCTTTGGTCTTCTGCAGCCGGTTTTTCACATCAAATGGAGTCATATGGTCTTCTGCTCCTTTCCGTATACAAGAAAGACCTTTCAAGGTCTCCCTCCCTCAAAACCTGCGGCATCCTCCCAAGCCAAGCCCCTCACAAGGAGAAAAGCAGAACCACCAACACAAAGGTAACACACTTCAGTGGAAGATTTCTCCAGCAGGCAGCCTCCTCCCCCAAAAGCTGGATGCACCAAACAACTGAGCAAGTGAACACTGAAAAAAAAAAAAAAAAGGGCCGTATGTGTATCACGAGCATTTAAAATGGCTGGGAAATTCTTGCTTTTTGGGAGTGACCAGTTCATTGCTTTGCTAAGTATCTTTCTAAGCCACCTCTTGTCAGAAGAAGAGAATAAATGAAAAGAGAGAAAGAGAGAGAGAAGAGAGAGAGAGAGAAAAAGACCTTTGCATAGCTCGAGCCTTTGTGCCGTGCATTCAGACTGATTTGTACCCTTTGTAGTCTTAATTATTTGTGAGAGCAGGATAACAGGAGTACCAAGCTCACCCATTATTTCCTGCATAAAAAAAGGCACACAGAAGCCGCTGATCGGTTTTGAATTAGCAAACATGATACTAAAAAAAAAAAAAAAAAAAGGCGGGGGGGAAGAGAAGAGAGAGAGAGCATAAAAAAAATTCATTAATATCATCAGGGATTAGGAGGCTGATTAAAGTGTAGCTGTTAGCGTATGCAAATGAACGATAGGCATTTATCAGAGCCTGTGCAAGCTGTCTCAGAGCTGTAAAGCCCACGTATGTTTTTCAGCTGATTAAAACAGTTTTAAGTTCTGGAGGATTTTTTTTTTAATTTTTTTTTTTGGGGGGAGAGAATAAAAAAAATTTAAAAAAGCCACCATCATCTATCCTTTTCCTTTTGGCTAAATTCCTCTAAGTGCACTCCAACCATTTCCACTTGAATGCACTCACTCCTCTCTCTCTCTTTCGGGTAATGAGAGTTTGGGAAGGAAATGAATGCAAACGAAGCAGCGAGGCTTCCAACAACAGTTTCCTTAGCTTCCCTATGAACTTCCCGAATGAGTCTATTGGAGGCTGCACCCCAAAACTTCTCCTAAACCGGCACGTGCTCCCCATTCAACCCAGCCAGGCTCAGGTCCCCGGGGGAGAAGAAATGGGCTGGTGGCTCTTCTCCATCAGCTTCATCATGCTTGGGGGTCACCCTCTGAGCCCTGCCCTCACCCTGATGGTGCTGGGATGGTGTGGGAGACTCCATTCCTATCCAGCTCCCTGTTACAGAGCTGGTATATGGCTTAGCTTACCAGGGAGACATAAAAAAAACCACGGCAGAGAGGCAACGTAAGAGAGGGCTGAAGCTAGTCCATGCCAACATAATCAGATTTATTTTTTCCGCACCCCATGCCCCATTGGATTTGTTTGTCCTAGGCCAAGATTTGCTGAAGAGACTGGGGCTGGCTTTGTTCTGGGGTCCGTAACTGAAAAGCCCCAAAGGGGTTTGGTTTTTTTTTTCCCAGAAAACAGTGGCTAGATTTAACACTTCCCAGATGCTTCAGAAGGGTCATTTAACAGCGACACCTAAATCTGTGCTTTCCTCTGCAGACCTGGTTCGGTTAGCCTTCCCCTCCAGTGCCTCCAAGGAGGAGGCGGTAGTAACGCGCATTGAAATGTCCCTCTGGTATTGCTAATATTGGGACTTTGTGCACCCATTCATCAGTATTACGTTCAAATTTGGCTTCTCTGGGGCATGGTCTCTTCTCCGTAATCTTTTTCTTTGGACTAGATGACCTTTGGAGGTCCACCTGGAGTACGGTGTCCAGCTCTGGAGTCCTCAGCACAGAAAACACATGAGCCTGTTGGAATGGGTCCGGAGGAGGCCACAAAGATGATCAGAGGGTTGGAACATCTCTCCTAATAGGACAGGCTGAGAGACTTGGGGTTGTTCAGCCTGGAGAAGAGAAGGTTCTGGGGAGACCTTCTAGCAGTCTTCCAGTACCTAAAAGTAGCCTCCAGGAAAGATGGGGAGAGACTCTTTGTCAGGGGGTATAGTGATAGGATGAGGGGTAACAGTTTTAAATTGCAAGAGGGCAGATTTCAATTAGATATTAGGAAGAAATTCTTTCCTGTGAGGGTGGTGAGAGCCTGGCCCAGGTTGCCCAGAGAAGCTGTGGCTGCCCCATCCCTGGAGGGGTTCAAGGCCAGGCTGGATGGGGCTTGGAGCAACCTGGTGTGGTGGGAGATGTCCCTGGCCAGGGCAGGGGGGTTGGAATTGGATGATCTTTAAGGTCCCTTCCAACCTGAACCATTCTGTGATTGATTCTATGATTTTTATTTTTTTTTTTCTTAAGGTTCTGGGCATTTCAGGACTGTTGTTGCTCCTCTACTTCCCTTGGGAATGGAATTTCACAGTCTTGGGAGGCAGCAAAAGTGGCTTTGGCAGACTGCTTTTGAAGTGAGGTGACTTGTTGAGGGGAGTGAACTATCAGAGGAAATTCTGGAAATGTCTTAGATCTGGTGAAAAAAAAAAGTGGTGGAAGTGACTAAGGATTGTTTTACGCGGTTTGTCACGTGAATTCCAAATTTTATCGCGTGCACCTTCAACTTATCACGTACGTGGAGCTTGCATCATGGTAAAGTATCACTTGGAAGAGCCATCTTAGCTAACAGTCTGCCAGCTTTTCCATTATAAACAGACAATGGTATTGAAAATGGTTATAACTTTGCTGTAAAATTTTGCCCTGTCGAAACTTGGCAAACGAGGTCCCAGCCCAACAGCAAATTTATTTTTGTTGTTGTTGTTTGTTGTTGTTGTTCCATATTTGGAAGTAAATCAGCTTGGCCATTTATGTTTCAAAAGATTACTTCTTTTGAGTCCCAGTCTTGCATTTCTCAAGCTGGCAAGAGCTCCCAGTGCTGCAGGGAGAATGCACCCAGCGCAGAGGAAGGGCTTTGTGCCTGTCATTGAACAGCGACTTCTTCCAATGATCAGGGAAACCCTTTGGGCAGGTCCTGGATGGCATCCCATCCCATCCCCTACCCACCCCCTCCCAGAAGCCTGGATATTCACAGCCATTTCATACCGTTAGTTACCAACCAAGACCGGGAAGGAATATTGTGTCTGGGGGGAAAACACCGAAGCAAAAGAAGGAGGTTGTCCTGGTCTGAGATAAAAACGAGAATTTTACAATTTTGCTTTTTTACCTAGGCCTCTTCTCACTGGCCATACTCTGACATTCCCAGCAGGTTGGTCAGAAGCTGCTCACTCTCGGGGTGATCAGACTTGATCACACCCAGGGATGGTGCAGGGAGGCCCTGGTTTACACTGATGGCTGTGACAGCCAAGGGCAGGGAATGGCGGGATTTGCCCCCTTGGGGGGTGGGAANTTTTTTTTTTTTTTTTTTAAATACTTCATTAAAGTGATTTAATTCATGTTTGGACTTCAAGACTGGAAGAAGTGACTGACGCTCAGAGTTAGTGGAGAGTAAGGTGCCAGAACAGGACTGTTCTTCATCAGTATTTGACTTTGCAGGCATCTGTAATGAAGTTGGACAATCAGCTATGGACATCGTTGACCTGCAGATGGTCTTCTGGCTCTACCACAACAGGGGAACTGGATACTGCCCCGGTGAACGGCACTGGGATCAGCAAGTGCAAGGTAATGCCCATGAAGGGGGGGAAAGCTGGTGTCTGTCTCATGGATGTGCTGACCCCCAGCTCCAGCGCCTATGCCCAAGCTCTGGCTCTAGAGAAGACTTAGTGACCTCTGCCTATTTTTTTTCCCTTCTGACCAAGACTTCCTGACTCAGCAGAACACTGACCAATTTTGCAGGTCATCTGTGTAACAGTTTTAAGCACGGAAGTCTTCCCAGACATTTTTCCGTGACGGTGTTACCCTCCTCTGTATCTTTTCCAGATCTTCTGTGGGACCTTGTGAAACTGGAGCAGATCCCCACCATCACTCTCAGCGCAGGACTGGTACAGGATCACTGCAGTGCCCTCTGCTTTGTTCTCCATTCCTTTCCTGATGGCAAAAAGGAGTTTTACAAAAAAAGCCATGAATGGTGATGAAGCTGAAGGTGCCATTGCTCAGCGTGGGCCTCAAGCCGGTGTGAAGTTCTGGTTGTGCCACATTGGAAATTAAACAAGGAAACAGCAAAGGCTCAGAGCCAGGCAATATAAATACTTGCAAGTGTGAATGTAGTGACGATATTGTCCCTGTTTTTTCCCAGGAGAGAATGAATAGCAAATGAAATGACTGCAATAAACGGCATAAAGAAGGTCAAGCAGGCAATCAAATTTATTTTTTAGACAATTACAACAGTGTCTCATTCAAAGGGGCACTGAATAAACTTGAAAGGCAAACAGAACTGAAACTGATAAAAAGACACTTTTGTGAGCAATTCATACAGAGCTCAGGGAATTCATTGCCCCAAGATATTGCTGCAACCAAGTTCTCCAGTTACGTTATGCAGGAAAAAAAAAAGAAGCTGTTGCAAAAGATATAAACCTCAGCATTCCAGGACTTAAGGAAGATTATTCCACAGCAGCTTGTCCTAGAGTTTTCTGCATCTCCTCCTGGCATCTGTGAGTGTGTGGTGATACTGGTATTGGACACTGGTGTTCTTCTGAGCAGGTCCAGCACTTCTTATCTCTTGGCACCTGGAGATTTCCCTGTTGCAGCTGGCCCTCTGAGAGATGGCACCGTGTGCTGCTCTGACGGAGCTGGCAGGAGAAGAAGCTGGCAGGCTCTCATTTTGCGTTAATGAGAAAATTGGGAATGTTAATTTCCCCTGAGGCTGGACACACGTTTCAGGACAGAGCACTCTAAGTGGCTGTTCCCACGCTGGGAAAGGAGGTGAGCCATGGAGCGATGAGGGATGGGTTCTACCCATGAAGCAGGGTTGGAGCTGGTAGGATGGACGCTTCCTCCCACCAGGCCTGAGTCACCCCGATTTTTGGATGCAACACCATCCAAACGGGTGCCCCAACCAGCCGTGACAACACTTGAATTTTTTTTACCTTTTCATTCAAATGAAAGCAAGTCAAACCTCATCTCGGTGGCAAGGAAGAGAGAATCATGCAAAGGGCTCTTAGAGGGGCCCACAGAACCCCCCTACTCTATCTGTTGTGTGCTGGGGCATAGCTCTGTGAAGACAACCCCAAGCCTTGAAGAAGGGTCTCCAGATAGAAGTGGAGGAACTTCTGCCTTGGAAATGAACTACAAAGAGGCTGAGCACACCTTCTGCAAACTACCTTGTCGTTCCCAACCCAGACGTCCCGTGTGCTGAGTAAAGCAGCGTGGAAATAGAACATAACTGAAGTCCTTCTCTCCAGGCTTAGGCATGAGAAAAAAAACACCCTAATTATGGCATTTAATGACCTTACGTACATCACCTTATGACATTTCCTTTTCTCTGTGTGTGTACTTGTATGGAGTCCTCAGGTGAAAACTCATATGCAAATAGCTCGATTTATAATTGTCTGCAGAACACAAAATGTTGTTTGCCTCCCCCAGGATGCAGCTATGAAATTTTTGCAGCTTTGCTTGCAACAAAAAAGTTATAAGCCTCCTATTTTTTTTTTTTTTGTGTGTGAAATAACAGCAATCAAGTAATTCTGAAAAGTGTTTCTTTCACATAACCATCAAACAGAGCCAACCAGTTGAAGCTGTGGCTGTCCAACTGCCTGGTGTGTGTGTGTGTAACATCTGTGTGTCAGAGGTGATTTGGGGCAAATCTGCTTCTGCTGATCTCTTTGACACAAGCAGCTCCTGAGATGGGACAGAAGAGCTGTACAAGAATTGCGA
Source organism: Nycticryphes semicollaris (assembly GCA_013400055.1). Classification (NCBI taxonomy): domain Eukaryota; kingdom Metazoa; phylum Chordata; class Aves; order Charadriiformes; family Rostratulidae; genus Nycticryphes; species Nycticryphes semicollaris. Next base: position 130,075 of record VXBJ01000188.1, on the reverse strand, counting down.
CAGGGTTCTAGACTTCCACACACCAGTTTGTTTCTCTGTTTTTTATTTCCACTTTGCTCCTCAAAGTAGATCCTTTCTCTACCTAAAACATCATGGAGTTGTAGAAAGCTGTTTTCAATTTTCTCTTTGACTCTTGATACCCGTTCAGCTTGGACCCCATTTGGACCCCATCTCTGAAGAGACGCAGCTCAACTTCTGAGCAGTTTTGGACTTCTCCAAAGGCTGGCTGCAGCCTCCTGGAGCTGGCAGATGAAACTGGAATCCCAAGATGTACCGCAGCAATTCCGCCGCCAAGAAAGCGTTAACAACAGGAAAGACAAAGCAAATAAAATCGAGGTCATCAGCCCCTTTTCCTTGCCTAAGTACTTAAATATGTGCTCATTTTGCAGTTACTTAACTGTAATTGCTCAGGGCAAATACGAGAGATCAGGTCTTTACGGTCGCTGAGCATGTATTATTCCTTCAGGTGATATATTGGTTTCTGACCCTCCTTGGGCACACCCTGTAAATATTTAGGCACCTCCAGTCAACAGGTTTGTGTGCTTGGTCAAAGTGATGACAGTTAACGTACAGGGGAAGAAGTTTTCAAAGCTCCTTACAAAGGCGGGGTAACCCCTGTCATTGGTGTAAGGGACAATGACAGACGCTGGTCAGGAGTGGGCGGCGCATCCAAAAGACACCTCTCTTTTGGGAGGGATGCCACAAAACTTTCTTTTCCTCTGCTTCAGGTGGGGAAAATATACTTTGAGCAACTGCTGAGCGATGTTAGAGTTGCCACCCTTGGAAAGACACACATTGCTCACTGATGCCACTGAAATGCCACTACCGGGTGCCCTCCTTGGTCCCTTTAAACCTCATAGCTCTTGCAGTTGCCCTGGGGATGGCCATGTGTGGCTCTGGTAGAGTTAATAAGTACAAGGTGATTATTTCTGCACCTAGCTGCACTGCAATGGGACAGCAGAGATGCTAAAGAATATTTACTAAAAGGCAAAACACTTGTAAAAAAAATATAAATATATTTATCCAAGCACACATAATTACCACAGCATATCATGCTTTCATTTTGCAGCTTTCTTGATAGCTTCTGGCACAGCTCTCTGGCAGGGAGAGCGTGGGTTAGTGAAGAAGCCATCCATGCATCCTTTCCCATCCTTGTTGTGCCAAAGAATTGGATACAGCCCCAGCTGAAGCTTTATTCTTGGTTTAATGTGCAGATGCAACTGTCATACTTATGCTTTTACTGAATGCCTTGTATTATCCAGACCAGGTTGGAGCGACTGGGTACTGAAGGACAAGGTGACGAATACCTCTTTGGGAGCACATCACGTTAGTGTAAGCCATGTTGTGCACCTCCTGTCTCCCTTGCATGTCCCTTGGTGGCTAGAGTTGCTCACCAGAAGGACTTGGTCTCTTGCCTCCGACACCGGAAGAAAACAGTGCCTGAAAGAGGTAAGATGTGTACTTTTTAAGCTCAAAGAGTGCTGCATCTTGGCCTAAACAGGCACTCACCTGCTCTGATTGTCACTGAATTCTTGTGTTCATTCATTTTCCTTTGCCATTTTTATCAAGCAATTTGTTGAGGGGCATCCACGTCTCCTTCCCACAGCTTCTAAGTTTCTGACAGGTTCTGCCTGATGTACCCTGGTGCAGGTAAGGGAATCCTAAATATCTGTATGGATCTGCAGCTCGACCATGGTGCACAAAGGTAAACTCCCAGCTCTGGTATCTATCTTAAGCACGCCCCTTTCTTGCTATTTTTCACCTCTTTCTTGGCACTGTTTTGTTGCACAGGGAAACCCTTGCAGCAAGGTTGCAGGAGGCAGTGCATGTCCCCACGGGAGCTATCAAGGTTATGGTGCCAGGAAGCTGGCCGTGCTCCCGGGTCACTGGGTCACTGGGGAGCACTGCCGAAGCGCATCACTGGGTTGTTGGGTGGTCTGGCCATGGGTGGAGGTTTGCATGGGATGTTCCCTGCTTCTGAGCTTTAGCCGATGCCACAGGGAGACCTGGTTGTGGCTCTGGTGTTAAAGAACAGGTTTCTGTAATATGGTAGAGCTCAGCTTGTCTTGTTTTGGAGATGTGTGCCCGTGTTTTAGGTTGTGTAAGTGCCAAATAAAGATTCCTCACCGTTCCGTGAAGGTTTTCTGCCCTGACAGAGACTGCCTTCAGCAATTCTCTCAGCAGTGCAGTTGCTTGGGGAGAGTTTATTTCATCAATGGGAAGGTGTTTATAACAATTTGCAAGAACGGTTCCTGCCTCTACCTTGGTGGAAGGGCTGGGGGTTTTGCAGAGGCACCCATAACTCAACAAGGTCTCCTGTATTATCATCTCACACCTTTGTTCAACCCAACCGGCTGGCCCATCACGCAGGCTCTTCAGGGAGGATGATGCCTTCTGTGTGGATGGCAATACGATCCAAGCAAAGCCAGGGAGCAGGGATGAGTTTCGCCCTCGCTCCCAGGTGGGCAGCACCATCCAAGGGAGATGGAGGGAGTTGTCTGATGCCAGCTCTGAGGGAAAAACTCAGACGGTTTCCGCGCCTTCCCCAACAGATGGTCCTTCCTCACTTGAAATGCCTCTTTCAACTAATGCATGTTGCAAATAGTTTAGCTCTAGTTTTGCTGTATGGCCTTTTGTAAATTCAATTACAAACCCTCTTTTCTTGCCACAGTTGGGACTGTTCTTTAGCCTAATATCGTGTTCGTCAGGGTTTTGTTTTGTTCTCCGTGCAGCCCACGATGTCCTTGTTGTAAGTCGTAGCATCTCCCCCGCCTCACGGCCCTGCTACCTTTGCGTGGGACACTTCTGGTGCTCTAAAGATACCAAAAGGTTTTAATTACGATTAAGCCAAGTCATTTCTACAGTCTCTAGCTGTAAATAAACAGCCTGCTTTGGATAATGGAGGTAATGGTTTGCATTTCAACTCTACTTCTAACCTCTGATTTTTGCTTGTAATATTTTATGTGCTTAAATCGATTTTTTCTGCCATTGAATGTAGCCTTTCTTTTTCTTTTTTCTTTTTTTTTTTTTTAAGCTCAGTTGTAAAAGCATGTGTTCCATCATATCCCTGTTACCCTAGGACATGCCTGCTGTAGTTATAAACTAAACCGTGGTCATGCTCTTTTTCAGAGAGGTCTGGAACTGACAGGGGAAACAGTTGTTGTTTTCTCCTATTGCTGTCAGAGGAAGCAGATGTGTCGTAGGTCTACTAAAAGCCAGTTCAAAAATAGGAGACATCGAAAGAGATGAAATTTGAGGCAGCAAAGTGTGAGTCGGAGATAGCCCATGAGCTGCCGGCACTGGGACAGAAGAATAGTGTGTGTGACCGCACAGAAAATGGAGGGGAGGGGACCCTGGGGTCACCCATCTGTGACTGCTGGCAGCACCCAGCACAGGACCTCCCTGGGAGGGAGGAAGGTGATGGAGAGATGTCCCCCTTGTGCCAGTCTGTGCTGACTTTCTTCTTGTGAAGGCTCCACACTTGCTCTCTGGACAAAGGCAAAGCATCCTGTTCCCACGGTTATATTCAAAACAGGGAGAAATTTAATGAAAGGGGAGCTCTTGACCACGTGAGGGGCAGGTTTTTGGATGCCGATGTGTTTTCTGATGACACAGCATGGCTGAGTGGTGGGCTCAGGGCATACCTCCTTGGAGTTACAACCCTTCCGTATGGCCTCAGTCACCTCCAGGCTATCAGAGTGTGGCTGGCTGCCTGGTGCTGGGCCTGGTGCCATTAAACATGCCTTTTATTTTCAGAGTTGCTCTAAATGTGCTTTTACTAGGGCGAAGTGACTCTTCTGGGTAGGGAGCTAATTGTGATTATTTCAGTGTACAGGAAATATAATATGTATCATCAGTACGAACTGACTTAAGCCAGCCAAGGAGTTATCATTATAGATACATTTTCATTTAGGCCACTTAAAGCCTTGATTAATTAAATACTGCTCTGTGACTTCTTTCTAAAATTTAATCCACAATCCAGATTTCTGATTAAAATATACACAATTTCAACCAGCTCCTCACAGTGACCGCGCTGTGATCTTAAAAACAGAGTCCTCAGATGTCATTGCTGTTACCTTGAATTGTTCTATGTCGTTGTACGTTGCTAAAATTGCCCTTTGGATCCTGCCTCAGTCACCAACCCAGCAGCCTGCACCAAATTTAAACCC
>VXBJ01000188.1:90602-109392 GCA_013400055.1 Nycticryphes semicollaris | reverse complement strand
CCTCCTTTCTCCACCAACCCCAACCCCCTTGTCACCCTCTACAATGCTTAAAGACTTGCCACGATTTCACCATGGGTACAGGAATGCTGGGACTGCGGCTGGGGCTGAGGCTGAGGGTGTGCTTCTCACCTTAAAGCGTTGAGGCTGTGGAGATGTTTCCCAGCAGAGCCAATAGGGCAAAATCTGTCTCCAGTTGCTCAGGAGATGAATCTTGCTTAGTGGAGAGAAGGGGTCATATGGTGTAGTCTTCAAAAGCATGGAAATGCACTGACCCTGTGTTCTGGGGTGACATGGAAGAGCCAGGNAGGCTGAGGGTGTGCTTCTCACCTTAAAGCGTTGAGGCTGTGGAGATGTTTCCCAGCAGAGCCAATAGGGCAAAATCTGTCTCCAGTTGCTCAGGAGATGAATCTTGCTTAGTGGAGAGAAGGGGTCATATGGTGTAGTCTTCAAAAGCATGGAAATGCACTGACCCTGTGTTCTGGGGTGACATGGAAGAGCCAGGAGATGCTTAGCAGTGGCAAGTTGAAAGCACAGCGTTATCTCACCTTTTGAGGAGCTGTTGTGAGATCTTTGCTATCTCGAAGGAGTGCTGGAGGGAGCAGTTTCACGGGTGTGCCAGGACTAATGGAAGAGTTGCTACAAAAGTTACAAAGATCAAGAGGAGCTGGTTTCTTGCTCTGCACCCAGCCAGGTTGGATTTGTTGGATGGTCTGACTAAAACAGTCACACTCTACCTTTTAATGGCCTTGACCATCCCAGTGTGACTGTGTTGAAGCCCAATCCAGGCCTGATGACATTGGCATCGGGTCATCTCTTCCTAACAATGGACCATCTTGGACTGGGAGATTTGTTGATCTTGTCCCCAAAGGGCTGGCTTAGAGGGCCACCCGACACTCTGCAAAACGCACCCCTCTGCCAGGAGTTCCCCTTCCAAATTCGTTAAGGAGGTGCAACATTTCCTAACTAGTTTTAACAGATTATTATTATGTATTTGTAACAGCCACAGCGGCAACAGTTATGTTCCAGGATGGCCACAGAATCACATTGAGCACTGTGTTATGCCAAACCAGCTCTACAGCCGTTCTGCAGAAGGATGAAAGCCTGGGCTGTGCTGTTTGTCACCCAGCACCGATTGCTGTGTCATGGTCCAGGCTGGTGCTGGGCTCATTGCACTGATTTCCAGCCCCACGCCTGTTACAGCACAGGGACAGCCTGACTGCAGGGCTTGGTTTCTCACCTGGATTGTGCTCCTAGCCTGACTGACTTTCCCCCTCTGCTCTCTCTTTTCTCTCTTCTTTCACTTCTCCCTTCCTCATCCCTACCTTGCGCAAGGGGCTTTGCAAAACGGAGAGGCCTGGCCTGGGAAGAGGGCACCATGCGGCCAAGGATCTTCTTGGTGCTCATGAGATATCTGCAAGGCTGGGCACACCTGGGACTTTCCCTCCTGCTCACTGAAACGAGAGCCCCATAAACAGCAGAGCCCAAGGAGATGAATCCATCTCAGCTAAGAATTCACATCATGAAACCAGCCAAATATACTGCACTTTTTTCCGGTTTCCAGAAGCTTCCTGACCATTGGCATCAATCTAGAGTATTTATTCTAACCAGGTTCCTCTCACAGTCCTTGCACAAGCATCTTTCCTCTGGTCCTCTGGGCTAAGTACAAGCTCCATTCTGCCACAGTCTCTCATTGCTGCCACTCCATCCTGGACCACTTTAGATGTCTTTTCTACCCATTAATCTACAGATATTCAATGCCTGGAAATTAGCTTCCAGAGAAATGGGTTATAATCAACCTTTTCTTGCCATACGGTTCCAGGTTTTCTCATTCCAGCCCCACTTTCTGTGGGTTTAATTGCAGCAGCAGCACCATAGGACATCCGCCAGCGCTTCCCTCTCTCAGCTCAGGCAATCTCTCTGTATCTCTTTCTCTTTAATTTCCGGTATTTAGCCATGCTATAACTTCTGTGCGCACAAGGGGAGACTTGGAGAAGGGAGCAGTGCCAAACGCCCTGAAGGATCCCACCTTCCTCGCCTACCCATGCCCGTGATAGGGTTTGGGGCCCTCCTGGGCTGGGTTTGCCTGCAACGCTGCTCCTGGCAGCTTTCAGCTCCGTATCTCTGGCTGTTTTTCAGTGCCTGGGTCTTTGATGTTCTCAAGAATGTTTTTATGGAAAACCGTGCTTCAGCAGTGCCCAACACAAGGGGCAGGGCCTGGCACAGTGGCTCTGCTTGGTGGTGGACTCGGAGACCGAGCAGGTCTTCGGAGATGTTCCTCTCTGGATCCACCAAAACCCCACGATTGTGGAGAAGTCCCACAACATCCAAAAAAACATTGAACCTTTCTAGGAGAGCAAGGTGAGTGGAATCTTAGGAAAATGGAGGTGGAAAGGACCTTGGGGTGACCTTTGCAACAGGGCCAGCTGAATCATGCTGCTCCAGATGGGTGGTCATCTTCTTTGTTGAAAAGACACCTCCACCAATGCAGGCAAAAACCTGCTCCCCCAGATAGCCTGTCCCTTCTCTTCAGCAGCCTCATCGCTCGAAAGGCTCCCCTCATATCCAGCCTTAGCCTCTCCTGCTGTGGTTTAAGCTCACGACTACTTATCTTACCTACCAGGAAGAAAAGCTATCCCTTCCTCTTTCCATAAGCCTTCTCTGTACTCGGAGATTATAGCAGTGTCCCACCTCTTCTCCAGCTGAGCAACCTCAACTTCTTCAATCTTTCCTTAGAGGCATTGTTTTCCAGTCTTCTGATAATTCCCGTCTCTATTCTTTGGACTCGCTGCAAAAAACACCCCCTGTCTGATATGGGAAAACGCAGATTCAGACATAGCAAAAGAAAAGATTTGTGTAAATTTGTTACAATTTCAGAAAAGTGCTTTGTTTCAAGACATTTTATATCCAGCAGAATTGAAGCATGTGTTTCCTTATTTGAACAATGCAGTGCTTTGATTCTTCCAGATGAAACGATGACTCATTAAAAAAAGTACTGTGATTTTCTTTTTTAAAATTTTTTTTTTGTTTCTTTTAAGCCATTACCTATTTGGAATGAAGATATTCCACTTGCAGAAAGAGACCCAGAGAACCAGGGTGGCTCCTGAGCCCTTTGGTCTGACCCACTGGCATTGCAATTCTCATAATGTAAAAACCCATTCAGAAATTTCACAGGGGCCTTGGAAAAATCCATCCTGTCTTTTGCTTCTGTTGGGCTGCTCCAGATGATGGTAGTAAGTCAAATCACCCCATGACCTTCCCCATTCACTTCTGGGCTTCAGAAGCAAGAGTTGGCTTTGAACCACCAGTGGGAAGAAAAGGATTTGTGGCTTGGGAGAGATGTTTCGGTTCCTCCTAGATGGGGATGCGTGCCAGGGATGTCACATGGCATGGGACTCCCCACGGACTGTGCCTTTCCAGCCCACACCTTACCCAGTGCTTCTGTGGCCAGGCCTGAACTGGGGGCACCGGGGAGAAGTGTTAAATCCAAAGGGGTGAGAAAAGGCCAGAAACGCCAGAATAGCTCCATAGAGTGGGACACGCTACTGTCCCCATCAAAATAAAGGGAAGGACAAGTAGCATCCAATGTGGCATAACAAAGCGCCGGAGAAAGATAGGAGTGTAAAGAAAGAACCTATAGTGAAAAATGGAGAAGGGAAAGAGAACTAAACAAGAATATACAGTCAGTTAAGGCTTGCAGGGAAAAGATAAGGCCAGCTCAGAGAGCAGAAAGGCTTAAGGGGAATAAAAAGAGCTTTTACAATTATATCAGGGAAAAGGGAATACTAGAGAGAAAGTAGTTCCATTAATAAATGAAGAGGGAGACAAAATCAATGGTGTTGCTAAAATGGTAGAGCTACTGAACTCCTTTGCTCCAGCAGTATTTAACAAGGTGAGAAAAGAAGAGGGACATAGAAGTTATAAAATAATGAGGGTTTTGTCGGCGTGATTCTTCAGGGGAAAAGTGTTCTGAGGGAGAAGGCACCTTGGAAGATGCAGGATGCAGTACAACAAATAGATATGCACGCCCACACCTTTGGGGAAGCGGGACATCAAATCGTGGGCAATTACTTCTGGAGAAGAATAGGAAAACAGGTAAGGATGGCCAAGTCTGTTATGTATATTTTTTATATCCATATATCCAGGCCAACTTTGGAAAAAAAACCAGAGAGCTTATTTCTCGATTAGGTAGTGAAATATCTTTCATGTGGAATACGTTAATGTCTAAGAGCGAGAAATAGTTGAGCTTTGAGGAGAAGACCCCAGGGCAGTGGACACCAGCGGGGGTTTGCCGTGGCTTAGATCGTAAGGCAGTGAAGGGCTACGAAGAATTACTGCCAACCCTTCCTTCCTCTCACAGTCCTGAGAGCAAAGCGGGGTCCGTGGCGGGGTTGGGTCAGGTCTGGTTGCAGGACGCGGCTGGTGGCCAACCCCTGAGGCATGGCACACCGTGGTGCCTCGAGGGCTTGCAACCCCTTGAAGCATGCAGCCCCGGGGGTGAGAAATGCCACCTCCTCCCCTTTGTCACTAGGCAGGGGTGACAAGTGATTAACTAGAAATCCAGACAGGGGTGGAGTAATAAAAGGGAATAAAGGGAAGAAGCTGATTTGCAAAATGTCTCGGAGACCGGTGAGACGCTAAAGCCAAGCGTCGCTGGCCAAACTCCACGCTGGTTATGTCACGGTGGAGCCTTCCGGGGAATTTAGTGGGAAGGAAACAAAGTCCTGCAAAGAGCTTTGGAGAATTCCATTTCTGAGCAGAGAAAACTATCTCCTTCTCGGAGTATTTTCTCTGCTTGCCGAGGAGTCTGAAGAAAGAGCAACCTGTAAAGAATGACACTCGGGGAAAAAAAAATGTATTTTTTTTTTCCTTCTTAACAGAATATGGGTATTAAATCACTATTTTTAACTACAGTAATTTATTCAATTTATATTCAAAATATTACAATCCTTGCAGTTTGTCATTTCAGCTACCTGCCGCAAAAATGCATTGTGATAGTCCTCACCGAAGTGAAATTAGAAAATGGTGCTTAGATAAAATGCAACCAGGAGTGACTGGCAGGTGTAGGGGAGAGCAGCTGAGCTGCTTTAGTTCCACACACCAAAAAAAAAAATCGGCGGCGTTCTTCCCATCAAGTGGTCGGCCAGAGGCAGCTTCCCAGAAGTCTGAGGCGTTTCAGCTGATAAATTCAGCCGATAAATTCAGCCTTTCAGCGGGTAAATTTCAGAAAGACAATCTTGTAATGCAAGGCTTGTGTTCTGCCGTCTGCCGGCGCCTGCCAATCATTCCCATTGAAGGAACTGGGACGCTGGACAGCGTGATGCTCGGCCGCTTGCTCCCAAGGCAAGGCTCGCCATCAAAGTTATGGCTTGGTTGCTCATCGATGACCATCAGACTAATTTTTACCCATTCTTCCCATATTTTTTTTTTGTTTAAATTATGGGGTTTTTATGGTGTGTTTTTTTTAGGGTTCCCGAATGGGACTGGTGGTTATGAGCACCGCTCCCCAGAGCCCATTTGTATGGGGCTTGGTAACCCATCTTTATTTGAGGGCTCGGCGTCCTAGAGGTCTTTGTACATGACATTGTCTCTGTGGTGTGCTGCAGTATTATTTCCATTATTTTAATTTGTCAGGGAAGGCCTGTGAGCTTGTTAGTCCTTGCAAACCCACCACTTCCAAGCTAAGGACCACCTCCATGCCAAATGTGACGTCTGCTGGGCCACCTGACACCACTCCAAGCCACCGAGCTTGAGTTTTGGGGTGTGATCAGAACAGCCTGAGCTCCTGATAATTAAAAGCTCTTGTAATGATGATACTTGCAACTTTACCACCTTCTCAAGGACCATTGAGCTTGCCTTCACAGAAAACCCCTCTTAATGCAGGAGGGAATGAAATGTGGCTCTTCTTGTAGCCACGGCTGCTCAGATGTTTCCGAGTTGAGCCAATTCCAAATCAGAAAAAGGCTTTTTGCCAAGAATCAAGATTTTCTGGGGGAAGATTGATTTTCATGGAATTTCTTTCCAGGAAAATGAAATGAAATGCTTTCTCTGGTGACAAGGTTTATCTCTGCATCTGTCTCAGTGGCTCATCATCTTCCCAGGAGGCCTAGGCAGGAGTTTAGGGGGATCTGTCCGTCACGGTGCATGATGGGTGGCATTTTTGAAGGAGCTCTGTTGGAGAAGAGATGGGCCAGGGTGGGAGGGCACCTGTAGCTCAAGCTGGAATGAACCAGGATCATCAGTCCAAATTGCAGTGTCCTGTTCAGTATATTTTTCTCAACTCTTTCTTCCAAGAGAAGGCTTCAGGATTTTGCCATTTAGCCTGGCTTTACTATAGGCGAGATGTAAAACGTTGGAGCTTTCCTCAGGATGAAGATCCACGCTTTTTGGTCACCTCTACTTGCAACAAGTTTCCTTAACAAGAAGCAAACAAAAGTCCTATTGCAATGGACTCACCAGGGGCTCCACATTTCCCCGGTGCTGTGGTGTTTGTACAGTGACTGCTTGAACCATCCCCACCCCACCGCAAGGAAAACATTTCCACCTCTGGCTGCCCTTACCAACGCCAGCTGTGAGTGCCTTTCCCTGCCAGTAACCCTGTAGGATTAGTACGAATCAACTGGAACATGGTGGAGAACCTTCCAGGCTGCCTCGTGGAGGGAGGTGGATGTGATGCCGAGTCTCAGGTGTGTTTGCTCCCGTAGTGTTGGGAAGCTGCTTGGCCACAGACCAGACTTTNAATCAACTTGTGCAATGAAAACTGCCGAATTCATCCCAGGGGTAGATAAACTGGGCACGAGCGGCAACCCAACACCCAAAATACCCAGGGTGGCTGAAAAGCAAGGTGGATGTTTTCTCCAGGGGTGTGTGGGGCACGCAAAAGACCACACCGCCCCCAGAATCATGAGTTGTTCCCATTTCTCCCGCTGGTTCATGGGGGAGCGCGGAGGTCAGGGCTGGCCTTTCTGCCAACGCCCTACATGGCAGCCCCTCTCCTCCCCCAGTTTAATTCTTCCTGCAAGAGATCCGTGCGGCAAGGGATGAATTTCAGCTGTAAAAGTCACCAGACAGCTCCCGAATTTTACACCACCAGGGACAGAAAACGCCTCATCCCGCATGTCTGTCTCACCAACCCTGACCTGCTAAAACAACAGCAGCCTTTCCCCAGTCAGGTCGCTTCGAACCAGGCCTTGCACTGGGTGATAAACAGCCCCGCGCGGCGCTGTCATTAAGCAACTCTTACAGAAATGGCTGGGCTTCCATTTGGCTGCGTCAACGCAGAAACTATATTTCCTATTTATTTGTTCCGTTTGTTTATTTTACTGGACCACCCCGTGAACCTGGGAGAAATGCGCTAGGAATAAAAAAAAAAAAACCTTAAAAAAAAAAAAAATTATAGCAACGCCAACTATTCTGGGAGATACACGAGCCCCTCCATGTTTATCAGGTTGAGGGCACTGTATTTTGATGTCAATAAGCAATTTTTCCAGCCCGGTCTCCTGCCCGACCCTTTTAATCCATCAATATATTATTAGAGATAAAGTTGGTGGAAGCCTGCTGCAGTTAGAAGATAAATGACATCTCTGAAGTCAGGCATTAAAGACTAGATTAAGGCCTTGTGACACCGTTTTCAGTGCTCATCTGTGCACTTCTGTTCAACCTATCACACTGAGTGACAAGAAAGAAAAATAATGAACTGGGCCAAGGAAAGAAGAAGGGAAAAAAAAAGGCAGAAAGAGAGAGAGATTTTTTTCCCCCCTAACACACAAACTACATCAGTTCACACTCAGGATTAGACTGCATTTAAAAAAAAAAAAAGGGAAGGGGGGAGGCTGGAACTGGATGGTACTATACAGATTAAAATAGGAGAAAGGGGAAGCTGAATGAGGAATTGCAGTTTGGTTTTGTCCTGGGTTTATTTTATTTTATTTTATTTTATTTTATTTTATTTTATTTTATTCATTTTAGTATTTAATTTAATTTCATTTCTTTATTTCATTTTATTTTTAACTTGCAGGAGTGACCTAGTTGAGTTTACAGGATCCTCGGGGCTTTTGTCTGGAGCTAAAGCAAATCCCGTTGAGGACCAAGGAAATACATCCATCCTTTCAAGGGACCAAGTTAAAATGTCCGCAGACAGAGACCCTTCCACCCTCACTCCCATTACCATCCTTTGTTTTGTTGCAGTCGTGGTGATGCTTGAGTTGGTTAGTTAACACTGAATTTAAAGGCATCCTGCCCTTCCCTTCGTCCTCCCAAAATCTGAGCTCCTTCCAGCTGCCTCAGCCTTTGAGGAGCACCTGCGTCTCAGCGCTGCTCCTGGGCATGTCGCTCCTCAGCATCACCTTTCCACCATCACGCCATGGTGGGGGAGGTCTTTGCTGTGGCCTTGCTGGGGAGCAGAGGATGACAAGTCAACACACTCATCTTTCTCTGCACCAAGCTCATGGGGCCATACAATCTGTGTAGTCTTTGGTGAGCAGCCTTTCCCTGCCCTGCCCTGGTCTGGCCTCATGGACCACATTCAAGGTTGTTCCAGGCTAAGCAAGAGCTTGATCATGATAAATGGTCTCCTGAGCCTGCCCTGAGAAAGGTTGTTGCTCCCTCTCTGTTGTGGTGCACCTGCCCATTGCTATCAAATCATGATGCCAGCAGACCTGACTGTGGCCTCATTTGGCGTGATATCTAGAGAAAACAGGACTGTGATGGAAGAGTCAAGGAGGAAGGGCCACAGAGCTGTGTCTAACCTCCTGCGGGAGTTGAAGGGGAGAGGGAAGGGAAGTGTGTATAGGGCCAGTCCCATACACACATGAAAAGGTCCCTCTGTGGACCTCTTCCCCCAGACCCACTGATACACACTGCCCATGGCCTCTTCCACTTTGAGATGCCCAAGGATCAACGCCAGCCTTTGGCAGAATGGGCTGTCTGGAAGAAGAAACAGGTGTGAGATGGGTTGTGCATCCTCTGCTGGTGGAGCCCAGACTCTTCTGAGCGGCAAGGCTTTCTTTGGAAGAGCCAATACAGGGGTTTCTGGGGGGAGAAGGAGAAAGAGGCTTCTCCCAAGCTGCCATGTCTGGGCACAGGGGCTGTACACAGAATAATTTCCTTCAGGAGTTTATTTCTCAGCCAGACCTGCCCACTCACAGCAACTGTCTCCCCAGCTGACAGGGGCTTCACTCCTGGCCTTGCCAGGAGAAATACCTTTTCCCCGCCAGTCAGAAAAGGGGGAGAGATGTCTTGTCAAGGGGCCCCATGCTACCATTCGGGACAACTGACCCCAGCGAACAGCTTGGTGGGACACTCTCCACTGTGGCAGAGCAGAGAAGCCTGTGCTGAATCTGGCCTGGGATCTGGTGTGCCTCGCCACCAGGGTCTCCATTCTGTACAGTATGTACATTGCTGCCGTCTCCTTCTTTTGAAGATATTTTTAATGTCTTAAAAAAAAAAAAAAGATTACTTTGTTACAATCATTCAGCAAAGGGTTTCTGTGCCTGTAGAAAATATTAATAGACTATTATGAGGTCCTACAACTAATTTTTCCACACATATCATCTGTCTTTGCATGGTTATTAAACTCCAACAATATTTCATGCAATGCTTTCCTGCTAAATTAATTTGGTTTCTTCTTCTCCTGCCTCTTTTTTTTTTCTTCCTTCCACAACCTTTAAAATTAAATTGAATCTTAATAATTATGGCTTTTTTGTTGTTCCTCATATCTTTTTCTTTTCAATTTTCCTATCAAAGTGGCTATACAGTTTAATAAAGATGTAAAGAAACAGAAATGAAAGTGTAAGGGACAGGAAGGGCTGTGTTGGGATCAGAGACAGGGGGGCTCTGGGAGAGCTGGGAAACTCTGGAAAGGATGGGTTGGAGGTGAGTGGAGAGCTGAACAGCACCTTTCTGGGTTGGCTCCAGCCTACGTGGAAAATTATGTCGGAGAAGCCATTGCTAGAAATGACTCGTCACATGGGAAGAGGTGGAGAAAGCGTGCTCCCAAGAGGACTCGTCCTGATTCATCCATGAATTCTGGTGTTGGTCAGGTGCAGCTTGGGGTCAACTGCTGTCTTCTGCAAGCCGAGATGGTAAGAGGAGGTACCCTTTTGGGCAATGCCCCTTGCTTGCATGAAGAAATGTCCCCATGCAGACCCAGATCCACTCTGCAGGATTGCTGGGTGCAGGATGGCTCTAGGGCTTCCCTCAGTGTTACCCAAGCCATAAGTTTTCCCCCTCCTGTCACCACCTCCCAAAAGGCCGGGGACATTTTTGGCAAGGAAACCCCAGCTGAGGAGACATGTGCTTTGTTTGAACTCTAGGAGGATCTGGCACACAGCCCCAGCCCAGGGTTTGCCGATGTCCTCAGTTCATTGCTGGTATCTGTTGGCATGGGGCTTTTATCATTTCCAATTATGAACTGAGCAGAGAAGTACCATGAGCAGGTCTTCTGGCTGACAAAGTTTGGCCAGACTGCAGCTGACTGTCATTCTTTTTACCAAGGATGCCCAGTTGCTGTCTCCTGGGAGATGCTCTCCAGGGAGACAAAGTTGTCAATCTGCATTAATTATTAATCTTCATAAGCCTTCCTGAGGAAGACCTAGTCACTAGAGAAAGCTAATATGATTATTCTTGATAAAGAACAACTGTTCAACTGAGACATCAAAGTAACTCACATGGATTTTTACCATTTCCTGGAAGTAGGATTAGCTAACTCCCTCTGGGAGCTTGTTCTACAGGTGGATACCCAGGACTAAGAACATCATGTTGGTGCTTTGGTGGCCAAGTCACTGGCCTGAAACTAAGGAAAGCTTTTGTGAAGGTCTGATCCACTTAGGATTACGCAGACTGCAATGGGCACCACATCCTTTACGGGACAGACCAGTAACTCATCTTCCCTAGAGGAACAAAAGTGGTGGCCAGCAGTAGGATTTCCTCAGCAGCAATAAGCTGTTTACTGGCAGGTTCATGAGCTGAGCTTGGTGGAAAATGGTTAATGAAGCTGAATGCCCCAACGGGATGGAGGAGCTTCCTCTCAAACTGGTCCCTGGTGATGCTTATGTCATGACTGCAGTTGGCCACCTTAGGTGAGAGGCCCATGTCCCTGTCACCACTCCTCAAAGGAAAGGCCTGTTTTCGTGGGTTGACATGTGCACTTACCAATAGGTGGCACCAGTGGAATAGAAATGCCAAACTCTATGCAAATTTTTCTGGAGAAGAGGGTGCTGGGAATTTTCTCCTACATGGGGCTGCAGACTTTTCTTCAGACGAGGTATTGATTATATACTGCTATCACAGCTGGAGCACACTGGAATCTGGGAGGATGTTAAGCAAAATGTGACAATAGGAATCAACCCCAACTGGTCGTGGTACTGCTACATCCCTTGAATTTGGATTCACAAGCACGGAAGAGCGATAAATATTCAACACACCACATTTAATCATGTGGTCAGTTCTTATCCTTAATTCAGAGGCAAATTGTTGTTCAGGGATGGTTCATGTGACCAGAGGAAAAAATGGAATCTGTGTAATTCTTTGAGTCACTGGATACCCAGCAGAGATGCCTGTAGTCTCACTCAGGAGGGACTGGACCTCCTGCTTCTGGTGGCTTCTGATGGAGAAGTGTCAAGAGAGGAACCAACAAGTGAGATGGATTCTACACTCACTTGCACAGATTTTAGATAATTACCGTTTTGCTTCATGGTTTAGCGACACCACCATATTCCAGCCCTGCCCTGTAAAACTGGGGACCTCTACAGTTGTGCATTTTTTATTTTTTTTTTGAAGTTGTGTAGAAAGGACAAGATTGAGTGACAAAGCCTCACATGAAGGGCACCAGTCACTGCATGGCTACTACCCTGCCCGGAAATTAACACTTGGTTTATGTCATGTATTTTATAGAGTTTAAAGCCAGTAGCCTTATTTCCCAGTGTTTTAAAGTTGATGAACATTATCCTTCACATCCCTTTGCTCATCAGCCATGTGTTTATGTACCCAGCATCTGGCTACATTATTATTTATATTACCAGAGACTGAACAGAAAAAAAAACCCCTCTACAACCTCTAAGGAAATCAAAACACATTTGGGCCAAACCAAAACGAAATGCTAATTTTTCCCCTATGAGCCACTGCCGCAGCAAAATATTTACTGTTTGTGATTATGCAGGCTTCCCATGCTAAGTTTTTACTGTGAGATTTATGGGCATGTTCGCATTTATAATGTGTCAAAAGTTCCTCGAATCGCGACAATGGTCGGTTAAGGAATAATTTAGTGGTGAGATATGAAAAAAAATAATATATATATATATATATGGAAAACTAAAAGCTTTGGTACAGGGCTTGTACAGCAATGCCAAAAAGGATGTCATTGATTCTTCCCTGCATTGCCCGTTACCGCTGCCAACGTCTGTGTCATTGAGTAGAGTAGACGGGATGAGTAGAGTTGAGTAGATGGGATGGCAGCATGGATTTTGTTTAGTTAAGTTAGCCCAGGCTGCTATAAATGGCGTGTAAAACTCTGTTACAAGTGGACCTGGAGTGTCTGCAGGCTTTGTCTGGGGAGGCGAAGGAGGAAAGACTCTGCCATTCCAGTGTGAAGGTGACGTCCTCCTGGAGCTGGCTGGTCTATCAGTGCGGAGGTGGTGCAGAAGACCGCCCAGACCTTGTGGCTAAACAAGTCGGCATGTTTTGCCCTGGACAAAAGCATTGGTCAGGTGTTCCCAATGTTCCTGCAGCTTTTCCCTCTCTCTTGGTTGCAGGTCTCAGCCAAGCTCCTTTGTTTATCTTGACCCTGTCCATGAGAACCGTGCGTGGCATCTGGGTGGTGCAATCCTTTCTCCTCTCTCTCTCTGCAGTTGCGCAAAACCCATTCCCTCCTGATGCCTGCTGATTTTTAGTCCTGAGGCTGAAAGACTTTTCCTCAAAGAAACCTCGGGGGATTCAACCCCGCGTCGGAAACCTCTTTTTCTTTGGGTGCGTTGGTTCTTCCTGCAGCCCAGTGTGGTCCCTCCCTTTTCCCCACAGCACCGGGATGTGCCGTGCTTCCCGCCGGAGAACACCTTTCCTGTTCTGCCGACGGCACACAGGCTCTTCCCCAGCACTGGTTGGCATTTTGTGTGTGTGTGTGAGAGAGAGAGAGCGAGCCCTCTGATTAAAATGTCATCAGGAAAACAAACCGCGTAATCAAGTTCTGCAAAAGCTGGTCCATCATGGAGAGAAAAAAAAATAAAAATAATAAAATAAAAATAGAAGCTCTCTTGAAACATAATACAGCATCCTGAGAATGAGCGCCTGCCTGTCTGCTGGGGGCTGGGGTGGGTCGGGGGGGTGGGAGAGCAGGCGTTGGGGTTGGGCATGAGCATTTGCAATCAAGTACTCATCAGGCTTCGGATCTAGCTCCATTTTCTGCTCAGCGTTTAACAAATCAAGGAAGAAATGCCCCTGCCCGGGGTCACAGATAAATCTTCTACCCTGGACAAAGGGTAGATCTCCTTGTCACTGCACTGATTTATTGTGACCTTATAGTCAGACTCTCTAATTTCTGCTTGTGGCTATAGGTGCCACCTGTGATTTGTTTCCTCTCTTGATACTCTCTGACTACTCAGTAACAGGGACTGCCATGGGCTTGCTGCAATCTCCTTGGGGGCAAGGTTTGGGTGGCTGTTCCTCCACCTGGGTCAGCTCGGCAGGTGGCTCAGCTGGAATGGCTTTGGTGCTAAATGGGTTTTCTGTGCCCAAGGGTTGGGACTCCAAGCCAAATGCTCTTCTTCACCTGCCCTAAGGCCATAGCAGATGTGAGGAGAGTTGGAAGGGTTCTCTGGGAGGTCCTTGGGGAAGACACAGGCCAAAACTAGAGCAATGAGGTTTTAGAGAGAATTGCCCTTTGTTTTTCCTCCCATTGCTGGTTTCTGCCGGGACATGCTGCAGTACCTGGAGCCTGGAGTGCCTGGAGCAGTGGAAGACTTGCCAACAGCGAAGAAGGAAAAACCCATCCTATGACTCATCCCAGCTGGTATTTATCCCTGCAGGTAAAAAATAATGGTCTGCCCTGAAATTAGGCTTAGCCACCATCCACTGGCCTTTTAGCCTTGCTATGTTCTCCAAAAAGAAGGTGCCCAGAGCCCTTAAAGAGCTGATCTCTCACTTCTTTCTGAAACACTGCAGAGGTTATGTTCCCCAAGCTTCTCACCATCATCTACTGATGGTGAGAAGGGTCCCCCAGCCTTTGAGCCATCATGATGCCTTTTTCCTGTTCCTGTAAACCTGCACAATGTCCTTGGTGAAGCCGAGAGCCTGGAGCTGGACATTGTTCTGCCCATTGCCCTCAGTCCAAACACTGAGATAAATCACCTCCTTGGACACTGGCCCTCCCTTACACCCCCATACTCTCTGCTGGCACTTCCATCTGCTGCCGGGCTCTTTGGGGCTGACCCAGAAAGGGGTGCCCAAGGTTTCAGGGGCAAATTTTAAAAGGACACTTTTTTTTCTATGCCCTTCACTGGGCACCTAAAGGGGTTCAGGTACTGGCCTCGCCGTGCGTGTGCTACCACCCCCCGCTCAGCGTGGTGAGAGAATCGGTAGGTGTGCAAACAGGCAGATGTGCCAGGAGTTTCCATTGCAGCCGCTGGAAGTCTGCATCCTCTTAAACCGCCACAGCTTTTCTGTAACACGCAGAAATTGCCTAGTACCTAAGCTACCTAAAATGTATTTCAGGGAGCTTGGTGCAGCAGAGCCTTGATCTCTGTTGGAACTCCTATGGTGAATAATTGTGACAATTTATTATACTACATTTATTTTTGGAAGGGAAAAAGACCCAAACAAACGAAAACCCAACCCATCCAACACTGGGAATGATATTTATCTGCATTTTATACAGCCCTTTTTAAACACAGATCCTGGCAATGCAGATCTGTGTTTCATGGAAAACTCTTCTGAAGCACTTTGCTTTGTGCAGAAACCTCCAAGCCCAGCACTACCCTATCTCTTCCTTCCTTACAAACATACAAAGGGATAATAAAATAGCTAAGAAGCAAGAGCAGTAAAATTTCGTGCCCTGAGGGGGAAAATGGCATATATTGCCCTGAGTCTTTAGCTGAGGCCAAAATATATAGAGAGAGACTTGGGAACTGTTTTCATTCCCAGTGCAATATTTTACCTCTATTGCCCTCAGAACCAGTCAATATTTGTATAATATATATATAAAAATAACCTTAGATAGATGGATAAAAACCAAGGAAAATTCACCTCAGAAAGCCTTTTATTCCAACTGGAAAATTGCCCTGCAAATGTACTCCACACAATACCCACTACTTCACTTGGAAGTGACAGTTGCAGCTGTTAACGCGGCTACATTATCTCATCTTAGGAGACAAATTTCAGGCTATATTTCACTGTAGCCTGGTAATGTATATATGCCCTAAAGACTGCTCCAGCCAGATCTGTCTTGCTGTATAGATTTCAGAGGCGGATGTATACTTCCCGGGGTTTTCCGCTTCCCCCCCCCGCAGCCCTTGTTCGGTAGGAAGTGCAGGGAGGTTAATGAAACACCGCCATTTTTCCACCGTGGGAGGCAGAGGGGCAAGAGAAAAAAGAAGAGCCTGCCAGAATCCTGCTCCCGGGATGGAGAAGGGTGAGGGTTGGCTCCTGAATACCCGGGAGCGATGCTTCTCAGTGCTTGCCTGTGCTCACTGGTACCAGGGGCACGGAGGTGAGGGAGAGGATGACAGAGATTTGCTAATACCCGCTTTTCCGTGCCCCGGACCCTACCAGGCTGGGTGGCTGCCTGCTCCGGCTCTTGCATGGTCCCATGTGGGATTTTCAGATCGAGCTCTTCCTCTTTGTTAACCCCACATCCTTTTGCCAATCTGAACTGAGGGTTATAATAAGGAATTCAGGGACTGTGGGAAAGAAAATACATGTAAGTAGGGGAAAAAAAAAAAAAAATCATCTATTAGGATTTTAAGTAGTCTCACGAGTCTCTCCATTATTTGAGACACTTAAGATCACTTGACAAAGCCCTGGAGAATATACAGAAAGCTAGACAGGGACCTTTGATGGATGTTTTAAACTATCTAATGCGTCTTTTCCAACTCTATCCACTAAAAAAAATGACTAATTGGTTGCTGTTCTTCGTTACTACGATTATAACAGCGTCCTGAAAGCGCCTGGCACTCCTGCATGTGAGATGCTGTCAATTCATCCCCCCCTCACCGCCCTCACCACCCCCCGCTGAGCCGTGGGCTGCTGCTTTTCACCATTAATTTTCAAGGCAAACATCTGTGCCACACGCTGAGATGCCTGTACAGCAAGTTGCCCGGAGAAGACCCGGTGTCTCTGCAAGGTGGTGGCAACACACTGGGGAGCACCCAACCTCTCCAAGGGGAGCTGGGGGGGCGCGTGGGGTGGGGTGGATTTGTGGTTGGCATCGCTTCCACCTTGGAGGAGCCTCGGTGGCTTTCTGAGCTGCAGCTGGGGCAATAACTCCCTCCCGTGGATCTGGGCTAACATGGACAATAAAGGTTGGCCGGTCCCAACCAGGAGCTCACTCCATTGTGCAAACATGGAATTTCTGCCCGCCCCCCCCTACCCTGCTTCCATGATTTTTTAAAGCTTTTGTGAAGGGATGCAGTGGAAAGAGGTCCTTCTTTGCTAGAGGAAAGCATATCACCTTAGTCAGGTTTTTTTTCCCACCTTCCAGCATTCTTTTGTAGCACCAGAAGCATCCATCGCATGGAGATGGAGATGACTAGTAATTTCTGAGGAGCTGCAAAACCCATGTGAGAGCCCAGGGCATCTGCTGCGGAAGGGGATGAACCAAGGGAGACCAAAGCTGGTGAGCACCTGTAGTCACGCACCTTCTACTCAATGAGGCAAACAGGGAAAAAGTTTAAAAGTTTATGGGCAGCTCTGAGTAAAGTTTAAAAAAAAAAAAAAAAAAAAAGAAAAAAAATCAAGTAGGCCTTTTTTTTATCTGGCTAATTTTCCTTCACGGAATTTGATGTTTGAATGGAGAAACCTTCTGGAGCACGAAGTGAGAAAAGAAAAGCCTTGGACGGAGTGGCTGCGCCTCCCAGGCCCTGAAATTTAAGATCTTTATAAATGATCTGTTAAAACTATAGTGACGATAAGCTTATGAATCATGATCTATATTAATCAGGGCTGCTGATACGGAAAGATTAATTGAAACGTGCAGTTCTACACAAATGATAAAGTGTTAACAATTTAATATCAGACAAGGAGAGTGAAGAAATTACACTCCAAGCTTCATGCATCATTACTATGGATATTAATATTTTACACAGCGCAACAGCATCGGGAATCATAATGAAAATCCATAACTAGTGCACAGACATGATTAAATACAACAGTCTTTAGGTGCTGTTTGGTGACGGGGGCTTAGCCATATTTCACTCCTGCTGCCGGTGATTCGAGTGATAGAGTCTAGACGTGGGTGATTAAAAAGTGTTCCTCCTAAAGGCTGTTAACCTTTTACTACTGAAATGAATTTCTTTGATTTTTAAATTATGCCGCTCACTCTGTGGTGGGTTTTTTTTTTTTTTTTTGTTTTTTTTTTAGTTTTTTTTTCCCTTCTTCCCAAATCAAAACCTTGTCCAGAATATCGATAGAGCGGGTTCCCCAGGCGGTTGACAAAACAGAAGTAAAGCACCCGCGAAGCAGATCACGGAGGGGTATTTAAGGGTGGGAAGGAGCAAAGGGGGGAGGAGGAGAGGGGGAGAAAACAGGTTAAAAAAAAAAGAAAAAAACAGGTTTTCAGTGCTCGTCATTATGGCAGTGCATATATTAGATGCAATACCCGGTGCTGCGGTGGGCCATAAAGGTTTTATCCGCGGGAGTGCGGAATGGGCGCATTACTCACAAGTGGCAACAGCGCCAGTGAGTTATGCACCTCATTCCCAGCCCGCGCCGATAAAAACTTGATGCTGCACCACGCCGCCACGTCTCTTCTCGATGTGGGATTCATCAGCTCTAATGGTGGCAGGACCCGGTCCTCCAGTGAAATGCGGCGTGCGGGGAGAAGGCGAGCCCTGACTCAGCACTGGGAATAAAAACTACAACTTTTTTTCTTTTTTCAGAAAACACTTGGGTGCCTATTTAAATCCCCCAAGCTCAAAGCCTGAAGGAGAAATTACCTCTTTGTTATCTGGACAGATGGGAAGGGGTCCAAGCCACCCTATCGGTCACTTTAGGTGCTAAAATTGTGTCAGATCTCAAGTCTCATGGTCTTGCCATCATGGACTACAATGGTGGGGTGTCGCACCCATAGTGTCCCATCCACAGCACAGGAAAGGGCATGCTCCTGGCTCTGCAGGATGTGTGTGGTGACAACCTGACTGATATCCAGCGGTTTCCATGGCTGTTGGTGATGGGGATGACCTGGGAGAGGATGCCCAATATGTGGGAGAGGGTTTGGAGGTGCCAGATGACTTGGGCTGGTTTAGGTGGCATCTGTCTGAAAGCAATTGTAGGTCTGTCTTGTGGCAGACCATGAGACTGATAAGAGTTCAGTAAAATAAAATAAATAAAAATAAATAAAAATGTGAATTGCCAGCTTGTTCCACTGGAAGTCTGACCTCCTACGGGTAGAATAAACTACTCATGCTAAAGAACATCTAATACCCATTAAGTCAAAATACTTCAATGTGCTTTGTAGTATCCAAACGTTCCCCATTCCCTACGGATCTTGCTTGAGTGGTGGTAGCTCCAGTTCCAGGTGCTGTCACAGAGGCCAGAGATCACAACTCTTCAGACTTTGGAAAGGAAAGGGAAGGGAAGGGAAGGGAAG
>VXBJ01000188.1:60211-90592 GCA_013400055.1 Nycticryphes semicollaris | reverse complement strand
AAAAAGAAAAAGAAAAAGAAAAAGAAAAAGAAAAAGAAAAAGAAAAAGAAAAAGAAAAAAGGGAAAAGAAAAAAGTAATTTTCTAGCTTCCTTGACTGGAGAAAAAATCATCCATCTCTCCAGCTATGTTCTGCCTTTGCTTTGGTTCCTGAGAAAGAGCCCCAAAGATGCTTTTTATCAGAAGAAAGGAGTTAACATTACCCACATAGTGAAAACCTCTCTTCTTGGTTAAAAAATAATAAAAAAAATCACCTGCGAGTATGGCCTTTCCTCTGTGGAAATGGAGGTCCTTTCCTCTGTGGCTTTCATGGCCAACAGCACATTCACTCTGAAGGAGTGCCAATATCCAGAATGAAGGAACACAATAATCTGCAGGAAACATAGAGACAGACACGCACATATCAGAGATTTCTGAGGATACTTCATCTCAGTTGCTGATATCCAAATGTAAAATAAAGAAGCCTGGGGTGTAGAAAGAATTTCACAGTGGCCAGAATCTTGGATGCTAACTTTGGCGCGTTGATAAATTTCAGTAGACGGTGCCCAAAACATGGACTTGCACCCGGAGACACTGCGAAGGGCAGGACTTGCCATGGGACACCTAAATAATGTGAGTACAAACCTCTTTCCTGAAGCAGAAGAATACTAGAAGGACAACAGGAGGTGCTTTGGGGATGGAGGAGACGGTTAAGTGGTCAAATACGAAGGTGATGGGCGTTGGACATGTACCAGGCTAGAGGACACATGATGGCAGACAAAGACATGGCAGAGGAGTGGGGGCAGAGGGGAGGATAACAAAGCTTTGGGTCTTCCCTTGTTACTTGAATTGAGGATCCTTTGAATGCACCTCACCTCCCCCTCACCCTCTAGAGGTTCGGAAACACAAGGCTGAGAGAGAGCAGCTCGTAATCAATGATATTAATTAATAGATGTATGGCAGAGAGGCGCGAATGTTGCCCCACAAATGAAAAGCAAATCCCATCCAAGGAAAAAAAAAAAAAAACCAAACCAAAAAACGGCAAAACTGTAGCAATTTCTACTCCCTTACCCTTGAGATTTGGCTCCAGATTCAAAGGATAGGCAGGCAGAGAGGGAGGTTGGGAGGAGGCGGGCGAGGGGGGGGGAGTTGGCTCATATTCTGCCGTGACCCAATTCCATACAAAGCATCCTGTAACAAAACACGTCTCTATCTACAAAGTACAAGTAATCTTTGTTTTCAGTACAATACTTATCTGCATTTAGACCGACGATGGCAGTGCTTGGCTTATTTTCATGGATCCAGTTATCCTTTTTATCCCTACGAGCGTGTGTAAGTGTGTGTGTGTGTGCGTGCCTGTGTCTCCTCCTCCCCATCCTCCTTGCTGCCTCTTGTGCTGCCTGTGCCAAGGGAACAGTGCTCTAAGGGTGCTGTGAGGTATCAGCAGAGGTGGAAACGCTGAAGGTCAGCACCAATTAGGGGGCTTTCAGGCTGTTGTCCAAATCACTCGGTGCCTTGGGAAAGGGTGAGCTTGGGATCTAGTCTTTACAGCATCCAACCACATCCTGAGGAACCCTTGGGGTGCTACCAGAGAAAGGGACACCAGCCTAGGACTTGGGAGACACTTGTGCTGCCAGAACTGCTGCCTATTTGCTCTCTGAGCCCCTGCACCATCTTGGAGCCTTCACATATCCATCCCTGCTGGTAACTTTTGGCAGGGATGGTCTTCTGCTATTAGTCTCCACAGTACCTTCCAGCCAGGGGACCTTGTCTTGGTAGGGCCATCTCCAGGCATTACTGTAGAACAACAACCATTGCCTCAGACCTCACCAACACAGAGTTGCAGAGGGTAACCTCACTCCAAAGCTGACTGTCCAAGTCATTCTGGCTTCTCCGGTTGTGCCAAAGGGTGATGGTATGTCACCCACTCCTGTCATGGTTTTCCTGTGGTTCCGCTCATGGAGCAGGTCATAGCTGCAGAGTTCTTGTCTCTTAAACTCACTGCTATGAGTGAGTGTCTCTCTTCTCTTCAGCTCAACAAAGAAATGGGTTTCCAGTCTAGAAGACACACCATAATCCACAACATCACTGGGCTAACAGCCTTCATGTAGCAAGTCAGGAACCAGAGGAACCAGCACTGGGAAATTCCCTGGTCTTAGTAGTGCCACAAGTGAGACTGGATAAATGTAAAGCCCCCTCAAAGCTTGAAAAACCTATGAATCATGGCAAGACTATACAAATGCTTGCATGCAGAGCCATCAGCCTTTGCAGTCAGGTGGACTCCCCCTGAGTGAGGATGCCATCATCTGAACTCATCATGCTGCCCACCAGCCACTCTGCCTTTGTGAAGCATCTCTGCCTCCTCCCTCTCATCTTTGTTATTACAGAGCACTCGCACTGTTCCCATCAGTAGGTTTCTGGATATTTTAGGAGTCTCCCCTCATTTCACAAAGGAGGAACCAACATGTGGAAAGTAGAGGCATCCTGCCTGATGTCACTCAGGAGACCAGTGGAAATGACCTGGTAATTGGGATTTCCATGTGCAACCAAAAATGATCTCAACGAGGCTCATGGGAGATCTGGAAACCATAACAAATTACGGAGGATTGGAGGGAATACAAATGTTTAGTCTAAATTATGTGCTGATCTGAGGACTTTAGAAATATTTAGGTGGCTGTTTGAGGGCTGACCCAGGTCTGTGATATTGATTTCCCTCTATTCTTTAAATCCTACCATTGGGTTTAATTCTTTCCCCCTACTTTCTCTACTTTTAATATTTTCCATGTTCAGCTGCTACCAAATTCCAGTTTCGTTTGTTACATTTAATCCTTGGTTTTTGTCTGAATCCAGCCCTAGAGAGTATCTGTATTTTAAGTAAGAATAAGAATAAACACAGAATGTAATACATGTAATTCCATAGTAATCATGTGTTTTACAAGCAGTTGACAAATTTGCTCAGCTGGAAGTAAATATACTCATCTCCCTCCATCCCTGCCACCAACGGTCTCTGTTCATTTAGTAATCAGTGCGACCTCCTCTCCAGAGAGCTACCTGAACTGGTGCTGATAGGCAGCTGACTCCCCCATTCTAGTTTTTCCACGTACTTCTATATTTCCACCTGGTGATCCTTTACCCCTGGCAACCCCTTGAATTACGTGCTGGCTTTTGGGACGGGATCTCTAGGCTCTTCTTTGCTTAGTTTTCCCTGTCATGGAAATAATGGTGTTTTTGAACCTCTACTCATGTCTGGATAGGCATAGAAGTGGTGGGTGGAGGTAAGGTTAAATATGATTTTCACCTTAAAGCTCTCCTCTACAAAGGAATAAGTTTTCTGGAAACAAACTGGTATTTTCAGCGCATTAGAATGGTGCAGCCTGGGGTCTTCTGTCAGATTTCGGGATCATCTAATGAAGCAATTCTTCTGACAAAGTCTTGGAAAAATCAGTTGTTCATATTCACACCAGATCTTTACTATTAGTATTTTCTTTGTATAAATCTCACACACAAACTATGTATTTTCTCTGCTTCAAAGCTCAGACGGAGCTCCCTGCGGGGAAAAAATATGGGAAGATGCCGGGGTTACCACAAAAAATGTGTGTCTTTTCCTTGTTAGCAGGGTCTGAAACCTGCCTGTTCAGCAGGGTCTGAAGGCTCTGGGTGGAAGTGGTCTTCTCCTGGCAGTGAATTTTGCTGGGGTTCATTTGGGCACTTCCAGTCTGTTGCCGAAATTTCTGGAGTCAGCGGTGATCTTTCAAATATTCTCAACTGAATATGAAGGCTCCCTCTTAAATTCAGAAGTAACATTAAGGAGATGTTTGTATTCATCAAATGAAGGAAGAGAAAAGACATTTCGGATCTTTTAAGAAAGATTAGTGGTAGATAAGAATTTTATGTTATGTACTTCTTGGTGGGAGATAGCAGAGACCAAAACTTTGAGGGAAAAATGACAGTTTAGAAAAATATTCCAGTCTAATTTTGCTTTTTACTATATTTCAAGTGCCCCAACAAGCTCTTTCTGGGTTTGTTGGTGTTTTTTTTTTCTTTTTAATAAAATAAATCTCATTTTGCTCTTAATAGTACAGCCCAAAAATACAGCTAGAAATGCTATCTTGAAACAATTCTCAACCTGGTAAAACTGTCGCCTGCCTAGTTCAATTTCTCTTTCTAGGGTCTTTGACCAGGGGAAACAAGTGCTGCCAGAAGAAACCAAATTCTTTTAGGTAATACTCAAGATCTTTAAATGCTGAATTTTACCCTGGGTATATGTATTTATTTTTCATTTTACAATGTGGTTGACAAAATAAAAACATTTCTGGGTATGAGACAGGTGGACAGATCTGGGAAAACATTAATAGGCAGATGATCCAACCTAGGTGCTGGGTAAATAGTGAGCAAAAAGTTGACATATATATGTTAATATATATAGTCCATTAAGTCATACAAAACAGCAAAGCAGAGCTGATTCTGGTGGGCAAAAAGCAAAGAAATTCATTAAAGGGTTCACAAGATGTAGAAGAGATGGAACACTGGAACAGGTTGCCCAGGCTGGTGGTTGAGACGCCTTCCCTGGAGATATTCCAGGTGAGGCTTGAGGAGGCCCTGGGCAACCTGGTCTAGTTGGGGGAGTCCCTGCTGACTGCAGGGAGGTCAGACTAGATGACCCTAGAGGTCCCTTCCAGCCTGGACCATTCTATGATTCTACGATTCTATGAAAAGAAGAATAAAAAAGAGAGGAAAATTTTTCATGAATGTTGTCAGAGCAGGCTGCATCATTTTATTATTATTTTTTTTCTTTAAGATTTCCATTTCCATGTATTTTGACTTCCTGTGGCAAAAACTGACCTGCAATGCATTTCAATCACCTGGATCTGAAAGGGGAGCCAGAGCTGGGGCTGTGAGGTGACCAGGAGATAGCGGTGAAGAAGGGGAAGGCTGGACGGTGGCGGACTCCGTGCTCAGCGCAGAAGCAGGGAAGTGGATGTGGATCTAGAAAACACGATCTAGAAAACCGCGGGTAAGGCTCACCTGGAGGAGAAGGAGATTAGATGGGGAGAATGAAAAGATCACTCCTCCTGCTCGTTTCCTCTCGGAAGAGTCTTCCGCTAGCTGAAAGGTTGCTGAAAAAAGGAAAGACAGTAAATCGTTCTTCGCGTCTGCTGGGGGTAGGAAAAGAAGTAACAGCCCTAAACTGCAGCGGGGAAGGAAGATTTAAGCCAGATGTTCAGAAAAACACGCTGGTGCTAAAGATAGAGAAGCACTGGAATAAATTTCCTGGGGAGGTGGTGGAGTGGCCAGTATGGGATGTCTTTAGGAAACAGGTTAGGACAACATCCCTCAGGGATGCTTTAGATCTGCATGATCCTACCCTGGGGTATGGGGGAAGGGATTGAGTGGTATCTCATATCCCTCCCAACCCCAAGTCCTGCACATCCAAAGCCCCTCAGGGAATATATTCTGATGCTGGAGCAAGCCCTGTTCAGGCAGGGCCATGGCAGGACACAAGCTGGTGGCAGGGGGGCCTTTTTGGAATCTCTGAGAGAAGGAGAAATGCAAAGTCTACTCGAGCAGAGCACAGGGCCACCAGACCCATAATGCTGAGAGGGGTCAGGGTCAAAGCATCATGTCCTAGAGCCCTGGGACTTCAGCCTTGTGCTGTATTTGGTCTCCAGTAGCCGCAGAACCTTCAGAAAGCAGAGAGACAGTGGTCCCCAGGAGCAAGAATGAGGTCACCAGGACTGCTCACCCACCTGCTGTGGAGATGACCTCCCGCACTGTCTACGCTTCACTAGAGGAGGACATCAAGAAGATGCTTGTGAGCGCAGAAGAGTTTTCAGAAGACCAGAGCCCTCTTCCACCCATAGATTTCATTACCAAAAAAACCCTAAGAAAGAGTCCTGGCTCTGCTGGGCTCAGACCCCTCAGTGGATTTAATCTCCCTTTCCTCTGGCAAGTTGCTCAGACATCTTTCAAGGCAGGGACGGAGAGAGCTGTGACTGCAGTTCCTAAAAATTCGGGAGGCATTCAGATATCGAATGGTGCCGAGCTGTTCACATCTGCCTGTGTGAGAGGGACCAGGGCGGGCAAGAAGTTCTGCTTCCCCCCCAAGCCCAGCAGGGCTAGTGGCTTGGGACTTTCACATGGGCGCTGGGATGCTGGGAATAAAGAGACGGACCACTTTTCCAAAGGGGACAGAGAAAAAGAGAGAGAAGGAGTCAGGGGAAGGAGGGGCTGGGGAGAAAACGGGAGAGAGAAAAAGAGAGAGAGAGTGCGGGGAGGAGGGGAAATGAAAGGATATTATTTTTTTTGTATCTGTCATTTCCCTGCTATCTCCCATATGACTTCTTAATCCATCAGAATGCTGGGAAGATAATGTTTTGGGCGAAATAACATGAGAGAGAGGATAGACTCCCAAGGACCAATATCTTTATTGCTCGGAGGATAAACGGATTATGTCAGCCATTTTCTGTTGCTGACAGCTTTTCTTATTAACCGATTTTATTTTTTAATCTTCCAGGGAAGAAATATGGTTTTATGTCACAATAAAACGCCGGTCACATCTAATTCTGCCCTCAAACAAACAGATTTCTGAAAGCCTTGCAGAGAAATTTGAAATAACTTTAAAGAGGGGGTTTTTGGATAAAGTCTTTATCCAGAGGCTTGTTCAACCGCAGTGTAAAAGGTTTAGAGAGAGTGAGAGAGGGAGTGAGAGAGAGAGAGGGAGGGAGGGAGAGGGAGAGAAAAGTCCCTCACAGTTGTTTTTTCCCGGTTGATCCCTATTAAAAGAAACTCTTCATTGTGGTGTACTCAAGGAAATACAGCTCAGACGAAAGAGTCACATGAATGTTAACAAATATGGCTATTTGTGTGGCTTACGCGCTGCGCCGGGCTTAGAGATGTTGTGCGTGACACTCAGAGAATGAAGGAAGCAATCATTAGCATCCCAGCAACCTGCTTAGCCACCCGCTTTCATACTCCCCCTTTTTGATCTGACACTTTTTAACTTTTTTTTTTTTCCCTCCCTTCAGTTTTGCTGGGATTACTGTGGAAGATGCTAATAAAGTATCATACACGCGGTAGGCAGAGTGATAAGAAAGTCTGCTCTGGCGAAACTTCGGAGTTCAAGCAGCCTTTGTACTTGTTGCTGGGCTCCCCGCGCAGTCCTGAATTCTGGGAGGGTTTCGTTTAACTCCCTTTTTCTTCCCACCTCCCCCCAAAAGCCCTCCTCTGCGGATGGATCCTGCGTATTTCATGGACGTCTCCCACTACAGGGGTTTAGAGCAGGCTCCACAAAGCCCATCGTACCCCAGTTGCTTGTGGACATTACTTTTCTCCACTGACTAAGGGAAATGGTGAGGAGCCAAGCCTCGTGCCCAGATTTACTACTGTTCCCCAGAGAATGCTTTTTCCTCTTCATTTTTTGGGGGGGGAACACACTTTCTGCTCCTGGGAAATACTGCGTTCACACAGCAGAAAAGTCTTAATGTACACCGAAGAAGTGAACTGGCCTGTCTCTCAGCACCCATTTTTTTGGGGTTTTTTGGCACACTACCAACCCTGAAACACCAGCTCCCACTCCAAGCACCAGGTCACAAGGAATTAAAACTCAGCAACATCTCGTGGTGGTGTTCTGTTATCGATTTTTCCTGGAAGGGGGGGGGGCATTATTTTTATTTTTTATTTTTTTTTAACTGTAAAGTTCCTGCCATGCTGGGTCCTGTACGAATGTGTCTTGGCAGGCTCTCCTCCCTCCTAAAGAGCTTACAGCCTGAACAAAAAACCAAAACGGAGGCATCAATAGCTTTTGTTTTACCGGTGACGTGCCGAGACGCCGAAAAATTAAGTGCCCTACCTTCTCTCAGAAGGGCTTTCTCAGCACGGGGTGGGCAGTAAGGGGACGCACTGGCAGATCTCCGTGCATGGATGACCCATGCCAGGACAAGGGGTGGTTTTCAGGTCGGCCACTGCTGCACCAAAAGGGTTTGCCCACAGGGTTCTACCAGCACAGATTAACTGGCATCATCTCCTGTGCGCCGGCTGCGTCCTTGCCCCGGCATCATCATCCTCACCCCAGCATCCTCACCCTGCACCTCATCTGCAAGCCCAGCCTCCCCCTTTCTGAGCAAAATATGGGGTGATCAAAGCCATGGGAGGGGCAAAGTGGAGGGATGGCTTTGCCCAATTGGGCCACTGCTGCCCAGCTTCTGCGCCCCATCCACCAGACCCACCAGGCGATGGAGGTCAGACTGGCCTCAATGCAAACCATGGAGCTCAAAGCCACCTGCTCTGGCCTTATAACCCTCTAAAGGCAGGTGGAAATATCCCAGGCTAGGCTGTGATCACCTCTTCTTCACCTTAATAATCCCTGAAACACTGCCTTTCTCCCTGCAAAGCCTTGAGTATGAGGAGGAAAGCAAAAGGAGGACGTCCTTCCAGCCCATTGTAGAATCACAGGATCACAGAATGGTTAGATGCCTCATTTTCTGGGTTAAAAGGAGAGGAGAAGGAAATCTGGGGGAAGAAGGATGGAAGGCTTTAGCCACCATAAATGGTCTCACCAAATATTTAATTGAGGAGTTATCCACTGCTGTTGCTAAAACGTGCTGACCCTCACCATCAATGGGTAAGGCCAAATCTCAGCATAATTGAACTTCTACCACTGAGATATAGGTGGCGGATATAAAGGATATATATAAAGATATTATACCTTTAATATTTTAAATACATTAAGAAATATACACCTGAAGCATGGCATCCAGAAACAAATCTATCCCTGTTCTGGTGAATTACGCTGAAAGAAAATCATCATTCCTGGCATTCTCTCTTCCCGCAGGCAGCTGGTTGACCTACCAAAATCTTTTTGAAACTGAAACTTCTGGAGCTTGTGCCCAGCTTTCACCCCTCCCGTGGCATTTTCATGGGAGGGTTCGCTAGCTGGAAGGACCACACCGGCACCTGGGGAGGTATGAGCAGCCTGTGCAGCACACAGATTCCCTCCCCTTCAGCCGAAAGCATTAAGGCACTGGAGTTTTTGTTTTATTCTCTTCCTACAACTTGGTTGGAAGACGTCTTTAAATGCTTTCAAGGCTAACCCCTCCACGCCAGCATCCACTTAAAACATACATTTCTTTGTCTTAAAGTGCCATGCATGTTTAGATGAGTAATATAACTATCCAAATTCTTTCTGGCGCTGGGGCTTTTTCAAATAGTTTAACATTTACGGCACCAAAATCATTCTCCCTCCAGTTAACAAAGACTGTAATATCCGTTCCAGTTTACACAGTTAGGTAGTCAAAAGTCTTAATGGTTGTGCCTTCAAATCCTGCCTTTCCCCACCATAAAAAGGTAACCTCCCCTCCCACCCCCCCAAAAAAATTGATAAGGATGAGAAAATACTCCTATCCTACCAGAGATCACCCCACATTCCAAAACCCAAGCACACGTCAGGATGAAAATAGTAGTTTTCACTAAAGAAATTCTTTTATTTACCCTCCGTCGGATGCGGGGTGTTTTGCTAAAGATCTGTCTTCCACAGGGACCTGCAGGAGATGAAAAGACTTGTTTTTTCCCCACAACGTGTTTTACCCAAGCCCTCTGTTGAGAAGAGGGTGCCATCTCCTCTTCCCTCCAAACCACAAGATGTGACTGGATGGAGCCTTTGGACCAGGGATATTGAGTGCCAAACGAACACGAGCTGAGGGTTTGGGGTTTTTTTGGGGGGGGCGTAGCTGCCCCCAGGGCCAAAATATTTCTTGGTGACCTGGGCCTTGGCTGCGACTTTGATGAGGTGTTTGGCGCTGGGCTGCTGCTAACAGGCATCCGACCCCCTTCTCCCTCCGCCAGGCGAAAGCACGAGACAAGCAGAGAACAAATAAAGCCACATTAATCCCAGCTCCATTAGAAACACAGAAAATAAATAAATGTCGTTTTCAAATGTGGGAAAAAAAAGAAAAAAAAATCAATAGGGAAAGAAATATTATTTTTAATCTTCTAAGAGGTTTTTACAAACAACAGGGAGGGGAAAAATTGAAAGCCATGAAAAAAGACTTGCCAATGTCCTTTTAACCTTTATTTATTATCACTCAGTCCACATCAGCCCCTGACTGCAAGATAATTTGGAATTTCATTTTAATTTCAATGTATCACATAATTCAGCACAGCTTTCCATGATTTTTCTTTTTTTTTTATTTTATTTTTTGTACTGGAAACTTTAAAAATCTCTCTATAGGAAATGCATCTAAAAANGACCAGGGATATTGAGTGCCAAACGAACACGAGCTGAGGGTTTGGGGTTTTTTTGGGGGGGGCGTAGCTGCCCCCAGGGCCAAAATATTTCTTGGTGACCTGGGCCTTGGCTGCGACTTTGATGAGGTGTTTGGCGCTGGGCTGCTGCTAACAGGCATCCGACCCCCTTCTCCCTCCGCCAGGCGAAAGCACGAGACAAGCAGAGAACAAATAAAGCCACATTAATCCCAGCTCCATTAGAAACACAGAAAATAAATAAATGTCGTTTTCAAATGTGGGAAAAAAAAGAAAAAAAAATCAATAGGGAAAGAAATATTATTTTTAATCTTCTAAGAGGTTTTTACAAACAACAGGGAGGGGAAAAATTGAAAGCCATGAAAAAAGACTTGCCAATGTCCTTTTAACCTTTATTTATTATCACTCAGTCCACATCAGCCCCTGACTGCAAGATAATTTGGAATTTCATTTTAATTTCAATGTATCACATAATTCAGCACAGCTTTCCATGATTTTTCTTTTTTTTTTATTTTATTTTTTGTACTGGAAACTTTAAAAATCTCTCAATAGGAAATGCATCTAAAAAAAAAACAACCAACCAACCCAACACAACCCTTCTGCGGCAGTTACTTAATTTATAACATGAAAAGGGTTTGTGCTAAAATATGATAAAAATAAAATCAACAAACTTCAAAAAAGGAATATTCCTTAATAACATGCTTTAGCTTGAAGGGTGCCTGCTCCTCTGCTTTTCTTGAGCTTTGTCTGCTGCTTGCAGTAGAGTGCAAGCTATTTTGAGACTGGCTTTTTGGCAGCCTTGTACTGTGTGTTGTATGGACGTGTTTAACGGTGGGAGCCCGGCTGTGCGAACGGAGAGCTCAGGAGGAGCCCGGGGCAGGCTGGTAGACGAAGGATGGGTGTCACTGGCAAGGGACAAGCAGCTCCCTGTGGGCATCACTCCCCAGTCATCTTTCACAACCGGTGAGATGGGGTCCCGTGGAAGATGCCTTTGGTTTTCCTGACCCAGATCTCATGTTGTCCTCAATGTCCAGGGTGACAGTGAGGTCTGTCCTTCTCTCCCAGCTCCTCCAGGCAGCTGGGGACCGAGCTGCAAATGGGCTGTGGGTCCTCTAGATGCTGCTGCCTCCTCTCAGGCTCCAAGGTCAGGGTTAGGGTCGGTTAGGAGAGCGCTGCCTGCTGCACCTTTGGCCATAAAACCCTCTTTGGTCAGAGGGTTAGAGCACCTCTCCAGTGAAGAGAGTTTGAGAGAGTTGGGGGTGTTCAACCTGAAGAAGGGAAGGCTGCAAGGAGACCTTAGAGCCTCTTCAAGTGCCTAAAGAGGCTCCAGGAAAGCGGGGGAGGGACTTTGAACAGGAGTATGTAGCGATAGGATGAAGGGGACCAGCTTCAAACTGGAAGAGGGGAGATTTAGGTTAGATATTTTGAAGAAATTCTCTGCTGTGAGGGTGGTGAGAGCCTGGTCCAGGTTGCCCAGAGAAGCTGTGGCTGCCCCATCCCTGGAGGGGTTCAAGGCCAGGCTGGATGGGGCTTGGAGCAACCTGGTGTGGTGGGAAGTGTCCTTGCCTCGGGCAGGAGTGTTGGAACTGGATGATCTTGAAGGTCCCTTCCAACTCTAACCATTCTATGATGTTATAAGTGAGCATGGGCATTTGTACCCTGACCCATGCCCAAAATAACCTCAAAAGAGGAGCTTGAGCTGAGGTGGGAGAGAAGAAACTTCTTGATATAAGTGGACTGCTTAATGGATGTTTTAGCCTTGGGCTCTTTTGTTGTCCTGGAGCTCCCTTGACTGCATCATTTTTCTTGCAAATCGTGACTAATTTGTAAAAGAAGTTCCTTGGGCTCTTTCTCTTTTTATTATGTTTTTATTTAAAAAAAAAATTCCACAGCATTAATTTACTTAATAGGACCTGACGCAGATGGTACATTTTGCCTAGGATCTTGGCACTGGTTGTGGGCAGGAGGAATCTCATATATTCACGTCAGCTTCTCTCCACAGCCATGTTTATCAGGGGGTTCCTTACGTGACAGGCACAAAAGGGTTGTTTGTACTCCAAATTGCCTGTTATTAAAGCACCAAAAGGCCCCATCTCCCAGCACGGAGCCTGCAGTGAAGATGTCAGAGACCTGGCAGCAAGCAGGTAGACAATAAATTGTCTTCTAAAGAAAGCCACATCCTAGTCCTCGCAGCAGCTCCCAGCCACACTCTGAAGGGTGGTGGCTGTTCCACTGTGACCTGGCCATTGGAAAAAAGGCAATAATTAAAAAGGCTGTTATCCACGGTGTATTGTTGCCTGGGCACAGGGTCCACTCCCCACTACTGTGATTGCCTGCCCAGATGCATCCAGAAAATGTCACCAGGGGATCCCAGGATTGCAGGTACCATAGAATCATAGAATCATAGAATGGTTAGTTGGAGGGAACCTTAAAGACCATCCAATTCCAACCCCCCTGCCTTGGGCAGGGACACCTCCCAACACACCAGGTTGCTCCAAGCCCCATCCAACCTGGCCTTGAACCCCTCCAGGGATGGAGCTTCCACAACTTCTCTGGACAATCTGTTCCAGTGTCTCACCACCCTCACACCAAAGAATTCCTTTCTGGTATCTCATCTAAATCTCCCCTCTTCCAATTTAAAGCCATTACCCCTTGCCCTTTCACTGCACTCCCTGACAAAGAGTCCCTCCCCAGTTCTCCTGTAGCCCCTTCAGATACTGGAAGGCTGCTCTAAGGTCTCCCCGGAGACTTTTTCTTCATGTTCTGTTTTGTTTTGGGTTTACTTTTTGATTTTTTTGTTTTATTAGTTTGAGGATTTTTTTGCTTGTGGTTCTGTGTTTGTTTTTTTTCCCCAGGGGAAATGTTTCTGTCAGAGAGGTACACAAAATTAAGAAGAATAATTTCAGTTCAGGAGCTGTTACACTTTAGACTGATCAACCTCCACCAATCCCAGCCGAGAATTATTATACATTATGACACGCAAGCACGAGCCACCAGTCTGGGAGCAGAGCAGCCAACTCATCATGCCCTATTTAGCAAAATGTTCAGTGCCAACATGAAATTCTGACCCTTACATTTTATTAAAAGGATTATATCTAATAGCAAACTATTTCAGTCCCTTAGCTTAGCTCCTTTCTGAGAAAACTTTCGAGAGAATTTTGAGGACTGTGGCAGGATCAAGATGAAACAGCTCTGCCTTTCCATCTTATTTCTTCCACCTCTCTCTGGATGTGCTCAGACCCTTTTCCTCTTCCGGTGTGTTCCACCTCATGGCGTGAGCCTCCATTTGCAGAGGAAGCTTCTTTTCGCATGATCTCATCTGGCTTTAAAGGAAACGCATGCAGTTAAATAGGTTGCTAGAGGGTCAGTGCTTCTGCTGGTGGAAATCATGGAATCAGGGCATTGTCGGAGCTGGGAGGGACCTCTCGAGATCACCCAGTCCCACTCCCCTGCTAAAGCAGGGTTGCCCAGAGCACATCACTCAGGGCTGCATCCACGTGGGCCTTGAAGGTCTCCAGAGAAGGGGACTCCACACCCTCCCTGGGCAGCCTCTGCCAGGGCTTTGACACCCTCACCACAAACAAGTTCCTCCTCATCTTTGAAGGGAACTTCCCGTGTTCCAGCTTGTGCCTGTTACCTCTCGTCCTGTCTCTGGGAACCACTGAGAAGAGTCTGGCTCCATCCTCCTTCAACCCACCCTTCAGATCCTTGGGAGCATGAAGAAGGTCTCCCCTCAGCCTTCTCTTCTCCAGGCTAAAGAGTCCCATCTCTCTCAGCCTTTCCTCCTCAGGGAGATGCTCCAAACCCTCCATCATCTTTGTTGCCCTATGCTGGACTTTTTCTAATAGTTCCCTTTCTCTCTTAAACTGGTGGGGCCCAGAACTGGGTAAATGGGTGCAAGCAGGGAACTGCAGGTCTCCACCAGGTAAAAGATGTCCCCAGCAGGTCACCTGCACAGCTTGGGAAGGCAGAAAAGTGTCTTCAAGGCTGTAAAAAGACATTTTTACCCCTAACTGGTTTTGTATCCATTCTACTTAATAGTAAAAATATACTGCTTCTATTGTATAGGGTTGCATATGTATGTCGCAAGTAGGGGGGTGTGTGGGGGGCACATGTTGTGGTAGATTTGATAGAACAGCTTTGTGTCAAATGAATAGGTAAGTTTATTATAGACTTCCCTTGCTCCAAGCTTCAGATGAGAGAAATCCTATAATCCCGCCCTGCTTTAATACTGGATTAATGCGGATTTGTTAATAAAATGCTAGTGAAATTGAGAATAATTTGTAATTAACTCAAACTTCGACTCCCCACATAATTTTGAATCTATTTTTTAATGGAGACAGGGAACATTTTTGGCAGCTGCAGGCGCTGCAGCAGAGTGCTGCAAGTGGGAGTCCTGGGGAAAAAATCTGCAGCGGCGGCAATGGAGCAGCTTGAGCTCATGGCCAAAGAAACCCCACCCCAGACAAGGCTGAAATGCCAGCCACAACGCGGCAGGCCCGAGGAACCCATTTCTGTCACCAGAACCCTGGTTAGATCCAAGAGGGCGACACTTGTGAGGAGAAAAAAAAACCCGTTGACCCCCAGAACGACAAGCAACAAGCAAATGCAAGATGAACAATGTAGAGACTACTCCTCGACAGCATGAAAAGACCATGGGTTGTGCGCATGGGTTTCAGACAAGATTTTTCTCTGATCTAAAATCTCTGTAGGCACACAGAAATAGAGGATTTGTCCAACCAGATCGAAGTGGTAGGCCAGCCATCTCCAAATCCTGCCTCTTGCAATGGTTAAAAAATGACCCAAAGTGACTAAATGTGTTCAGAGATAATCATGCTGTGCTCTGCTGTGAGGCAGGAGAAAAGTGGAAGAGCGAGTCATGGAGATGGCCATTTTACCCTGCCTAATTTTTGCGAAGGTTTGCATCCGCTCCAGTTAATCATAAGAATATACTGGCTCTATTGTAGGGGATTGCATATGCGTGGCCTCTGATGGAGAGGTGGCTGGGGAGAGGGGCCAAGGGCACTGATGGGAAATGGAGATGACATGGTCTTCCAGGAGCTGCATGGGAGGTTTGCCTTCACTGGGCACAGACTGGTCATAGCCCTGTAGGGAGAAGCCACCGTTTATTTTTTGCCATGATGAAACAGACTCCCATGAATAAATCTTGCTTTGACAGGGAGTCAGACAAATCCAGCATGAATGACGCTCACTGTCGACGTTGCAAACAAGGGAGGATGCTGCAGAGGGAAACGGAGAAAATCCCCTCCTGCATTAAGCCCAACAAACTCAGCTGGTGTCATGGGTCGCAATCTGCAGCTTCTGCCCTTGCTAGCACTCATATTACAGCCTGGCTTTGACCACTTCACCTGGAGCTCTTATCACCGCCTGCCCTTGGCTGCAGAGCAACACTTTTGAAACTTCCCAATAATTGACCTTCAGCGCAACCCTCCCCTTGGATCAGACTCGCTTACAGCGGGGGTCACTGGTCAAGAAAAGCCCAGGAGAGTAGCATCTGTCCTTCATCTTCCTCAGCCTTGGGGACAGCTGGCTGCCAACGTTGGATAACAAAAATAAAGATGAATTTTGCAGCTACTTTTATCCTCTAGGCTAAGTTTTTTTTAAAGGACTCATAAACTATCGTTAAGACCTGGTATCCAAGGGTTTGTTTCAGCTTTGGCTCTCCCTCTCTATTTCTTCCCTGGCTTTTTTTTTTTTTTTGTCAGTGTGGAAATATGCTACATCCCATCACCAATGTTTGAATTGGAGTGCTATTTACCAACTCACAACTCAGTTTATAAACCTCCTGACTGTTATGTCTCTAACCTGCCCCAGCTGCTATTTCAGCAAGTTTGCTCCTCATTTAGGGGAGAATCAGTTCAAAATGATTAGTCTTTTTTTTTTAAGCTGTAGAGAAAGGTCACTATTTCTGCTGTGTGTCTCCTGGGATATTCCCTGGTGGTCTTTTCAACTGCTTGGACCTTGTATTCATAAGGAAATATTAGCCAGATCTGAAATATTGCATGGGCTCCAGCTTATTGTGGGTTCTGGATGAGACCCCACCCTCCTTCCCCAGTGTTTGCTGCAAAATGACACTGGGGAGTCAAGAGAAAACTGTTGAACTCTTAGAATCACAGAATGCTATGGGGTTGGAAGGGAGCTCTGGAGACCATCTAGTCCAACACCCTGCCAGAGCAAGTCCACCCAGAGCAGGTCCCACAGGAACAGGTCCAGGTGGGGTTTAAATGTCTCCAGAGACAGAGACTCCGCCACCTCTCTGGGCAGTGTCTGCCAGGGCTCTGCCACCCTCACAGCAAAGAAGTTCCTCCTCATGTTGAGATGGAACTTCTTATGTTCCAGTTTGTGCCTGTTCCCTCTTGTCCTGTCACTGAGCACCACTGAAATAAGACTGGTTCCTTCCTCCTGACACCCACCTTTGAAGTATTTCTAGGGGTTGATCAGATCCACTCCCCTCAGACTTCTCTTCTCCAAACTAAACAGACCCAAGTCCCTCAGCCTTTCCTCAGCAGACAGATATTCCAGGCCCTTAATCATCTTTGTAGCTCTCTAGCAGTTCCCTGACCTTTTGAACTGGGAAGGCCAGAACTGGACCCAGTGCTCCAGATGGGTCCTCCCCAGGGCAGAGCAGGGGGACAGGATGACCTCCCTCAACCTGCTGGTCACACTCTTCCTGATGCCCCCCAGGATGCCACTGGCCTTCTTGGCCACCAGGGCCCATTGCTGGCTCATGGGCATCCTGTTGGCCACCAGGACTCCCAGGGGTTTTTCCCCAGAGCTGCTCTCCAGCAGGTCACCCCCAACCTGTCCTGATGCAGGGAGTTATTCCTCTCTAGATACCATGCACAAGTCTATGCAACTGCCTCCCTCCTTCAAAAGCCTTCCGCTCTTTCCCTGCCATTATTTGGTGATGTCAAAAGCTGATTTTATTTTTATTTTTTTTATTTGATATATGGAAAGAAGCTGTCTTGAGAAATGCTGGCTTGTGTTTCAGACATGGATACAAGTGAAATTGCAGTAAGTGCAATGTCACAGTTACCCCAAGCCCTGACTCGCGTTCCTCCTCCCAAGACTTATTGGGAGAGCCTGTTCTCATGGCTTTCGCTTTGGCACTGCATCTCCTCCACAACCCAGCCGTGATCTTGCACCCTGAGCACCTCTGCTGCACCCACCAGTTTTTCAAAACGTCCTGGACTTTTTAATTCTGGACCTTGGCAGAACCAGAAAGCAAACAGAAGCCTTTCTGTTAAGTGCTGTAGAACCCTCTCCTCCTCAGGGGAAACTTGAGAATAAACTACTTGGTACACAGATGATCTCTGCTTTCATTTCTGTCCCCGGTGATTCATTGTGTGGTGAGGTTAGACGAGGTATTTATGCCTCTTGAGTCCATCTGGAATCTCACCATGTAATTTGGATCATTCTTACTTGCACCTTTGTTGTCTCTGTTCCATGTACCTTTGTTGCATGCTGGGTTGGGTTTTTTCCCCTCTTT
This sequence comes from Nycticryphes semicollaris, assembly GCA_013400055.1. NCBI lineage: Eukaryota > Metazoa > Chordata > Aves > Charadriiformes > Rostratulidae > Nycticryphes > Nycticryphes semicollaris. Next base: position 72,848 of record VXBJ01000188.1, on the reverse strand, counting down.
TCCTTCTGGCCCTCAGATGGTAAGTCTTTGTCTAAGACTACTGTTTTGAAAGGCATGGAGTTTGGATGGTATCATAAGTGTCAGAAGTACTCCCTCTTGAATAGAGGCAACTTTGTATAGAGAGATCTAATAACCTTTTATTAGACCAATCAGTACAGTTGGTAGAAATGGACAAGTATTCAGGCATACGAGGCTTTTTGTATCCCTCCAAAATTCACATTCTCTTTAAAACACTTTCTTGAAACAGTTACCAGAGCATTTACGCTTCCCAGACCTTCCCTCTGGGAAGGGAGACAGACCCACTGAGAGTCAATTGTCTCCACTGAGAGACAATTTCCAGGTCGAAAGCTTTGCTTTCATCCTTGCCTTGGGCTGAAAACAAGGACTGGGCTGCCTTTGGGCTCTTTAGAGGCTGATAGAGGAGATTTTCTGCAGGAGCACAGGATGCTTTCCAGGCTGCCCTATTTAATAGCCACATGAACTTAAGGACAGCGAGTTGCAGTGAGCCTCAATAAACTCACCAGAACTTTAGCAGAAAGTGAAGTCTCCGACACAAGATGCTAGAGCGGGGTCTAGGGTGGGATCTTCTGGCCACAAAGCTAGTTGGAGGGAAGGGGGCTGCCTTATCGTTTTGCTGAGATGTTGTTGGATGACCAGTACTGCCAGACCAAAGACTCTGCCTGCAGAGAAGGGAGTATAAAGAAAAATAAGTGTAACACAGATGCAGAGGTGATGAAAATACTGTTACTGATATCTGGCTAGGGAGAAGAGGCTTCCCCTGAGTTAAGCTTCCCCAAGGGAACCAAAGGGGCAGGGATTCCTGAGAGATTTCCTCCTTTATCCAAAGGTCCTTGCATCCAGGATCAGAAGAAGGACCACATGACTTAAAATGACTCATTTCTAATCTCACATAGTGCTCCATACTCTAGGCTCTTGGAGAATGCCCTCCAGCTCCATGATGTTTGTTTTCCTGCTTGCCAAGCGCATCAGAGTCCTACATGGAGCTGGAGGAAAACCAGTGCAGGCTGAGTTCACAAAAGCTCTGCAAACCAGAAAAAGGCAAATTATTTTATATATCTCTATCATGGCTTCTCTTATTCATTTCGTCTCTAAATTATATAGCCATGATCTTTCTAATCTCTCTTTGCATGGACGTCTTTCCATGCCCTTAATAATTTCCTTTGCCCTCCCCTAGACCTTTCCTGTGTCTGCTTTTGGAAGCAGGGAGGGCAGAATAGAAAACGTTATTCTGGGTGAAGGTGTATCATGCAATTCAATAATTCCATTACAGCGTTTTCGGTATTATTCTTTTTTTTTTTTTTTTTGAACACAGCCTGGCATTTTCTTGGCTTTCTGGATCTAAGGCATTTCAAGGTTGTGCTGAGCTCCTGGCAAAGACAACCAGGATTTGTACCAACAACTTAAATTTAAGAAGGAGATATCCTTCTTGGGTCACAATTTCCAAAAAGCTAATTCTCGGTGCTAGGAAGGGCAGACCCTTTCACAATGGTTCATACTGAGCTCTCTTCCATGGGATGGGAGAAGGACAAACACTTCTTGGCAGTTTTCCTTCTCCCACTTTCTGAGAAACTTGGTTTGCTCTAAGATATTCAGAGAGATGTTGAAGTTGTAACCACTCTAATTTTTTGGCATTCTTTAGGCTGCCTGGGACTCACCTCCACGGTTATTTGGAGGGGGTTTCTAAGGGTGATGAAAGAAGTAGGAGAAAAACCAAATGATGTTGAAAACCACTATTCTAAAGCAATCTTTCCTCTAATTAATCTCAGCATAAGCTGAGTCATTCCTGTTTTATAGCAGCCTAAGGAAAATCTCTTTCCTGAAGGAAGTGTGCAGTGAAGGAGTCGTGTATCCAGCAGGAGGTTCACTTTGTTTAAAGTTATCTTCTGTTCTTCTCCAGGATGGGAGAGAAAAGATCCAGCTGTCATCTTCCACGGCTCCTCCTTTATCTGCTGAGAATGAAGCAACCAGGGCTGTGTGGGAGAGGGGCCTTACCAAAAAGGAAATCTGAGCACCCAAGGGCTGCCAGGAAGCCCGCTATCCTCCTGACCACCATAACCAGCAGCTCAGCAGTGGCTTTGGGATGGCATGGGTAATTTTAGTAGGTTCTCAGTGAGGTTTTAATGCCCGTAGGTGCACGGTGCGACAGGAATGCTGAATGCCTTCATGGCTCAAACTGAAGGACCAGCTCTTCAGGCACAGAGCTGAGTGTTATGTGTGCTTAGGTCCAGGATTCCTTATGAGTTTGTAGTTCTCATGACTGTACTTTTGCCGCAGTTAAGAAGACAGACTCTTACATCAGGGCTTTGGATGGCTGCAGGAAAACAAATTCAGCATAAAAGGTTCCCTGTGGTTTCAGGTGGGGAGCTGCTCATGTCTCCTGCACCAGCCTGCGTTGGAGGGGATTCCCAGTGCTAGCTGTGAAGGTACAAGAGCATGAGTCAAATCACACAGGCATACCAAAAACAATAACAATGGCCATGCAAGAAATGCATCTTGACATTTCCCGAGCTCAGTTTCTACATGTTGGAGTCAAAAAACTTGAAGATGCTGGCATGCAGAAGAAAAGCTCCACTTTGGTAGTATGGGGAGGAGGGCATCCCAGTGGGGTCAGCTGCTTCCTGAGTCTCCCTCCAGGTCCTGCAGGAGCTGTCAGGGAGCATTTCGTTCATGTCATGAACTGCTGCTTCAAAGGCTGGGCTTATGAGTAGGCAATGACTATTTCTCCCGGGTCTAAGGATCAAGAGACTCAACATTCAATTAAGCAGAGCTCCCAAGAGTGTCTGACCACACTCTGCAATGCTATAGGAGGACTCCTTAGGACCTCAGATCAGGCCATCAGCACGACCAATTATGCAAACGCTACAGGCCTTGTTAATTGTGATGAAGCTTCCCACAGGGGAACAGGACTAAATGAGCAATACATATCAAAGAGTAACTGAAAAGCCATTATGTATTATTGTGTCTTTGTTGATTTGAGGAGAATGTGATGAACTAGGTACTAATTACATTAAAAAACACTGTATTCTAAACCAATCTCTCCTCTAATTAACGTCAACATAAACTGAGTCATAGCAGCCTAAGCAAAATATTAGTTACCAAGGTGCAACGCATGCAGGGCAGCTCTGGGATGTGCAGTATTAACAGGTCTTGACCAGGAAGCTGGGAATTTCCACTCCCAAAGCACAGAACGGAGGTGCAGGGTAACATCAGGGTCCCTTGGTCGCGTTTGGTTGAGTCCCATGTCTTTCCACACCAACACGCAAACGCAGGCAGCCACGTCCCCCTGCACGCAGCCGCGAGTACAGCCACGCGCCTGCGCCTTGCACAAAGCAATTTTTCCTCTGCATCAGGAAAGTTCCCCTTTACACTTAAATGGCTTTTTATCTTTTTTTTTTCTGATTCATTTTTACTTTATTTTATTTTATTTTTTTTATTTATTTCTCTTCTGTATCCTTTTCAATCTGGAAAGTGACTTGGCCTCTCTTCCCCCCATCTATTTTCCTCCTGCCACTATTCAGTTTAGGCATGAAACACAGAACTAGATTGAAAGCATTCAATGGCCATTCAATCGGAGAAGAAAAGAGCCCCTCAGAGCTTTATTAGATATGAAGATCCACAATAAAAATCAATTTCTGCCTCTTTATGCAGTTTAAATGACAAAGCACCCACCCATTCTGCAGCCATTGTGCCCGGGAAATGTAATTCAGCGCCGGAGCTGGGACCAGAACACCACGGACTCGCTGACCTGCACCGGCAGATTCCAATATGATACAGACCTTCGCAGATAATGACAGCCACTTCATCTCATCGCAGGGGGAAAAAATAAAATAAATAAATAAATAAATAAATGAGTTATCTGATATCTTTGAGGGTTAAAAGGCTATGTATGTGGGCAGCATTTATAATAGGGCTCTAAATCAGGGTCTCAAAAATACCTCTGCTTTTTTTCCAGCATGCGTCCCATCTCCCCCTCTCCTCCCCGATTTTTTTCTGCTCCTTTGGTCCCCCTTGGCAAACCCCAGCCGTGGTCTCGTACAGCCTTTCCTCTTGGGGGAAGAGCCCTCCCCGAGTGCTTAGCTGCAAGTGTGCGGATTAGAGAGCAAAGATGATGACTGCAAGCATTCGGTCCGATGGCGTGACACACAAATTTGTTTAGCGGATGTCTGCAGCTCTTTGGGTAAATCAGGGCTGTGCCGTGCTGTGGGGCAAAGCTCTCAGGTCCGAACTCCTGAGATGCCTCCAGGCAGGTCCGAGCTGTGCCAGAGGAGGAGCGGCATCTGGGCTGTCCCCAAGGTTCTCCTTAAATGACTACCCTTTCCTCGTGTAAAAGGTTAGTTTTTGTTTGAACTCCACTAAACACGTGGCTTAAATCACCTTGGGAAAAAAAAACTTGGACCCTCCATGCAACTACATTGTGCATTATGACAGAATCACAGAATCTCAGGGATTGGAAGGGACCTTGAAAGATCATCCAGTCCAATCCCCCTGCCAGAGCAGGAACACCTAGAGCAGGTCACACAGGAATGCCTCCAGGCAGGTTTGGAATGTCTCCAGAGAAGGAGACTCCACAATCTCTCTGGGCAGCCCCTTCCAGTGTTCCCTCACCCTCACCCTGAAGAAGTTTTCCCTCATATTTAAGTGGAACCTCCTGTGTTCCAGCTTGAACCCATTGCCCCTTGTCCTATCCTTGCCTGTCCCTGAGAAGAACCTGGCTCCATCCTCCTGACACTCACCCTTTCCATAGTTCCAACATTCATGAGGTCATGCCTCAGTCTCCTCCAAACTAAAGAGACCCAGCTCCCTCAGCCTTTCCTCCTCTGGGAGATGCTCCACTCCCTTCAGCATCTTTGTAGCCCTGCCCTGGACTCTCTCCAGCAGTTCCCTGTCCTTCTGGAATTGAGGGGCCCAGAACTGGACACAACATTCCAGATGGGGTCTCCCCAGGGCAGAGGAGAGGGGGAGGAGAACTTCTCTCCACCTACTAACCACCCCCGTTCTCATACACCCCAGGATGCCATTGGCCTTCTTGGCCACAAGGGCACAGTGCTGCCTCATGAGCATCCTGCTGCCCACCAGGACCTCCAGGTCCCTTTCCCCTACGCTGCTCTCCAACTGGTCAGTTCCCAGCTTATACTGTACCTGCAGTTGTTCTTGCTCAGATGCCAGACTCTACACTTGGCCTTGTTATTATCTGTATTGTTGTTATTTATATAATTGTTATTATTATACCTTGTTATTATTTATATCATTTTTCTGTTGTGGAAAAGGGGTCAGCAGAACTGCCACATCCAGCTTCCCTGCTGCATGTAGTTTCCACTAGATATACTTATGTAGATTTACATTATTTTTACTAGCAAACATGCTGCCTTCAACACTCACAGGCTTTGAAAGCTGCACTCATTCTATCAAAAATTAAACCAGGAGAAGAAAACACAGAAGAAAAGCTATGACAATCCCAGGAGGTCCTGCTTTTCCATTCGGAGAAGGAAACCATTGTACTTTATGTCCCAAACTTACTCTGTGTTTTTCCCTGTGTCTTAAAAATTCCCTTGTATATAACGCCACTGGATGGTGTGGAACTGAAATGCTTTGATCTGTCGCAAATGAGCCTCAACCCTTCAGTGACTAATTGTGAAGCTTCACTGGGCTTCTGCTAGCTTGATGCGGGAGGACTCCTACGTCGTACACGGCTTCCAGCACCTCCAGCCAAAACTCCTCCCTGTGTAGCACAGAGTGTTTCCAGTGAGTTCTCGTTCTCACTATCCCCCCTCAGCCTGGCAGCAGCTTTATCTTAATGAAGATGTGCCTCTCGCAAAGCTTTTGGGCTTCCTCAGGTTAAAAAGCGTTCAGAAGTTCTTCATAAAATAACTCGGAGACTCTTTCTCTACATCTGTTTGCTCCCTGCCCTTTCCTGGCTGCAGACGGATCTGAAAGCTGCCATTCATTGGTCCTGAGTCCCGGAGAACCCCTAGCACCTTACCACTGAGGAGGTGTTTTATGAGGAATGCTGAGGGAGCTGGGTCTCTTTAGCTTGGAGAAGAGGAGACTGAGAGGTGACCACATGAATGTTTATAAATATGGGAAGGGTGAGTGTCAGGAGGATGGAGCCAGGCTCTTCTCAGTGACAGGCAATGATAGGACAAGGGGCAATGAGTGCAAGCTGGAACACAGGAGGTTCCACTTAAATATGAGGAAAAACTTCTTCATGGTGAGGGTGATGAAACACTGGAAGGTGCTGCCCAGAGAGGTTGTGGAGTCTCCTTCTCTGGAGACATTCCAAACCTGCCTGGAGGCGTTCCTGTGTGACCTGGGGACTGGACTGGATGAGCTTTCAAGGTTCCTTCCAATCCCTGAGATTCTGTGATTCTGTGATTCTCTAAGCCTGTGGAACCACCACGTCCACAACAGCAGGTACATCAGATAAAGCAGGACACAAGCTATACATGCAATATCTCTGTCAATGCCCTGATTCCCTGAGATAAAATAGCCATGAATAAATTAAGGAAGGAAATAAGTGACCATGAGAAGATCCGCACTCTGGAAAAACCTTCCAAAAAGGCTCAAAAGTCATGGGAGGGAAAAAAAAAGAAAAAAAAAAAGAAAAAAAAAGAGATGGAAATAGAGGAGATTATAAAAGGGATAAAATGAAGAGAGATGCCAATTTATTGGACAGAAATGGTCCCTTTCAGTGCCATATTCTTGTGGCACTAAAAGACCATGCACAGAAAAATGCGGCTCATTTTTATTTTTTTGCCCATCTATACATATATATGTGTGTGTGCGTGTACATATCTATATATCTATATATCGATAGTGTTTGTGCAGATGGATTATCACCAGTATAATCAAGGTCAAATCCGTCACGCACTCCCAGCCCTGGAACGCCGCAGTGACAGAAAGCTGGCAGCGGGATTTAAAGACTGTCCCATGTTATTGAGCAGACTTTTCTTGCAGTTTGTCACCCATCACGGGTTCAAAAACTGGTGAGGGACCTACGGTGATCAGCAGCATAGGGAGCCAACACACAAAACCAGACATCTGGGTAAATGGTGTGGTTGAGAACAAGGGGGAGAGCAAACTCAGCGGCGTTGGGCAGAAGCCCAGATCTGGTGTGGTGTGGCTGGAAATCTTGCCTCATTGTAGCTTGCTCACGAGCACCACGGGAGAGGGGTGCACCCAGGGTGCAAGGAACTGCCGCTGCGAGCAATCTGCCTGCTCTCCTCCGCAGGATGAGCGGACCTGTGAGCCTTCCTCGCTGCTGCTTGAAGAGAGAGGCGCAGAGAGAAGTGTATCTTAGCAGCCTCAGAGTTCCTCATCCCACATCCAGGGTGCACCCTCTGCAAGTTTGCCAATGACACCAAGCTCGATGATGCGGTGGGCACACCAGAGGGCAGGAATGGCATCCAGAGGGACCTGGACAGGCTGCAGAGGTGGGCCCATGCCAACCTCAAGAAGTTTAACTAAGCCAAGTGCAGGGTCCTGCAACTGGGACATGGCAATCCCAAGCACAAAGACAGGTCGGGCGGAGAATGGCTGGAAAGCAGCCCTGAGGAGAAGGACTTGGAGGTGATGGTGGATGAGAAGCTCAACATGAGCCAGCAGTGAGCACTGGCAGCCCAGAAAGCCAACTCCATCCTGGGCTGCATCAAGACAAGTGTGACCAGCAGGTCAAGGGAGGTGGTTCTACCCTTCTACTCTGCTCTGGTGAGATCCCACCTGGAGCACTGTGTCCAGATCTGGAGTCCTCAGCACAGGAAGGATGTGGACCTGTTGGAACGGGTCCAATGGAGGGACACCAAGATGCTCAGAGGGATGGAGCTCCTCTGCTGTGAAGACAGGCTGATGGAGCTGGGTTTGTTCAGCCTGGAGAAGAGAAGCCTCCGGGGAGACCTTAGAGCAGCCTTCCAGTGTCTGAAGGGGCTCCAGGAGAGCTGGGGAGGGACTCTTTGTCAGGAAGTGCAGTGACAGGACAAGGGGTAGTGGTTTTAAATTGGAAGAGGGGACATTTAGATGAGATATCAGAAAGAACTTCTTTGGTGTGAGGGTGGTGAGAGCCTGGCCCAGGTTGCCCAGAGAAGCTGTGGCTGCCCCATCCCTGGAGGGGTTCAAGGCCAGGCTGGATGGGGCTTGGAGCAACCTGGTGTGTTGGGAGGTGTCCCTGCCCAGGGCAGGGGGGCTGGAACTGGATGATCTTTAAGGTCCCTTCCAACTCTAACTATTCTATGATCAATTCTATGATTCGATGGTCCCCCACCTGCAAAGCGATCAGCGGGGCTGGATTGCCAAAGGGCAGCACACACCAGGGAAGAGGTTCACCTGGAAGCAACGCACCTTTTGTAGCCAGGTTTCCGTGCCCAGCAGAAAAGCCCTACAAAGCACTGAAAGAGGTGAAGTTGCTTGAGGCACTAACAGCTAAAGGGGACAAACTTGGGGTGACAAGGAACACAACACAGGATGGCAACAGTCTGTGCATGGGTGGCAAGCAAACTGTGGAGGAGACAGGGAAAGTATATTCACCAGGTTCCTAAAAAGGGTAAGGAAGCATCTGGGAAAGGTTCAGAAGTGAGGGAATAATTGTTTTATGAAGAAAAGGGCAACCTACTAACATTAATTATGTCACCAAGGGATAATTAAGTCACAGTGTGAACCTGTAAAGTGTGCAGCGGAACAGTTTATTGATGATGTCATTAACAGCGTATAAATGTTTAGCCTTCTATTGGTCACTGGCCCACCCTGTGCTTAGGGTTGTGGTGCAGTGACTGACAGGTACATCCCAGCATTCTCCCTCTGTGCATCCTCCAGCCATCTGCTCCTGCTGCATTTGCCTCAGTTTCCCCATCTCTCCTCTCCCCATGGGCTGACACACATAAGATCATCTTGTGCTTGTCAATGCGTGGGTGACCATACAGTCAGGGACAGTGAGGCGTGAAGTTACTTGTTGCACCACAAGGGCATGCAAGTATGTCTGAGCTCCAAGAGAAGAAGGGACCTTTGGGACCTCAAAAGCGCAGGGATCTGGACGAATCACTTCTGCTCTCCTGTAAGAGCCAAAAGGAACAACCCACCCTTAAATGTAAGAACAGTAAGCACAGCTTGATGGTGGCACTTTAGAGGTTGCATCAGTTCCAGCTGCTTTTTACTGGACCATGAGAGGACACAAGGACAGTGAAACTGCAGAATGGCACTCCCACGCAGAAGGGAAGACCTCCTTTCTAACTTTGAGGAGCTAGTTGTGGCAACGAGGAGCTCTTTGGTGAAGAGATACAATCAGGGCCATGCGGGAAGGCAGCCTCTTCTGGTTCAACCAAACCCTCCATTAAGAAACCCCCACATCAAATTCTGCTCCCTGCTCTTGCTGCCTCATCTTCCAGGAGCTGTCTTGTCTCTGCTTGGCTCCCGGTCCTACTCCTCCTCCCAAGCCCTCCAGGCTTGGGCACAGAAATCCCATACATCGTATGAAAGGCTCGATCCATCCTGGCTCCATGCTCTTGGCGCCGACCCAGGACCAGTCATCTGGCAGAGAATCCTGGTAGACAAGGGTGATTCAGCCTTACATAAAACAGGAAGAGGCAGAGGAAGTGAATGACAGAGCACCAGGCAAGAACCACAAATGTGAAGCTTCTGGAAAGCATCAGAATTGACTCTAAGTCCTAGGATGGGCACAGAACCCCACTCCCCCATATCCCCCCTGTAAGGCTTCTGTTTCTGTAAGATGTGATGTTCTGCTAAACACCTCCTTATACTTCAAGCAGGTGCTCGGACAATGGGAAAATGGTGGAAAGCAACTGTCATCCTCTGCTTAGGAGGAAGATGGTAACGTAGTGAGAAAGCAAGAGATGAAGCGTTCTGCTGGGGCTGAAGGCCCCTGGTTAGGTTGTCTCGTTGGCAGATGGGAATTTGCCCACCAAGGACTGGATGGGAGGTGCTGCTCTCCCATCCACAGCACTCTGAAAGAGGCCTGGAGAGAAGGACTGGAGGTCTTGAGGAACATCAAGTTGGACATGAGTCAGCCATGTGCCCAGGCAGCGATGAAGTCTAACTGCATGGTGGTTGCAGCAGCAGCAGAGCCTTCAAGGCAAGGGAAATGATTTTTTGTCTCTCTTGTGTGGTCGCACCTAGAGTGCTGTGGACTCTGTTGGGCTCCCTTGTACAAACCAAAAGACTGGCAAACTGGAGAGGGCCTGGCCAAGAGCCACCAGGAGAGCTTTGGAGCACCTCTCGAACAGTGAGTAGGAGCTGGGTTTACTCAATAAGGAGAAGAGTTGAACGGAGAGCTGTAGTTACTGTCTTGCACTGCCTAAAAGGGGGTTTATGAAGAATGTGGGACCGGTCACCAAAGTGGCCCAGCCAAGGGGCAAGAGTTGACAGACACAATTCACAAGAAAGTGAAATTAGGCTGAGGATATGAAAAAGCTCTCCATGCTGGTGGTGGGCCAACACTGTGGCAGTGGCCAAGACATCAAACCGAGAGGAGAAAGCACTGTCAAAACCCCAGGAATTTAGGAAGCCTTGTGAAGTAGCTCTGCTGTCCAGGTGGTAGGTAAAGCAAGATTAGCCCTGTTCTACATGACGATGCAGCCCATGGTGCTACACCTTCAGGATGACTACCAAGGAGCTCTAGATTCTCCAAAGTGGGAAGGGGACAGTTGTGGACCATAGCAGGGGACAGCAGTTTTGGTTAAGCAGGAGTAGGCAGACTTCGCACATTTTTATAGGAGGAGACTCCAGGCAAGACCCTAATATGAGGAGTGGACAAGGTCATTTTCATAGCAGGACACTCTACAAGAGTTTTGAATATGGAAGTACCTCGTGGTGATGCAGGAAGCTTAGTGTGCATCAGCACACATGTACTAGGACTTTGCAGATCAGCAGGAACCTACTGGAACACACTTGACATGGCTGCAGGTCCCAGAAATGATTGTTAATTCCGGCAGAAATTGAAGCCAGATTTCACAGAAAAATAATGTGCTTGCGAATCTAATAGCATGTGGTGTTTTTCCAGGGGACAGAAGTACTGGGTGACGCCATGGAAGAAACTGCAGAATATCTTAGACCACGTGGATAAGCCAGCATGATCTTCTTGGATAATTTAATTGCAATTCTCCCTCAACTCTTGGAGTTCATCCATAGCCAGGCAGGCAGTTTTGTGGAGATGTTTAAAAGAGAATTAGAATAAAATGAGCAAGATGCTTGCACCATTGTGTTGCAAATTGAGTGAGCTGGGTCCTCAGCTGGCGTCCTTGCTATGTGGACTGACAGCAGGTCAAGAGCTGGTCTGTGATTACTTGTGACGTCTATTGCTCACCCTGATCCCCCAAATGCAGTGAAGTGGTCTGTACTGTTTTTTTTTCAGTGTGAGCAGTGCCTGAGATTTTACTTCTTTTGGGAAGATTTGTGCAAAGAACTGATAGAACAAGCCCTCTCTTCTTCTTTCTGGGGTTTTATCTCAAAACTAGAGAGGTCTGAAGAATTATAAGGGGAAAGAAAGAGGCAAGGAATCAGTTTCAAACAGTAATATCTGCCCATCTAAACCAGGAGAAATTTAAAGATTAATGGATCTTAAGAGCAGATCACCTCGGCAGGCTGGCGATGGAGATGGGGAGCCCAAAACGTATGCAGATTAAGCCAAATGCAGAGACGAAGCCGTTGACTTCATTTTTCTAAAACTGAAGTTCAAGCGGGGAAAAAATCCCATTGAACCAGGAGAAGACAGACTTTGGCCAGGGGGGGAGATATGTGGAAAGAGCAGCCCCTCACACTGTCAGAGCATTCGGCTCCAAGAGACCTGAGACCTTTCTGCCCTTCCCCAGGACTGCAGATCCAAAATAAGCAACCCCCTTGGTTTTTCACTTACGTAGGCCAAAATGGGAGAGCTTTTATTTTACAGAAACGCGTGAGTCAGGTTCTGATTTTGCAAAAGCCGCGCCAGGCGGCTTCCTAATCTGGTCTGCATTTGAAAAGAACCAATATGGGAGAGGATGAATTCAGATAAATGGTGCCGGCATTGGGTTGCTTCTGCTGCTTACGCATGCAAGCAATTCATGAGGCTGGTGTCCAGAGGGACTGTCGGGCAGAGGATGCCTCCATCTATAGACCTCAGGAGAAGAGGGAAGGCTGGTGAGAAAGGCAGAGCTGAGGCAAACCTGCCTCACGTGTGAATGCCAGCAGCTATGGGAACAACGTTGGCCAGTTTTTTGGCTGGTGCAAATCCCATGAAGCTCCACTGGCTGGTGCTGGCCCTGGATTTGCAGAAGAGAAGAGCTGGCTCGCGACTGGGTGCCTTTGCTCACCCTTTCAGAGACCCAGCAGATGAAAATGGGAGTTAAGCACACGGATCTCCAGGTCTGAAGTGCTTTGTCCCCAGGTTTGGGTTAGTCCTACCTCCCAAAGCGGGCTGAGCTATGCCAAAAATCAGACTTCTTTGCCACCGCAGGCAGGGACAGCTACAGTCCTGTCCCCGTGAGCCAACGGCTCGCGAACGCGAGGTAGGGCAAAACCACCGCAGACCTCGCCGCCTCCTCCTGCAACATGCAGATCTTCCATAGGAGTTTTCTAATATCCTCCATTGTCCATCCCGTCGTGTGCCCCCACTCCCCCCCCCGCCACCTCCCCCAGG
>VXBJ01000188.1:40479-51257 GCA_013400055.1 Nycticryphes semicollaris | reverse complement strand
TTTTTTTTTTTTTTTTTTTTCTAAAGCAACTGATCTCGGTTGAAATGCATTTGGATTTAGTATCCAGGGTATAACCTGGACAGATAGCATCTTCTTTCTCCTGGCATCACACAGCAGCTCCTTTATTTTAGCCCATTAAAATGGCAGAGAGTGGAAAGGCATTTCCCTATCTATTACCTGCTCTTTTCTCCTGCCTGTTTCTCTACAAAGGCGTATGCTGGAGGAGAGGGGGAAGGCTTGTGTGAAGCTCATACAGAAATTCATGGCTTGTTCAGTCACTGACTTCAGTGCTCTCAGCTCACCCAAAGGGTCAAGGTGGGCTACTTGGCCCACTTGGAGGAAGAGTAAAGTGAAGTAGTAAGGAAGGCAGTGCCGAATATCTTCAGTCATTGCATATGACACCAGCTCTTTCTATTTTTCCTTCTTTTTGTTTTAATTCAGGAATGGAAATGTACATGTCTTAGCACACTGTCTTTTCTGTGTGTTCTCTGTGTAAAGATGCACTGTCTTCTCTGCGTGTATTTCGTGCTCATGTCTTCCTCCCAGCTCTGCCCAGGGTTATCCTCCTTCTGGACCTACCTGGAAGACCCAGCTCTTGGTGCCCTCCAAGCCCCAGTGAAAGCTGGGGACAGGAACCAAGCAGGGGTGGTGGTGGCTCTGCAAGGAGGAACATGCGCTGTCCTTCTGGGTACATCTTTGGGACTACTGTCCTGCAACTGATACTGCAGTTACTCTTGATCCATTAACTCCAGGAATTGTCCCTCTTGATGCCTGGGGTCCCAATTGTTTGGGGAGAAGAGAGATGAAGACCTACAAAGGTGGGAAATCCTCTGACTTCTTGATCGCTCCCAGCCCACCAGGTATGATCAGAGCATACAAGACAGAAGAGAGAGGGGTCTTGCATGACACAGATATGAATAGGTTTGTGGAGTTCATAGCTTTATCATCTTTTGTTCCTTTCACAACTTGTCCTGTCTCCCTTAGACCTACAGATCCTGGAGATGCTTGAAATCCCAGATCTACTGGTTTAAAACTTTGGAGGTGAGGTTTCACTTCAATTATGTTTCAAAGGTGGGATTATCTCGTTGCTTTTAGAGGTGAACAGAGTACTTGTTCACACCTGAACTCTTTGCTTAGGCTCATGTTAAAATCTTCGGAGAGAAACAGACGTTTCTCAGGCACAGTTCACCCATCTCAAGGGTCACCTTAAGATGAAGTTGGATGAATTGTGCTCCTTTCTGGTCCTCCCACAGACCTATTGATGATGTCCATATGCAAAGGCGGGTGAGAAAAATCGCACCCCAAAAGAAGTTCTGTGATTTCTTTAAAGAAAAGACATGGTTTAAGGGTTTGATATGTGTCTGGCACCACCTCTCTGCAAATTTTAGTCAAGACATAGCTGCAAATGACTTTTTCTGAATCACTCTCCACCTTTAAAAAGGCTCCTCTGGATGCTATCGGGAGATCATGCACCCACTTGTCCAGGAGTTGCCTGACTCTGAGGAAACTGCAAGCATCTTTTCTTGGGCCAAGCTAAAATGCATTGTGTGTGTGTTGTCTCTACGCAAGACCTTCCCTATCTGTCTGCTTAGAGGGGGTTTTGGACTTCCAATATAGGAAAGATCTAATTTGTTTTTATTTCCAAAATCCCTCTTTCCCAAAGAGGCCTTTCTGATGGTACTTGCTGTCCTTCAGTGGAACAGAGGGAAAGATAGAGGCAACTCTGTCTTGCCTTGATAAAAGAAGAAAAATCAAATCCTGATCTAACTTTACACTTCCAAAGAGGAAAGACAGACATAAAAGGATATGCTGAATAGAAGAGTCTCATAATCAAAGTAGAAGAACATTAAACTCTGGCTATTTAAATACACCAAATTCATTATAAGCTAGAATCTGGCTCAGGAAAAGACATCTCAGAAAAAAAAAAAATTATAATGAAAGCTTCATCAATGCTCTCTGTGGTCCACCAGCAATAGTAGATCAATGAAGACCAAGGCATGGCCCACAAGTTGGTGAAAACAGGCCAGCAAGGGAATGGAAAGGAGGGTTCCACCCACTTTTGGGGGTGTATGAGGCAGCTGAGTGGTGGGGTTCATCCTTTACTGACAATTGGGTTTGCTGGCTGTTCACACTCTGTGTGAGTGACAGAGAAGAACAAACCAGATATCTTTCCTTCTTTGCTCCCATGGCATTGTTCCTCAAAGAAAACAAGGAGAACCAATGCCGGGTGGAAGACCCCAGGATCTGAAAGCAGAGATTGCTCCTCTCTCTCATGTACACTGGGGTGGACACTCCTTCCTCCCTGGTTTAGCTCACCTTGTGAGGCACAGGGTGCTAAGTTGGACATTCCTTGGATGCTTTGAGAGCAGCCATGGGGTCCAGCCTGGTCCTCAATAAAATGATGATGGACAGAGAACAGGAAAAAATGGTCTCTGAACCTCTTGAACTGAGTGATGAGAGAAGCCAGGCATGCAGGCCTGTTTTATGAATGCTCTTATGGCATAAAATGTGTTGGTGAGTGGTATTACTGGTGCTGCTGGGAGCTAGGAGAAAAAAAAAGTCATCCTGAAGTGTATGTTCAGAGATATTTTTTTTTCTTACACAGGGAAAATAGAAACAAAATGGGGAGGGGGAGGGGGGAGAAAGGGGGAATGGGAAAAAAACATGCCCTCTCTGCATCAGCAACTGTTTCTGTCTCCAGGCTCTATGGTGATGATACCTCAACCCACCCATTCAGCAGTCCATTATCACTTCCCTCCTTCCATTATTCCCCTTCAACCTTATCAGACGTAAGCATCGTCTCAGATGCTCCAACTGGAGCCTTGTAATTGTCCCTGGTTAGAGCTCGATAGCACCTTGAACCGCCAGAGTAATCTCTGCTTTAAAAAAAAAAAAAAAAAAAGGTCTCCACAAGGAGACGATGCTAGAGTTTGCCTGTGGCTATGCAGGATCTTTAATAGCTAACTCTTTTCTCTCTCCCTGTCTCAGGCACACACGCGGATAAATGGGAAAATTCTTCTTTTTTTTTTTTTTAATTATTTATTTATCCTCAGCCTTTTTAGACTGCCTGTTAGGCAATATTTATTACAGGGTTTGCAATATTATTATTACTAGCTCCCGAGGGCACACACAGTGGATGAGGTGGGTGGAAGAAGCATAATAATATTAGAGAGAAATCGTCTTTGGGGGAGGGAAATGGAAATTGGGCATTTTCCTTGGCATCTTGGTCTGAGGAAGAAAGCCGGATTCCATGGGACCGACTCATTCTCCTTGCATCTGGGTGAAGTTTAGGCCAGGGTACCATGAGCGCCAAGCACTTCTTAATTGGGAAAGGAGCCTTTAATTCTTCCGTGCCAGGGTAGGAATGAGAGCCAAAGTCCAGTTCAAAGAGCAGGTAAGGAAGGCCTCGACATTGCTTTGCAGTCCAAGTTCCACCAGCATCTGCAAGGTAGTCCCACCTCATAGCCCAGCCAGCATTAAAAATGGTAGAAAAGATATAAATCTACTCCCACAGACTAAACCCTCTCTTCAGCGAAGACCTACATCAGGAGATTGAAGGAGTGGGGGGTGTGTGTGTGGATGGTGGTTATTCCTTAAAGTGATTGTTTCTTCCTAATAAACAAGACCAACTTTCTGGTGATGCCTTCCTCCTCAACCGACCTCCTCTAGATTCTCATGTCCCTGCCCCAGAACTGACTCTTAGGCTGCGTTTTTCGGCTTTCCGTTTACAAAATGTCATCTGAAAATTGCTGCCTGTCATTTAATTGCAGACCTTACACTTGGATGCTCATGTCTGCGGGTTTTCCATGAAATCTCCATTGTTATCTGGCCTTTTATTCCTCATGCTTACACCTGGCAGAAAACTCTTGCTGCTTTTTTCCTTTAAAGGTGATTGCAAAGGGGAAAATGAATTAGTGCCAGTTGTTGCTTTATGATGTATATCTGGAAGATGGAGGAGTAAAAAAAAAAAAAAAAAAAAAGACAGAAATCACTGAATTATGAAGGTGCTTTTGCACATTTTAATGTTAGATGTTGTGAACAAGTTATTTTTTCCTCTAAGTCCCTCTGAAGCATTATGGAAGATGGGAGATTGCGTCATCAGCAACAATTTGCAAGGGAAACAGCTGAATTACACAGCGTTTATTTGTTGAATCTGATACAGAGGCCCATCACCTCAGAGAAACGACGACAGGTTGCTTTGAAAATTCAGTGTAACGAATTATCCACAGGCAGGGACAAAATTCCTTTTCTTTCCCTTCAGGCAGGGCCCATGAAGCCACAATGGAGGCACTGCAAAACATCTATCAGTTGGACCTTTTCCAGTGCATTTATGAGAGCACATGACCATGAGTTGTGATGACTTTGGTGCTAAGCCCGTCCCAGGAGATGGGATAGAGGAGTGCTGCGGCATAGAGAGGGTGGTTGTGAATTACAGCACTTTTGAGGACTTGCCACAACCTGTCACACGGGGGAATAGCATGTTCCTAAATATATCCCCTCCTTGGGTTATCACCCTCCTCTCATTAAGCATCTTAAAATCATGGAATAGAATCACAGAATCATGCAGGTTGGAAAAGACCCTTGGGATCATCCATCTATCCATCCATGGGAGGCCAACCAGCAGCCCTACACTATAAAGATCTCCCCTAAACCATGTCCCCCAACACCACATCTCAACCACTCTGAAACACACTCAGGGATGGGGACTCCACCACCTCCCTGGGCAGCCCATTCCCCAGGGTTTGACCACTCTGGCTGGGAAAAATTCTTTCCTAATGTCCAGCCTAAACCTACCCTGGTGCAGCTTGAGGCCATTCCTTCTCCTTTTATTGCCAATTCCCTGTGAGAAGAGACCAGCACCAACCTCTCTCCAATGCCCTTTCCAGTAGTTGTAGAGAGGGATGAGGTCGCCCCTCAGCCTCCTCTTCCTCCAACTAAACAGTCCCAGCTCCTTTCATTGCTCTCCATGAGATTTATTCTCCAGGCCCCTCACCAGCTCCGTTGCCCTCCTCTGCACTCCCTCCAGCCCCTCCAGATCTCTCTGGTGTTGAGATGCCCAGAACTGGACACCAGACTCAAGGGGTGGCCTCACCAGTGCTGAGTCCAGGGAGACAATCACCTCCCTATTTTTGCTGGTCACACCATTTCTAATACAAGCCAAGATGCCGTTGGCCTTCTTGGCCACCTGGGCACACTGCTGGCTCATGTTCAGCTGCTTGACATTTAGAACCCCCAGGATTGGACCACACTTCTCCAAGCCTGTAGCGATGTGTGAGGTTGTTGTGGCCCAAGTGCAGGACCTGGCCTTCTTAAGTAATCATGTCCCTCCTCCAGGCGTGGTTGGTGGCATGTTCTCACGGGTGGCCACAGCGTGGTCATGTTGTGGTCATCTCTTGGGTGCAGGGGATGATGATAGTGGTGGGACTCAACCCCCGATCCTAGCTAGAGGTTAGGCTCAGTCAGAGCTAGAAAAGCCACCTGAGATTTACAGATCAGAGTTTTGTATTTGAATGGAAGAGCTGGATCTATACAGCCCATCATAAAGGTGACAGGACCTCGGAGTCCTGGGCTATAAATCAGCCTCTTGTATTCCTAGTGCAAAGAAAAGATTTGTAAATGAGCACTTTTTCTTTTTCTTTTTTTTTTTTTTTCTTTGCTTAGAACTTATTGGCATGACTTGTGATTATGTTTTAGGATTTGTAAATCTGTTTTAGGATTTGTAAATCTATTTCCTGACTCCTAAGCCAATCGAATGTTTCAGAAGTCAGTCAGAGAGTTAAATCTGATGCGAAAAGTCATGGTTTGTAAATCAAACTGCAGTTCTTAGGTTAGCAGAGAGGATTTATGAGTCTGGATGGAGATATCTAAATCTGGTTTCTAAAAGTACCGATTTAAAAATAAAACCCCAAAGAACAGCTTTGGCTCCTGGCAGGTGATGAGTCAGGAGGTGCAAAATGACCATGGCATGGACACCCAGCACTGTCTGTGGCAAGGACCCCAGACCATCCATCAACAATCTTGGGTTTACCCTTCATGAAAAAATAAAAGCTCCGAGCCTCTGTCACACCCAGGATGATGGAGAAGCAATTTGGGCGCTGGCTACCAAGGAGAGAAGTTGTTTACCAGCTCTTCTCCAGCCCTGGGTGAGGCCACCAGGACCAGCCCAGGGGCAAGTATGGCCACCTCCCCACGGTAGCACAGAAAGCCCTACACCCTCCTTACTGGTCCCAAAGCACCCCAATTTCCACCGAGGCCAGGGGTGACTGTTCGGGAAATGCTCTGCGGCTTCAAAAGTTTTGCGGTATGAAAGTGCCTCTTATGTAAAAAAAAAGAGGAAAAAAAGGGAAGGGGGGTGGAAATCAAATTTCTACAGTTCTGAAACTTTTTTTAAAGCATTTAAAATTTAAGCTGGGGATTTATAAATGGGCTATTAAAGTTTAAGAGTTTCATTATAGTTTTTTTTAAAATCATAATTACTTTAGGTAGGGGAGGAGGGATAGATCTACTTTATTCCTAGTGGAAACTATACATATATATGAAGTATCTATATAAAAGCTGGAACTGAGCTTATATTAATACAGTTTAACTGATATTCAATAACTTCACCCTCCCTTTTTCCTATTGTCCATATTTAAATACTTCAAAAAGAATTCTAATCAAGTGGAAATTAATAGGGGAGGAAAGACTGGGGTAGCAGGAGAGGGCTCTAATCCCACTCTCTCTTAATATTTCAAAGTCTCTTTTATTTTCCTAATAAAAAAAAAGAGAGAGAGAGAGAGGGAGAAAGTGGAATTAATCCAGTGCTCTGAACTGTCCTCTCGTCTTACTGATTTAAATAAAATCCAAGAGCACATCACACCAGCAGGCCATTCCTGGCCACATGCCAGGGTGGGCTCTTGCGTCCCAACTTTCCCTCCCTCACTTTCCCCAGTAGGTGGTCGCCCTCCCCACTGGCCACCGGTGTGGGTTGACCATGACACCCAAAAACCGGCAAGGGGGGCGGCTGGCCTTGGTGGGGGGTGTCTTCCATCCCCTCTCTGAACCCACAGCCTCCTCGTCCTGGCGGGATTTGGCAAGAGATGTGGCGGACACCAGACGCACCTGGAACCCCTGAGGAGACCTAGCCCATCCCTGCACCCAAAGGTCTTGCACCCAAAGGCATGTTCCCTGTAGGACCTAGCAATGACGCTGGAGCAATGCTGGGGTTAGATCAGGACAGGGCTGAGCGTGAATCGGAGGAAAGGAAAACTCATGGTGGATCTTCCCACGGCAGAGACAGAGGAAACCAAACGTTCTGCATCCCTCTGCCTTGATTTCTCTGTTGCTGGTGCACTCGGCTGCTCGCTGAGGGCAGAGGTGCAAACCCTCCTTGCAGCCCAGCTGCTCCTGAGCCAGGCCTCTGGATTCAAACTGGACACCTCACCTGGCACAGGGTGCACCCCAGCCTCGAAAAGTGGTTTCAGCATTAAGCACTGTGCAAAAAAATCCGAAGGCAGCCTTGTTAAGCCCCACAGAGCAAAAGGACATCACGGTTTCCACCGAGCAGCTGCACACTAGGTGGCACACCGCTCCTTGCCTGCTGCTCTGGTGCTATATTGTTTTAAGACAGCATCCAAATTCGGTCTGTATTTTCCCAGTGCAAGCAGGGCCTTATCCTATGGCAGTCATGTGGGCATGTAGGGGGCCAGCACGCATCCAAAAGGAAAGTTCAGCCTGGCAGAGGTGCCCAACCTCTCTCCAACTTAAGGCAGGAGCTGCCTGGTTTTCTGAGCATGATTTTTCTCCACCTGTGATGCCGCTCCGGGGTAGCTGGATCGCACCCCTGGGGAGCGAGGAGGAGACATCAGGACCTGGGTATCTCCGGACGGTCGCCATAGACGGCAGACACAGTGAGGTGGGACGAGGTGACAGGGCCCTCCTTTGAGAATATATACCTTGGGAAGCTTTCATTTCAGCTGACCAATCAGATGTTTATACAAAGCATTTCCCCAAATGCGTTGTTGGGGATTTGTTTATTTATTTAATTAATTTTGGAAGCTTTCTCGGGAAAAAAAAAAAAATAAGCTGTCTTCTAGATTTCCCAATCTCATTATGCAGGAAGAAACATGCATTATATATAATATTAAGCTTCAAGGCTTAATGTACCATATGTGATGATGACTGTGCAGTCTTATTCTACTTTTTGAATTGCAGGACAATTAACAACTTGTGTAAGAAAAAATACAGATCTGGGTGAGCGTCTTCATTCAACTACTCCTGAAATTAAGAGAAAAGCAAAAAAAAAAAAAAAAAGCTATGGTTTCAAAGCATTTCAAGACAAATGCTGGCACCAAGAAAGAGTCCTACTAGAGCAGATATGAATTAAGATGACAAGGATAAAGAATTTCCTGTGCATTTCTAAGCCTTTAGTTTCTCAGAAATTCAGCCAGCAAAAAAAAAATAATTAAAAAAAAATATGAAAATGATCCCTACTCTAAACCCACCAAGGACAAGAAGTTTGAAAGAATGTTTTATTTCTGGCTGTAATATCTTCTCATGCCTGGTTGGAAACGCATACTGTCTCTGCCCAGAGCTAATAACCAGTTATTACCTACAGTGACCCAACTGGGCACTCCGGGGAGGGAAATCATACCCAAGGTACTGGTAGGAAATATAAGCACAGGACTGAAAATAATAAAAGAGATTCAAATTCATAAGGATTTTCCTAACAGCACATCAAAAAGAAAATTATTGCAGAGCCGGTCTATTTTACGAGGGGAAGAAACAGTGGGGCTGTGACGTTGCAAGGCACTGGTGGAGCTGAGGTGGGTGGCCAAAGGGACCAGAAGTTAATACCTGTCACACAGCAGCAAGCAGACCTGAAAATGTTGGCTGCCTTCACAAAATGCTCTTGTTGAGGAGGAGGGGAGGTGACACTGAGTTGATCAGGCTGACTCCCAGCTGGCCAGCCACCTTCACCATGGGAGGGATGGGAACAGTCCGGGATGGAGAATGCAGTCAGAGACCTCCTTACCATTCTGCTCTGCACCCACCTCCTGGGGTGGATATCAGGGTAATTTTTTAATGGAAAAAAAAATTAGTTACTGAAAAAGTTCAGGGGTTTTAGTTGGGGGGGTTGGGGTTTTTTTGATGGGTTTGTTTTTGTTGATTTGGGATTTGTTTGTTTGTTTTGCTGTTGTTTTTTTTGTTGTTGGTTTTTGTGGAAGGCATCTAATTTTGTCTTAGATACCTTATGAAAACTGGCTATTTGTAACCCTGTTCTTCCTCATTCGCCAACCCCCCCCAGCCAGACTTACTGCCCCCATTAGGCATCAGGATTTCATCCCCACTGGCATCAAAGCAGTGTGGGGCAGGAGATCCAAAAGCCCTGGCCCCACAGAGGGAACGGCACATGAACAGCAACCCTTGGACACCTCTCCTACAATGGGGTCCATCACCTCCTTAAGGGCTTGTCTTATTTCATCAGCTACGAGCGCTTCCAGCTGACTTGTTTGCATGTGCCACCTAACCTTGCGTGACAGGAAAGCCATCTGCAAAGCACAACCTTTCTGATCAGAATTTTTCAGCTCTTCCTGGTCCATGGCAAAGCACCAGCTCCACTGAAAAGAAAATGTCTAGAATTTCTCAAAGGACCAGAATTCCGACTCTTGGTCAGTTGCTGCTGCCCCGAAGAGGTTGTGACCTGAATGAGAAAGAGCAAGGAAGCACCTCGTCTCTAGTTTACAACTTCATGTCAGTTGTGCCACTTCTCTGATATTTTAACACATGGCATTGCTTCATTCCCTGGTCAGGAGGTCCATACTTGCCTTAAATTAATTATAAATGAGTCCTCCTCCTCCTCCCAAGGAATTTCCTCCCTGTGGAGGAATTACTGGAATTATTGAAAAGCCAGCGAGGAGGGTATCACAGAATTACAGAATCACTGAGGTTGGACGGGACCTTTCAGATCATCGAGTCCAACTATCAATCCAACACTGACAAAGCCCACCACATACCCAAGTCCCTCAGCACCATGTCTGCCTGGCTTTTAAATACCTCCAGGGGTGGGGACTCCACCACTGCCCTGGGGAGCCTCTTCCAATGCTTGACAACCCTTTCAGTGTAGAAATTTTTTCTTAATATCCATCCTAAACCTCTCCTGGCACAGCTTGAGGCCAACTCGAGGGTAGTTCAGGCGCGGAGATTTCCCCCAGGGTTCAGGCAGGTATAAGGACCGCTGGGTCTTTCATGGCCATGCTCTCATGAACAAAGTCTGACCCAAAGAGTTATCCACCAGCAAGTGAATAAAAGGCTTCGCCAACAGAATGGTGACCTGGCACAGCCTCTTTGCACAAACACTTCAGATACAGCCTCCCCTACCTTTGCATCGTTTCTAATCTCAGCATTTCTAAGTCAAGTTTTACCCGCGTATCTCCGCTCTGTTTAGTTGCTGTTCTTGGTTGGAAGAGGGAGGAGCGGTGGTGGTGGTGAAGACTTATCTTTGCCTGAGTCAGAATTTAGAAGCAATTCTTGCACCTAGCACTTAATCAGGGTGGGCACAGTACCGTAAACTGGAGTCAGAGACATGCCCTTTCCACTAGCGCACGTGCATGTGCTCTCATGCCCATGCAGACGTGTGGACACCTCACACGCGTGTGCACACACACACACACATACAGACATACAAATGCTCATCTGCCGGACGACCCGTCTCAACGCAAACTGATTGGGACCTGGAGGAAAGGAATGGAAGATAAAGTGGTGTGAATACAATAACCCATAAAACTCAGCAAATCTCC
>VXBJ01000188.1:15282-39769 GCA_013400055.1 Nycticryphes semicollaris | reverse complement strand
GCTTGGAGTTTTCCTCCCAAATTCTGGACACCACCAAAGTGCTGCCTTTTGGTACCCACAGGGAGAATAAGAATTCATTTCTTAATCTGTCATTTAGAAAAGTCGTTGTGATTCTTTTGTAGGTAGATGATGAATCCCATCTCTGGATTTTTAAACTGGTTTTTGTTTTGTTTTGTTTTGTTTTGTTTTTACAAATTGTAAGCCTCCTTTTGCAGATGGAGAAACAGGAGTCCTGGAGAAGGGAAGCACTTTGCTTCAGTTCCCAGCAAGGTTAGAAGCAACCTTGAGAAGGGACAGCAGGATTTCTCCATAGGTTGTAACCAGGCTGCATGTGAGTTTTTCTGGCTTTGAGCTTCTTGGTCCCTCTTTACAGAAAGCCAAAAAAATGGAGGTGTGGAGCAAGGTTCATCCTTTCCCAGGATCAGCATCTGAGAGATGTCGGGAACTTGCTTCTCTCCATTATACAAATTTGGGAGGCGTGGCTGAAACACCAAGAAGGCTGTGCTGCCATCCAGAGAGACCTGTACAGGCTGGAGAGNATTGATCCCATATGTTGATTTTTAAACTGGTTTTTGTTTTGTTTTGTTTTGTTTTTACAAATTGTAAGCCTCCTTTTGCAGATGGAGAAACAGGAGTCCTGGAGAAGGGAAGCACTTTGCTTCAGTTCCCAGCAAGGTTAGAAGCAACCTTGAGAAGGGACAGCAGGATTTCTCCATAGGTTGTAACCAGGCTGCATGTGAGTTTTTCTGGCTTTGAGCTTCTTGGTCCCTCTTTACAGAAAGCCAAAAAAATGGAGGTGTGGAGCAAGGTTCATCCTTTCCCAGGATCAGCATCTGAGAGATGTCGGGAACTTGCTTCTCTCCATTATACAAATTTGGGAGGCGTGGCTGAAACACCAAGAAGGCTGTGCTGCCATCCAGAGAGACCTGTACAGGCTGGAGAGTTGGGCAGAGAGGAACCTGATGAAATTCAACCAGGGCCAGTGTAGGGTGCTGCACCTGGGGAGGCAGAACTCCCTGCACCAAGACAGGTTGGGAGTGACCTGCTGAAGAGCAGCTCTGTGGAAAAATACTCGGAGTCCTGGTGGACAATGGGATGCCCATGAGCCAGCAATGGGCCCTGGTGGCCAAGAAGGCCAATGGCATCCTGGGGGGCATCAGGACGAGTGTGAGCAGCAGGTGAAGGGAGGTCATCCTGCCACTCTGCTCTGCCCTGCAGAGGCCCCGTTGGTAGCACTGGGTCCAATTCTGAGCTCCCCAGTTCCAGAAGGACAGGGAACTGCTGGAGAGGATACAGCAGAGGGATACAAAGATGGTGAGGGGCCTGGAGCATCTCACTTATGAGGAATGTCTGAGGGACTTGGTTCTTTTTAGTCTGGAGAAGAGAAGGCTGAGGGGGGATCTGATTAACTTAAAGTCAGGAGAATGGGGACAGTCTTTTTTCAGTGGTGCTCAGTGAGAGGACAAGAGGAAATGGGCACAAACTGGAACATAGGAAGTTCCATCTAAACCTGAGGAGGAATTTCTTCCCTGTGAGGGTGGAAGAGCCCTAGAAGGGGATGCCCAGAGAGATGGTGGAGTCTTTGTCTCTGGAGATATTCAAAACTCACCTGGACATGTCCCTGTGCAACGTGCTCTGGCTGGACCTGCTCTGGCAGGGTTTGGGCTAGATGATCTCCAGAGATCCCTTCCAACCCCATATCATTCTGTGATTACTGCAAGAGGAGGGCAGACTGGCTTGTCTGCACCAGGGATCCTTGAACTCCAGCAAGCTAAGGCCACTCAAGGTATTTCAAATCTCACCCCAAGTCTCAAACAGTGATGACAAAAAATGGGAGAAGGGGCAAGTTTTTCACCGCTTTTTCTATTGTACAAGAAGAATATGGTGCTGACCCTGTGCCACAACCATACATCCATGTACTGATCACTGTCACCTTCTCTCTCCGTGTTGTTTAAACTGTGCCATGATGGAGTGCCAATACCCCTAAACATCCCAGAAGCAAAAATAAAAGAAGACCTAATGCTGCAATAATCTGCACAATGGAGGACTTCTGTGTGCAAACTCCACCTCATCTGTTTGATGAGCAGAGATGGGATTGATGAGATGTGATGGAGTAGCGAGTCTCTTCCTTTCTCATTTTTCCCCAGATAGACCTACCTTAACCCCCAAAATCTCTACTGGTTCAAAAGTAAAAGTGCGTTATATTTTCTTTTGCACAGCACACCAAACCTGCCTGTTTTCTTACAGTTGGCACATGAGCTCGGATCAAGGACCATAAATTCAAGATAAAGAACTATCTTGTAAATATAAAGACAGCCTTAGGAGTGATTTGCTTCTATCTGCTCCTCATGTGTTCTTGTAAAATCCAGTTTTTAGGAAAAACACCTCTGAAAAAAAAAAAAAAAAGCGATGGCATTTCAATTTTCTGCAAAATGTTTCTCTGAACTATCATTTTCTCCCCAGACAGGGGAAAATGAGGCCAAACCCAGGTGACAACCCCATATAACATGGCAATATCATACTCAGGGACATTCTCCGTGGAAAGCAGAGGGGTGTGTTGGTGAAAACGGGTCTGGGGACAACACCCATGGTGCTGGTGTTGGCAAGGAAGACGTAGTGGGGATTCCTATAATTCAGATGTATTTGGAGCTGACTGATAAATACCAGCACATTCATAGAATCATAGAATTGTCTGGGTTGGAAGGGACCTTTAAGATCATTGAGTCCAACCATCAAACTAACTCTTATAGAAACCATCACTAACCCGTGTCACTGAGCACTGTGTCAACCTGGCTTTTGAATCCCTCCAGGGATGAGGCCTCAACCCCTCCTCTGGGCAGCTCATTCCCAGGTTTCAGAACCCTTTCTGTGTCAAAATGTTTCCTAATCTCCAATATGAACCTCACCTGTCACAACTTGAGGTCATTTCCTCTAGTCCTCTTGTCCATTGGCCAAGTGTCCCTGACCTCACAGCTGTGGAGGTGGAAGGAGTCTTTGCAGATATGCTGTCCATCCTGCTCCTCCTGAGGTCTTCTTGCTCCTCAGAGAGCTACTTCCTCATGATCTGATGAAGGAGACATTTCCAGCCGCTTTTCCTCCTCCCTCCCCTCTGTCTCTGGTGAGCAGGAAGGTTTGAACATGGAGGACAAGCCACAATGGCCTCTCCTGAAGTGATTCGCCATACAGAGCATCCCGCATCGAGCTGAGAAGTGTTAACTGGTTTTTCTAGATACCATCAAATACATTTAAACAAGCCTGATGCTTGGATGCTTTTTGCATCGGGTGTGTTATACATAAAATATGTTGAGTCAGTGATAGCGCCCTTATCTAAAGACAGAAGCCAGGAAAATTTCATCCAGTGCACTTTGTCAGATTGTTCCTTGACACAGACAGCCCGCAGCCGGCTGTGACAAGCAGGTGATGGCATCTGCTGCTGGGGAGAGGAGGCACCCGCGTCGCCCTACACTGGTCGCTCTCCCTGGCCACTCTGTCCACTAAATAAATAGGAGAGCAAACCCAACATGCAGGTGGGCTCCACAGGTGGGCAGCGCTTTGGCAACACTGAGACTGTGCACCTTTGCTTTTAAAGACAAGTTTGGGATGAAGCTTTGGGCCTAGAAGGAAGAATTACAGCCTTGTAAGCTACTACTCAGCCTGCAAAATGAGAAAGCAACGTGTTTGGGTTTATCCACATCTGCTCTTATCTGGTTTATCCACATGAAAGCTCTTTAGCTCCAGTGCTGATACCCTCCATGCTGCTACATCTGCATGAATCTCCTGCATCCCTGGCGACCATCTCACCACTGGAAGCTGCTGCCTGTGGGTATTACCATGAAGGCTTTGCCTTGATCACCAGAGCTCCTGGGCAGGGAAGTGGTCTTCTCCAGTCTCTGACGGGCAGGAATTGCATCTCCTTCTCAGCAACGTACCTCACAAGCAAGTGATCCCCGCAGGAGACCCTAAATCCTGCCCACGTGCCAAACAATGCAACAGCTCCAGCAAAGGCATGCCTCCTTCACCCGTGGGTGCATTTCTGGCCCTGCCAACAGTTCATCCATGGGGCCAGGGGTTTTGCTGAGTCTGAGCTGACCTCCCCAGGGAGTAGCATCAGGGGACATGAGAGACCCGCAGGGCCCACCTTTGCCTTTTTCATGGAGCTGAGGTTTCTTTTTCTCCTCAGCCCCAATCTAAGGACTGAAACAAAGGTTTAAGACACAAGTCTGTGCCTCGGAGTCAACTCTAGTTTTGTGTGTGTGACCAAAGCCCCATAGCCTCCCATCCTACCCCTCTCGGTTTCCCTGCGGTACCTGGGGGATAAGAGCACGGCTTGTCTCTGAGGGGCGCTGGAAAGATAAACACAGTGATGCATCCAGCAATGATGGGGAGGGAAACAGATAAGCACCTGAGCTAGAGAATATAGGCACAGGAATTATCTGAAGGCAGAAAAGGGATTATCGCTCTGGAATGAGTTCGTCTCTGCTTAACAGGGGAATATTTGACACCACAGAAGTCTCTCCTTGTTGTGCCCTCAGACCCACCAGCCACAGTCCATGCATCCACTTGAGAGCCCCTCACTGATGTTCACAACTCCCCCTCCCTCTGTCCCTGACCCACTTCTGGCTAATTGGCACTTGGAAATAAAGCCACCAGGTGTGCCTCAGGTGTGCTGTGACTTCTTCCAGATGAAACTCATCTTTGAAAATTACAGCTGCAGCTCAGCCATCCTTTAGAGCTGCCTCTGCAGCTTCTACTTCCAGTGCCATTCACAGCCGGGCAACCTCTTCATTAGCCAGAGCATTTAATGAATTCCTCTGACACCTCTTGTCTCCTGGGCACTTCATGCCAGTTGTAAAACCCAGACACTGGAAGTGGGTACAGTTCCCAGCCGTTGCAGAGGTGGTCCAAGACATGTGTCTGGGAAACCAGCTACCTGGTTCATCCTGGCAGCACCCATACAAGCAGACACATCTTTGGTGTAGATGGCTACAGAGGAGAACAACCCATTTCTTCTCCTTGACGCATGGGGCAGACAAGGCTGGTGGCACTTGTAAAGCAGGTAGCCCTCAGTAGCTGAGCTAGCCAGCATGGCCATGAGAAGGGTTCACCAGTAGAGCAATATATTATGTGGACCCCAGTCCCCTTCACCTGGGGAAAGGGTATAAGCCATCCAAAGAAAGCAATTGGGCTGCCTTTACCACCAGGATAGAGGCCTTGCTATGAAACTCCATAAAGGACCAAGAACTTGCTCTTCATCTCCCCTCCCTCTCTCCCCCTCTTGCCTTCTCCCACCTCAGAAAGTAATCTCATCCTTTCGTCACATATTATTGAAATCCCAGCTCTTAAAAAAAAAACTCTCATTTTTTGCCCAGACTGAGAGCATGTCATTCGGAAGTGATGTGCAAGGCAGGAGATAACCAGGTAGAACTCAGCGATTCGCCACAGAAAATGGCTCCATGTATGGTTGTAATGCTATCAGAGTCCGTCCCTCAATAGCTCTTTACCGCTCCCGAGCTCAGAATCTGCTGATTCAAGAACTTTTGCCTGCGTGGGCAGAGGAGGAGGGGACAGGGCTGGGGGGAGATGGGGAGGTATATAAAAATAGAGCCTTTGCGGTCCGGACGGAAGACATAATAATGCAAAGACTCTGCTTTCTTCCCTTTTTTTAATTTTTTTTTTTTTGGTGATGCGAGCGAAGCAGCACACGGTCGCCCCTGCTCTCACACTCTCCCGTTCTGTGTCCTCATTTCATGCTTTAGTTGTGCTGATTGGGAGGGCCGAATCCCCTCGGCTAACTGCTTAAGTGCAAAACAGTTGCACTCCTGCCTGAAATGGAGAGAGGTTAGAGGCTAACTCCCTGCAGACAGGGGATTTTGCAGAGGCAAATGGGGTCTCTGAGGGGATGCAGACACCTGAGTTCTTGGCGGACTCAGGAGGTCCCCCATCGCCCAGGAGTTTGGAGAGAAATGTCCCACACAGCTCATTTAAATCTGAAATATTGTTCTTGATCTTGTGAAGTGGAAGATGCCTCTCTCTGCTCAGCAGCCTTTCTTGCAGATGTGGCAGGGCGCAAATCTTTTGAGCACACACAGAGAAGAGAATAAAACCTGGCTTTAAACAGCCAAGCGGGTAGGAGGTGGGTGAGAAAGACCAGTCTATACATATGGGACACCGCCCCCCCACCCACCCCAACACCTCTGGCACCCTCCTGGATTCCAGCCCTGACTCTTTTAATTTGGAAGGTGAGTTAGGGCATTTGGGACAGGTCTGTAAACCAGTGAGTTAAAACATCCAACCGTATTTTTTGTAGATCAGTGGCACAGGAAGCTTGGCCTAACTGCATAGCCACTGTCTGGTAGCAGTGGATGTGGGGCAGTCACCCTCCAAGCAGAGGATTTGTCATTGTGGCTGGGGGCTGGTACTGTGCACCACGGAGTCGTGAATGGGAAATCACTGGATGGCTTCTACCATCCAGTCCCCTCGTACATCCTCATCTGGGTGGACTGGCAATGCTGGCCAGCCATCTCAGCAGTCTACCAGACTCCCACGCGTGTTACCAGGCCACCAGTGTTCCCACCACTGATTGAACCAACCCACCTGTCTCCTGGTTGAGGAGAGAGCAAGTGACTGAGCAGAGAAGCCTTTTTCCTCTCTGACAGATCCCACGCCGGGCGATTTTATTACAAAGTGTGGGATTGCAGGGTTAGAGAGGCTGGTTTGCTTGCCTGTCCTCTGCGCCCGTGTATCCACCATCACCCCCGTGCAGCGGCAGGGATTTCACCCCCATCCACCCTCCCTATCCAAGGTGAACCAGCAGCCAGACTTGGCCTTAAGTTTCCTGTCAATTTTTCTAGTCCTCATAAATTTCAGAGCCGTCAGCAAAGTAAAGGAGGATCACAATACCATACATGGAGAACTGCATAATCTTGGAGACGAGAGTAAAGGAAATGGGATGAAATTTAAGACTACTAAATGCAAGGTCATGCACTTGGGGATTAACAAGAAATTCTGCTCTAAACTGGGAGCTCATCAGTTGGAAACGAGAGAGGAGCAGAAAGATGTGAGTGTATTAGTTAACCAGAGGATGTCTATGAGCCACTGACGAGTGGTACTATGAAAAAGCAAGGGTCCTAGTTTCTTGCAGGTGAAGTATTCCCAGTTCAGACCAGTGACGCTGCAGTGGTGTCCTATATGTGATGGGCAAGATTTCACTTGGGCAGGTCTCTGCATGGAAGCGAGTGTCCAGCACCGCAGGGAATAAGCTGGAGAATGGGCAGGGGAAGAGAGAAGGGGTGTTAAGAAAGGGTCTTAACAGCTCTGGGTTTCTCTAACCAATAGCTTATTGAACTGCTCAAGAAAAAATACGAATGCTTTTTCTTAGAGGCAAATGGAAGGGCTAAAAGACTCTGTGGGTGCCAGAGCAAACGAAACTAGCTCAAAGCAGGGCATTTTGGAAATTACAAATACATTTGTAGCATCAAAGCAGGGAAGCTGTGGAGGGCAACCCGCTCCGCCTGTTTCCAAGGAGGGAGGTGGTACCAGCACCTCCATGAGCAGTGTCCCAGCTGAAGTGCCCTTGGCAGCAGATGGCAGCCTGAGTCACCATGGTCCTCTGTACCTGTAGTAATTTTGTGGGAGATGGCGTGAACCCAACAGCCAACCTCTAAAACAGGGATACAAGACTAACCAGGTCAGGCAGGGGTACCAGAAAGCCCCTCCTGGTCAGAGTCACCTCCTAAGTCATGGAGCTTCTCTCAGCAGCGGGGAGACAGACAACTTTCCATTAGCATTTTCCAGAGCTGGAATGGTCGAGGTGGGAGCTGGCCTCCCCAGCCAGGAAAGATACTTTCCCTCTATCAGCTTTCCCCTCTCCACTCTGTGTTCATCTAGTTCAAACAAATTAATCTGAAGGTAAAACGTAGGGGTTCCAAGCGGTATCTGTGAGGGCATTTTCATAATTGCATTGCTTTTTTTACCTCTTTCCAGTGAGGTAAATCTCTTTCCATCACTTGAGGGCACACGGAGGATTGTTGTTTTTTTTTTCATGCTGTAGCAAAGCCTTTTGGTATGTATTTGTGCACACAGCCCTGTCATGGGCTGTCACCTCCCCCCTCCGCCCCCAAGCCTGGATGGGTGTCCCAGTCTTTGGGGACCTCCCATCCCGTGACACTTCACACACCCTGCATCCACTTTTCACAGGGCGCCTCGGGGGATTTAGTGCAAGGGCCTTGGAATAAAATGCACACTGGGAACAGGTTTATACTCTGTATTTACTGGCACAAGAGCAATGTTTCAAGCTGTGCTAAGGGAGTTTTGTCGTCCTCTTTAGTAGTTCTCACTACATAAAGCATTGTCTCCTTCCCCTCAATGCCCTTTGGCATTGTTTTTCCCCTCAACGAACACATCCCTTTTGGTACCTCCCAGGACTATTCAAAGCCTTACTAGGTATTTCCTACACTGCTTGAGCCCATCCCTTGTTTCAACCAGTTTCCCAAATGCGGTGAGTAGCACTTTCCCCCGGAGTGGCCCTATCGCAGCCTCTGCCAGTTTGAGGGCGTTGTTGCAACTTCTGGCTGGTCCACACAGAGGGTTTTGTGCCTGCAATCAGCCATGAGGATAAGGCAAGGCAGGAGGGAGGAAAGACCCAGTGACAGCGACATTACCTTCTCTTTTATCACAATGATATTAGTCATATGTACAAACCATGGCTCATGGTCTTTGTTCAGCTGGGGTGGAGCAGCGGCATCCAACCCCAAACCACCCACGTGCTCCTTTGGATCCTTTGGACCCACTGCGAGGAGAGGGGGTCCTTGGGCCACAGCAACTGAGGTCCCAAATTGAGGTCAAAGAGCTGCTGAGGTTGAGTCTGAATCCCAAAACAAAGGCCTTCCAGGCACCTTCTCAAGCGGTGCCCTCTTAAGTGACTTCAGCTAGTCGTCTCCCTTTTTTCACAGCCAAAAAAGTCCTGCCAAGAAGAAAGTCTTTGGGGCCTGCTCACATTCCAGCAACGCTCCGGCCTCCAGAAGTCCTTTTCACAGCACACAATATGGCATTGTGATTAGATATAAACTGAAAGTGTATTTCCTGCCCTTCAGTAATTACACTGGCTTATGGGAGCTTTATTCAGCATGAAGCTTTATTATTCTGCAGAATGAAATTCTGTATAATTTTCCTCTCCTCCAATGCGCAGATGAAAAATCATATTTTGGTCCGAGTTGGGAAGAAAGGCTCAGTTATCACTTGAGAGCGTGGTGTTATTTTCCCCCGGAATTAAAAAATCCATCTGGGTGTATGACCCCGTTCACCCTCCTGCCTCTCCATTCAGCCTTTTGTATGCATATGAACCTTATCAATTTCCACTGCTGCAGAAAGGTGAACCAAAACAGCATGCCTCCCCCAGTCCTCCTCACTCTAATGGAAACGCGGGAGCTGGAGAAAT
This sequence comes from Nycticryphes semicollaris, assembly GCA_013400055.1. Classification (NCBI taxonomy): domain Eukaryota; kingdom Metazoa; phylum Chordata; class Aves; order Charadriiformes; family Rostratulidae; genus Nycticryphes; species Nycticryphes semicollaris. Next base: position 30,333 of record VXBJ01000188.1, on the reverse strand, counting down.
AAACGCATGTAAAACCCTCCTGCTCCACTAAGAAGGGGAGGAAGGTACAGATGGAAAGCCTGGTTTGTGGATGTCACCCACCGGCACCAGCTCAATCCCATTGTCAGAAAAACCTGGGATGTCACAGAATCATAGAATTGTCTAGGTTGGAAGGGACCTTTAAGATCATCCAGTCCAACCACTAACCTAGCTCTGATAGAAACCATCACTAACCCATGTCACTGAGCACTGTGTCAACCCAGCTTTTGAATCCCTCAAAGGATGGTGCCTCGACCCCTTCCCTGGGCAGCCCAGTCCAAGGCTTCAGAACCCTTTCCCTGTCAAAACTGTTCCTGATCTCCAATCTGAACCTCCCCTGGTACAACTTGAGGTCATTTCCTCTTGTCCCATCACCTGTGACCTGGCAGAAGAGGCTGACCCACCCCTGGCTATCCCCTCCTTTCAGGGAGTTGGAGAGAGCGAGAAGGTCTCCCCTCAGCCTCCTCCAGGCTGAACACCCCCAGCTCCCTCAGCCTCTCCTCACAAGACTTGTGCTCCAGACCCCTCACCAGCTCTATTGTCCTTCTCTGGACCCACTCCAGCCCCTCAATGTCGTTTTTGTTTTTTGTGGTAAGGGGCCCAAAACTGGACACAGTACTCAATGTGTGTCATCACTAGTGCTGAGTAGAGTCCTAAGTCCTACTCACCACACCGTTCCTGAAACGTTGTCAGGACAGGACCTGATTTATACAACACTCTGACTTCAAGCAAGGTTTAATTCCAAAACCAGCAAGACCCAACTTTATCCAGCCTTACTTGCTAAGCTCTTGGTCACCAGAGATGGGAGCCTCTCATGCAGGCACAGCCCAACTCGCTCTCATCTCATATCAACCTGTTGCTTAGCAAGACACAGCAGATGCTTTCTTCCTGGCACCTCTTCCTCCAAGAGAGGACTTGGAAAGGCAGATTCCATTTATTTTTTATTTTTTCAGTTTGTCATGGAGAGGTTTTGCCAGCGACTGGCTCTGCGGCAGTTGCAGTTGTCAGCTGAGGTGAGCTGCCAGCTGCATCCTGATGGGTGCATTTGATGCGTGGTTCCGTGGCCACACGCTCCCACGTCTGCCTGTATGAACTGGGAATCACCCTCTATGCCTCGGGTACTTGGTGATGCTGTTACAGCTCCTACAGCTCCTACTGCTACCACTAATGGAAATTATGAAAGATGGTGCTCCCTCTAATAGCAAGGGCCCTTCCCGTGGTAGTGGTCATCAAAACTATTCTGGAACAGAATTCATCTGATTAATTTTTTCTGCCTAAGTTAGGCATCTTTGTTAAGCAAGATACATGGGATGAATCCCTGTATGAATGATGAATCCCCTTCTCAGGATGGGGTAAGTCCTTGAACATTTCCTTGCTGACTTTTCCTTGCCATTCGACAGAGATGGGCTGATGCAGGTTGCAAGACAAGAATGGCAGAGACAGTCATGGCAGGACAAGGAGATGGAAAAGTACAAACACAATATAAAATGTTGGTGGTTTATTGGGAATGCTTGGTGGGAGTCAGCACAGGGATCCTGGCACCCTGGAAGCTGTGCCTGCTCTGAGATCACTCAGAAAACACCTCTGATCATTATGTCCAAGATACCAAGGGAGGGGTGAGCTGTTCCCCAGCCCCTCGGTCTATGTTACATGTACAAGAGCAGTGGTGAGACCCTTCATCCAGGGGTCTTGTGTACCAATCACGGCCCAAAGCAGAGCAGGAAACGGTCCATGTCCTGTATCACCCTGTCCTGGCTGTGTTTCAGTTGCTTTTGAATACCTACTTCTATCCACAGCAAAACAAACGGGTTCAGGTCCTGTTGTCTTCCAGTTGGCGCCCCTCACTCTAAAGACAAAAAGCCTCACAGAAGGTTAGGGTAAGCACTTCCAGCCCACTACCTTTCTCTGACCTGAATTTATAGATGTACCTGTTGGTATGTCTATAGTTTTTCTGTGTTTCCTCTTGAGAACTTTAGATGTCATATCTGCTCCCCTTTGTACCAGTTTGCAACTTGTACTGGTTTTGGTTGCAATTGTGTTGAGATGACCAATGTATTTATATCCCATGATGCCAGGCACTGAGAAGGGTTTGGAAGGTCTTTGGAGGTCTGGATAAGCTTTACATCAGATAGACACTGTCTTCAAGGCATAAAGACATTTCCTTTCCTATATATTTGATTAACATGATGGTTGGAACTAGATGATCTTTAAGGTCCCTTCCAACCCAAGCCATTTGAGGGGAAGTTGGTCTCTTCTCCCAAGTAACTAGTGATAAGACGAGAGGAAACAACCTCAAGTTGCTCCAGGGGAGGTATAGGATGGATACTAGGGAAAAATTTCTTCACAGAAATGGTTACCAAGCATTGGAAGAGGCTGCCCAGGGCAGTGGTGGAATCACCATCCCTTGGAGGTGTTTAACAGCCGGGCAGACATGCTGAGAGACATGGGTTAGTGGTGGTTTGGGCAGTGTTAGGCTGATGGTTGGACTTGATGATCTGAAAGGTCCCTTCCAACCCAGACGATTCTGATTCCATGATTCCATGTTTCCATGATTCTATGAACATGACTCCAACAATACTGAAAGCAAACATGCATAGCTGGAACATCACCAGTGGTACCAGGAGATGCTGAACTGGTTGTGGCAAGGCAGGCATTTCTGGAGCACAGTAACTAGCATTAATATTCATGCATCAGGGCCAGGGTTGTCAATGGAGACGCATCAATTAAGAGGGAAAAAAGAGGCACAAGGGATGGTGGAAAGAGGTCCCCAGTTTGGTTTTGCTGCCCACTGCCCCATCAACTGAGAGGGGGGGTAGGAGGGGAAGGGAAGGGCAGTCCATTTAGCAGGTCAGGGACAAGCAGCATTATCAGATGCCACGCCAAGCTAATTCCTAATTGGGGCAGTGTTTGTCAACACTGACAGGGGCCTTAATACACTGTAATCGCTGGAGCCACAAGCTCTGATAGAGATCTTAATCTCTGCGCTCCCTCCCTTTCACACTGCAGTGAGTATGTCTGCTCCTGGCCCTCACCCCACCCCATGGATGGGCTCTGTACATCGAGAGGTTTTAAAAATAAACCCTTCTTTCTCTTAGGAAGCAAAGAAAGGAGAGGGGGTAATTGGCAGCTGATAAGGGGAAGGGGGAAAAAAAAAAAATAAGGACCATTGAGCTGTTGGGGGAATTCTTTGGAGATTTCACAGTCGGAACAGGTTTTGCTTCATCGGACAGCAAATACTGTCTGTTCACCAGTCTGAACATCTGTCTCCAAAAATAGATGCACCACACATCACCAGCCACTTTGGGAGCACCGTGGCTCCTTGTGTATCCCTTCCTCCTCTCTGGAGGAAAAAGCTTCTGTCCACCTTTTTTGAATTTTTCTCCTCACCAAAGCTCTAAGACAGAACTTTCTAGATGAGGGACTCAAGGACGAGCTTTGACATAGGCCAGCTTCAAATTCTGTGATTAAATCAAGTCTTCCAAGTTCAAGAATCTCTTCTAACACAAGAGGTGAGCATACTCAATAAGGACTTCGGGTGTTTTTTACCCACGGGTAGTGATGAGGGGTTTTGCAGGAGCAACAAGCAACCAATAAGATGGCCACACATTCTGCCTTTGTTGGGAGAAGTCTGTCTTTTGCTGTTCCAAATTTTTTTCAGGATGCGCACAAAGATCTCATATTTTATTAGTAAAAATATGGACAGTTTTCTTCTTGAATAAGTGCAAGCTGGTCTTTGTGGAATATCACTAAGCTGACCAAGGCCATTCTGTGGGCTCAGCAGGAGAGAAATAAGCCGCTCTTCTCCAAGTTGTGATGCTTCCTTGTAACTCACCAAGAGCACATTTGGATACTGGGATGCAGATGAAAAACCTTCCATCTTGCAGAGTATCACCTTTTCCTCCCATTATTGATAAGCCTGTGGATACAGGGATGCCTTTCCGTAACAAAAAAATTTTCACATGGGCTTCAGAGGAAACCAGCAGATGTGTCCTAAATTCAGACAGGGGTTGCTGAGGGGTCTTGCAAGGAGGAGGAGCCCAAAATCTCCTTGCAGATGGTTCTGACCGCTCCCCTCCACCCCCAAATGTCCTGGCTTGTCTCATACCTTTGAGTATCAGGGACATCATGTTTCACAAACCTGCTGCAGAGCTGCAGAAGTATTACTTATTTTCTCCTCATCCGTTATCCTGGGCTGCTGTTTGGTACCTGCTGTGTCTTCCGTTCATCTTGGCAAGATGAAGAAGGAAAAAAAAAAAAAAAAAAAAGCCCAACCCAAAAAAAAAAAAAAAAAAAAAAAAAGAAGACAACCAGGTATCGCTGCCTTGCATGGATTTATGAAGAGGTAAGGAAATGCATTTTCAACATCTATGAATTCTTGCCATGACCACGCGAGGCCACGGCTGTCCTTGTGCATAAACAACACGATGGAGTGAATTATTACCAAACTGAGAGACCATAGCTCCACGCCGGAGGGGGCTTTTGTCTCTCCTTTCGCGCCAGCTCCAGGAGCCTCTCAGCCAAGCCTCCGCATGGCATGTGCTATGCTTACCTGTGATTTATTGATGATAATCATGGGGCAAGCCATTTGTAATCAAACGTACAACAAAGACATTCTCGTGCTGAGAGGGAGTGATAACGCACCATTTAGTAATTTTTGTGCAGTCAGTAATTTGGAGAATGAATGATAATTTCCTGAACTGAAAATCTGCAATGACAACCCTTAGTGCTATTCACCTCGTGAATAAAGATACCTTCCTCTCCATGTCTTGTGATAAATTCCTTTTATTAGGGCCACTTATGTGGGACTTTATCTTAATCGTCTTAAGTATGGGCCAGTCTCAGTGGTGAGGTTGGGTCGTTTTTCATTACAACCTCAGACATGCCCTGTGAAGTAAATAAATACCAGTCGGTGATATGAAAACAGTCATTTAAAATGGGCTTTGCTAACGCAACATTCTCACTCCCTGCATACAGCACATCTGCACAACAGGAGATGCTGAGGAGCAGGGGGGGGTGTGTCATCTTTTACAGCCACCTGAGTAAAATGGCCTGCTTGGTAGGAAAATGGGATATTTTGGACCATCACAACGTTGAGCAGTGTCAACACACCACATTGCTACAGCATGCGCTTTCCCAGTTCCAACAGCAAGTTCCAACAGAAGGGCAACTCCTGTAGCTTTGGATTTTCAAGTAGAAACGCTGCATGACCAAGCCCCAAGTTGGTTTTAGTAGCAAGCCAGGATCTGTGCTTGGTGACCCTCATGCTGTAAAGCTTTACGAAGTCTCTGTTCAAAACTAGGGGGACAGGGTGTTGGAGGTGGTTGGGTTTAAACTAAACTGATGTTCCTCTCCATGTCACTGGTGCAAATCCAGGCTGGGAGCTTCCTTCTCCTCTTCTGAGTGCAGGTGCTTGCTTCTTGAACGTCAGAGCTGGCAGAGTAGCTGGTCCCGGAGGCTAGGTGGTCCTCTCCTCCAGTTGACATCTCAGATGTGAATCAGACAATGATTCCACAGAAACCGCCCTCGTATTTGAAGGAGAAACCTGTCCCCTCCACCAGTTACATGGTTCCCTTCTGCTCTGCACGTCTGGTTCATCCCCCTTAGCATTGTCCTAAGTTTGGATAAAACTCCGCACGGGGCAGAAACGTGGAGCACTTTTACCTAAAAGCAACTGGAGGGCAGACAGGGACTCCTGTTTCTGCCACAGGGCTGGGTTCTGGTCTTCACTGGCATTCCTGGTGTGGATGGGGGTTCGATTTCTATGCCACTGATAGCATCTCCACAACAAGCTGCAGTGGCTACAGCCCAGCAGAAGCTACCCCAGGGAATCAACAGTGTTAAAGCTGAGGGTACAACACAGTCTGCCAACCCCATTCCCAGGCAACTTGGAGTTCGGTCACCTACTGAAGGCCAAATGTGGGCTGTTGACTGAAATTGTTGCCTGTGGCATTTGGGTACACAATGTCTTTGCCTGGCTGGGAGCGCATGGCTCCCCACTCCTCTCTTTCCTCCCCTCGTTGCAGCTGTGATTTAATTCCAGACAGGCAGTAAAGTTTGGAAACATGCAGATCGTTCCTGTTCTGTCTTAATCATCCTCACCGGGGGAAATAGAAGAGGAGAGCTTTTTAAAACACTTGGATAAAATGAACTGAAACGATGAAGTGCATTAAGAACAGGAAAATCTAAATGAGGTGGAAATAATGTCTTAATTGGAAGGACACATTTTAATCTTCTCCCTCTCCTGCACTCACACGAACAGGCACATGCACACACACGATGCTAAGGCAGGAGAATAAGGCATAAACTGGGAGGCTGCCTTGGCACAACGAAGGCAGCGCCAGTTGATCAGACACTGCTCGGTCTTTGCCAGCTCTGCCCGTTGCCCTACCCACCTCCCTGCCCTGAGGCCTTCAACCCAACGGCCATGAAGCCTGCAGAAACCTGCCACCAACAAAATCTGTTCCTGTTATGCTGCTTAGATAGGTGGGAAGTGCCCATCTCATTACCTTGACCATAGATGATACCTCTTACCAACGAAGTCATGCAGCCAAGAAAAGGTTTACCTTGGCATCTACATGAAGTGGGTACCTCCATCACTGTTATGGGAGCTGTGGCCCATAACTGGTGAGGTCCATAAAGACGCCCACCTGAGCAGCTGCAGGTGTCAACTTTGAGGTGCACTCACTTGCGAATTTGTGATCCTGAGGACTTCTAGAGCTCAGAGGAGCCCTTTGATGAGAACCAAAGATGGACACTAGTCCCCTCTGGTAATACGTAACCTGCTGGCATGGTAGTAGAGCTGGAGTGGACCCTGGCACACTCACACAGCAAGTGACTCACTTTTGATTCTCCGTTGCTCAAGCCTGTGATATAAAAGAGTTTTCCCCTCTGGCCTTACTCATTATACAGCAAAAGACAGTTTCTAAACGGTGAATTCCTGAGGCTGCCAAACGGGTCCCAGTCATCATCTGCCTGTAGGGTGGGGCTTTTTGACCCAATCAGAGAAGGGATCCTTTGGATAGAAAAGATACCAAAGATGATGTGTGACTCTCTCCACTGATCTGAAAAGAGGCAGGTCACTGGGTGAATTGGGGATTTTAATTTTATGAATCATCTTTTGAACTGTTCTCATTGTAGTGCTTGATAGAGTCTGTTTCTCTCTTGATCTCTGCTGATTATATATTTTCTTCTAAATGGTATCTCTCATTTCTAATATGCTACCATTATTCAAAGTGATTAATTGAAGTCTTTGGTCAGATCTGTATCTGGATATCGGCTTTAACCATATATGTGCCATACTGAAGTCACATTCTTGATCTGTCCTTCTGAGGCACAGGGCATCACCAAATGTTTTAGAGGCTCCGGTGGTTATATTTCACAGAATCAATCACAGAATGCTATGGGGTTGGGAGGGACCTCTGGAAATCATCTAGTCCAACCCCTTCATTTTCCACAACAGGCAATGCAAATAGAGGTAAAACTGCTGGCTCTTGGAGGTTATTCTTGAGGGTTGGACTAGATGACCTTTGAAGGTCCCTTCCGGCCCAGATGATTCTATGATTCATTCACATCATTTGCCACTCACGGCCACTCTTAGCACAGCTTGATGGGCTGGAGCTTTCACCACTGCTCAACCCAATGCTTGTCACTCCTTACTACTGTCTCCCAGCAGATGGATGCTGGATGGGACCCATCCAGGCATGGGTGTACCTGGCCCATCGCTCTACTGAACTACTAAACTTGGCTGCTCATCTCTTCCTCTCTGGAAGTTACCCGTGCAGTTTTACTCTTGTGATTTGAGGATGCCTCTCAGTTACTTGGATGGTCACCCGACCTTCTTCTGTATCTGCTGGAGAACTAACTGCCTGAGAAAGAAGTGGGGAGTCTTTCCTGTGGAGAAAGCAGCTTTTAGTGGTTATATCTCCTTTTAGTTTAGTTTAGGCTGTGGGGGAGGATTGACCAAAGACGGGTGATAAAAAACCGAGTATGAATGGGCTGGATAAGCCAACTACCAATGATGAGCTGGTGGGATGTGGGAGAGGAGGCCAGCATGAGGAATGAATGAAGCTGCCGCTTTCCTGGGTTGGGAGGAGTGGGCTCAGCATCTCTTCTCTGACAGGAACTGGCTGCTCAGCCCACTGACCTCTCTGCTCCGTTTCTAATAACATCAATCCCTAAGTGAATCATCTGCAGAAATAAATATTGAAGGTACAATTTCCTCCCCTCTGACCCTTGGAAATGCAAATATGATGGTTCCACTAGTCAGGCAAAAGGGACCACCTGGATACTTCGTTTCAGGTAGGACCGATGGAGTTTGCCACGGCATCAGGAGCTGACACTAATGACACTCCAGCAATAATTTCAAAGACAGTGGCAAGGACCTGCAGCCCATAGAGGGAGTGGCAGCCAGGAGTGGGCTACTGTCATCTTCTCCCATACTGCGACCTGCTGTCTCCTGTAGACGCTGCTGGAGGTGGCCATGCCAGACCTCTCTCTCCCAACGCTGGAGCCATCCCCAAACCTCATTGCATGAGTGCCCTGTGCAGACCAGGATGCTCGGGCTGTCCTGGGGTGCAAACCACAATTAAATGCCTCGCAATTAAGTAATAATTAAATAATAAGGAGTGGAGAGGAAGGGCTGGCTGAGGCAGCCGGATGCCTGAGCCATCCTCTGTCGGCAAAGTGCTGAGACAACAAACTTAACCTCTCTGTCCACAGCGCGCCTATCAGCCATGGTTATTAAATCCCACAAAAGGAAGAAGAGGAGAAGTGAATAGGGTTGAAAGAAAAAGCACTTTCCCCATTTGGATTACCTCCTACAGAACAGGACCTGCCAGTGAAAGGCGGAGAGTGTAATTGCTGGCCTGAAAGAGAGGAGGGGAAAAATAGAAAGAAAGAAATTAAAAAAAAGGGAAGAAAGAAAGAAAAAAAAAACTATAAAAGGAAAGAAAGAAAGAAGGAAGGGGGAAAAAATTGATAATGAACAATTTATCCTCTGAGCTAACAGTTAATTAATTCTGAAAATATCTGTCAGGCTAATGGGGGGGGGTGTGTGTGGGGAGGAAGGGCTGTGCCACTGAACACAATTAGTAAAATAATAATAACAAAAAAGGGGAAAAAAAGGAGAGAAAAAAGAAGATTTTTTTAAGGTGTTGCTATCTTCTTAGAGACCAGGCCCTTGGCTTCCCAATGTCATTCTCAACACAATTTTTTTTTCTTCTCTCCCTTCGTCTCTTTTCAGAAATTGTTCTCATGAATGATTTATATATGTCTAGTTATCTGGAGTGATTTCTATGGACCCGGGCGCATTGCTGCATAATTGTTAATTTTAATGCCATAATAGCTTCAGATGGAGGAAGAGATTAGGCGTTTATTGCACAATTAAATGAAACATACTTGAGAATCACAAAAGGTTCCGTAATTATTTCAGACCATTAATAAAATGGGCATTAAATTATATGGGACACAAAAGGGAAAGGAAATAGATTTTCATTACAGCAATAGAAGCCGAGAGTAGTAATAGATCCTTGTTGAATTCTCTTTCTCTCTCTCTCTCTCTGAAATTAATTGTTGCCCAGCTTATTTCAAAGCAAAATAAAAGAGAAATAAAGTGTGTTAAAGAACCTCTGATGAAAGGGTTTTTTTTGATAAGGACAATAGCCAGTGATACACTCTGGGAAAAAAAAAAAAAAAAAAAGAAGGGGGGGCGGGAAAAGGAAGATTTTATTTTGGCTTCCTGCCCTCAGCCCTGAAAGTGGAACAGGGGCTTTGTGCACACACACGAGGGCCTCACCTCCCGTTTCCAATACCATGGGGCTATGATGGACAGGAGAGACCCAGAAAGTTCGCCCATCCATTCACAAGTGTCCCCAGCAATGGGGTCAGCCATGGTTTTGGCAGCAAGGGCAGAAGATGCATCAAAATGGCAGAAATCATAGAATCACAGAATGGTTAGAGTTGGAAGAGACCTTCAAGATCATCCAGTTCGACCCCCTGCCCTGGGCAGGGACACCTCCCACCACAGCAGGTTGCTCCAAGCCCCCTCCAACCTAGCCTTGAACCCCTCCAGGGATGGGGCAGCCACAGCTTCTCTGGGCAACCCAGATCTCATCTCAATCTCCCCTCTTGCAGTTTGAGGCCATTACCCCTCATCCTATCAATACATACCCTTGTCATGTCCCTCCCCAGCTTTCTTGTAGCCCCCAAAGACCAGTGATGCCCCACAGAGGGCCCGCATTCGGCTTTTGCCTGTTATAAGACCCCATGCGATCAATTTGTCTTGGATGGAAGATCTAGGGCAGATGGTCAAGCTCCAGCTGGAGGTTTCCTGAAATTCAAATCACAGAATTCAGCCCCACCAGAACATGGAGAGTTCATCCTCTGACCAGCCCTTGGGGACAACACGAGGGGCTGAGTGAGAAACAGCTCCTACTGCCCATGACAAAAACATCCCAGAGCAGTCTGGACTGGAATGCCATCAAACCCTCAGCTTTTGACTTGAAGAGGTCCAAACACAGGACCTACCTGGAAAGTGTGTCACTTCCACTGTCACAAGAGCCCAGGTATCAGGACAGCCAGACTTCCTTATAAGCTCTGCTCTGTGGCTGCTTAATCCAACAGGAATTATACTCCAATGACAAAACAAGGGGGAGTGAGCAAAATCTGACCTCCACCTTGAAATGAGGGACATCTCAAAAACAGAGTGCTAAGGAGGGGGAGAAGCCAGAAGCCCACTGGGGTGGGTTTTCAGGGGTACTCAGAATTTCTGGGAGTAAAAAGCGGCGCCTCTTAGCAGTTACAGAAGTCCGTGGGTCGACGCTATTTAGGCAGTTTTGAAAATCTCACACTGCTTTCAGGCTCCTCAATGTAGTTGAAAATGTGCCCTTGATCCTGACAGGGTCTGTACTCATCTGAGTGACCAGCAGTACAAACAAAAAAGAGTGAAAGAAGGCGAAAGAGGGTCATTTGGAGTTAATGGAAAGCTCATCTTCTGCACTACCAGCCTGACTTCACTGTCCTTAAACTCCTCAGAAAAGTCCTAAATGAAAAAAAAAACCAACCCTAAACCTACTTCTAACCCGTCACTTGGTGCTTGGTCTGTGAAATGGTGTGTGTATGGGCCAGTGCCTGGCACAGCTCTGCTCCAGGTGCTGGAGAGGTTTTTGAGAAAGTCACAGAATCACAGAACCACAGAATCGTCAGGGTTGGAAAGGACCTCTGAGATCATCAAGTCCCACCACACACACAAAAACCCCTACAATCTTGGCCACTAGAGCATGCCCTCAAGTGCCACATCTACACGGTTCTGAAAGACCTCCAGATATGGGGACTCCACCACCTCCCTGGGCAGGCTGTTCCAGGGCCTGACCACCCTCTCAGTAAAGTCATTCTTCCTGAGATCTGATCTGAACCTCTCCTGCCCCAACTTCAGACCATTTCCTCTGCTCCTGTCATGATTCCCTTGGGAGAAGAGGCCACCACGCACCTCTCTACCTCCTCCTTTCAGGGAGTTGGAGAGGACAAGGAAGTTCTCACTCAGCCTCCTCTTCTCCTCTTCTCCAAACTAACCATGCCTAGTTCCCTCAGCCTCTCCTCACAGGACTTGTTCTCCAGACCCCTCACCACCTTGGTAGCTCTCCTCTGGACACCCTCCAGCACCTCAATGTCCTTCTTGGAGTGAGTGGCCCAAAGCTGGACACAGCACTGGAGGTGGGGCCTCACCAGTGCCCAGTACAGGGGACCATCACCCCCTTACTCCAGCTGGCCACGGTGTTCCTGACATGAGCCAGGATGGTGGTGGCCTTCTTGGCCACCTGGTCCTTTTATCCTAGGGAAAAACAAAAACAAAAAAAAAAAATAAAAAAAAAAAAGAAAAGAAATAATAAAAGAAGATCTTGGCAAAGCAAAGTTTACAAAAAACCACCCCAAAACTATGTCTGAGGAAACCAGAGCCAGTTCCTGTATCACCCTCAGCTGAATTTCCCAAGCAGACAGCAAGGGAAACCATCCCTCCCCGCCTTGCCTGGACTGGACGCAGGAATTGCGGAGGGCTCAGAACCGGCGGAGCATCCCACCGCCGGAATAAACAAACAAGCAAGAAAGCAAAGGTGCCTTTGCCTGGAGCACAAGAGCACTTGAAAATGTAGTTCAGCGGATGCGGATGAGATGCAACAGCAGCTATTTTTAGGCTCCCTGCAGTGTTTTACTTAGTTCCAGCCTGCCCCCCCCATCCCCCCACCCACCCAAATTCCCACTGGCACTGTGAGGAAGTGATCCCACCATGGAAAGGAAAGGCCCTGGATACAGGCAGTGGGAAGCTGGTGGCGTAGCTGAGAAAACAGGGTGTTGGGGGTTTTTAAAAAATAGCAGGTTTATGTTGAGGGTGTTGAGCTCCTGCGTTCTCCTAGGGGCAGGCAGGGGAGAGGAAAGAGGGAAGGGATGTGACAGGTACCCCTAGCCACCTCGGTGCTGCTGTATCTGGGGGTCTCTGGGGTCACCAGAGCAGGCAGGAAAATATTTCTGTTGTCCCTGCGCCTGGGTGGGACTCTCCCTGCGACTCTGGCGTGCCGTGGGGCAGAGAGGGGAGAGGAAGCTGGGACAAGGGGACGGCGCCCCCAAAACCCTCCCAGTCTCCTTTCCCAGTGCGTCAGGGCCGGCACCACCAGGCGTTCAGCACCACGCTGAGCACCTGAAGCTCCGGAGATGGGATTAGGTTTGAAGAGGAGACCAGCAGAAAAAGGAGTTTGACAGGGAGAGATTTAAGGAGAAATTAGGGGAAAAAATTATTTTTTGGGTAAAAAAGAAGGGGGGAAGGTGGGAGGCGGTGGGATGGGGGAGAAGGGGAAATGCTCATCCGCGGAGGGAGGAGCAAATCGGAGCCTCAGCCGTAAAAAATGAAGTAAAATAGCTGTAGACGGCAGTGAAGAGGCTGTGGGCTGCTGCGCCAGTGCCCTCTCCTGGGCAGAGGGTAGGATGCTCCGGGCCGGGGAGGGAGAGATGAACCCCGGGGGAGGGAGTAGAGCAGCCCCGGGGAGGGAAGGATACTCCCCGGGGAGGGAGCGATGAGCTCCGGGAGGGAGCAGAGCACCCGGGACATGGGGCCGAGCCGCCTGAGCAGATATTCCCCTCTAGTAGGTACTGGTGAAGCCCCACCTCCAGTGCTGTGGCCAGTTTTGGGCCCCTTCCCACAAAAAAAAAAAAAAAAAAAAAAAAAAAAATTGGAAGGGGGGGGGGGGGCCCGGGGAANAGACATTGAGAGGCTGGAGCGGGGCCCAGGGAAGAGCAATGGAGCTGGTGAGGGGTCTGGAGAATAAGACTTATGAGGAGCAGCTGAGGGAGCTGGGGGTGTTCAGCCTGGAGAAAAGGAGGCTGAGGGGAGACCTTATGGGCCTCTCCAACTCCCTGAAAGGAGGGGGCAGCTGGGGGGGGTCGGTCTCTTCTCCCAAGTCACAGGCCATGGGACAAGAGGAAATGACCTCAAATTGTGCCAGGGGAGGTTCAGGTTGGTGATTAGGAAGAATTTTGACAGGGAAAGAGTTCTGAAGCCTTGGACTGGGCTGCCCAGGGAAGGGGTTGAGGCACCATCTCTGGAGGGATTCAAAAGCCAGGTTGACACAGTGCTCAGTGACATGGGTTAGTGATGGTTTCTATCAGAGTTAGGTGGACGGTTGGACTCGATGATCTTAAAGGTCCCTTCCAACCCAAACAATTCTATGGTTCTATGACATGCAGTGCCCCCATTCAACCGAGCACGAAGCCAGCTCAGTACACCACCAAACAAGCAAAAGGATACTTAAAGGGAAAAATAAGAAGCTGAAGAGAGACTCGGTCATGAGCACAGTGGTGGTGGGGGGAAAGTCTTAGGGAGATGAAAGAAGGTCGGCAGTAGAGGAAAATATATAAGAAGATAAAATAAAACATGAACAATGCAAAGTATTAAAGAGTCTCTAAAAAAAGATGACGAAAACAGCCGTAAGTGCAGCAAGAGATCAGCTGTGTCACCCAGCTGAAAATCAGTAAGAAGAGGACTCAAGTTGCAGGGTGATTTTCATTTTAACATGAGGAAAGTTCTGCTTTTCCCAGGCCGGCTCTTGGTGGGCTGACTCACAGCACGGGGCACAGGGCTAACACAGGCGTCGCAAGGTCTTGCCCTGTCCCCACCGAGGACACTCCCCAGCGAATGGGTCACATCACTGGGGGAGAGGAGAGATGCCTCCTCCTCTGCTCTGGGGGCAGCAGCTCCCCTGTTTGTTATCTCTGGATGCACCAGGGCAGAGGAGTTGCCACTCGGTGCCACTTTGGACTCATCCGTGTGTCTTGGTGTCACAGCAAACTACTTTTTATTGGTCTTAAGAAGAATGTGTGCAACACGGGTGTCCAGCTGCACGCAGCTGGGGAAACGTTGCTGTTGTGTTTTAAGGTGGCCATGGCTGGGGGAAGGAGCTGAAATCCAGGAACTTGGTGGAGCAGTGGGTCAAAACAGAATCAGGAGGAGACAGCTAATCCCAGTGGCCACCTTGATATTGAACGTGAAAGGCTAAGGAACCAAAAGACCAGCCTGGAGATGGGGAAGGAGGAGGTTCAGGATCAGCAGTGGCTGGGGCTTCAGCAAGAAGAGCAAGGAAGGAGCAGCTAAGAGAATGCTCCAGGGAAGGAGACCCTTGGAGAAGACACCAGATGCATCATGGCATGTGGGAGCTCCGGTATCGCCCTGTGCTCCAGCTCTGTCCCGGAGGGGCTGTGGCTCTTGACAAGGCTTGTGCAGATAACGTGTTTTTAAGCACCAGGATGGGATGATGGGATGCAGGAGTGGTGACAAGTGCAGCAGTGCATCCTCTGGTCTCCCAGGCCCCATGGCAACTCCACGCTAATCGCTTGGTTACCCAGATTAAGACCAGGAAAGCCACAATCTGGCAGCTTCACCTGCCCTGGGGGAAAGCCCGGTGTAAATGCAAAATCCAGGAATTCCCAGATTTTCTCCCATGGCCAAGGACAATTTCTGCTCCCTATGCCCCCCTTCCCCTCCCACCACCC
>VXBJ01000188.1:3502-15247 GCA_013400055.1 Nycticryphes semicollaris | reverse complement strand
ATCATGCACAAATAGGGGAAATTTAGTGTAGAATAAAATAAAAAATAAATCAGCATGAGCCTCTTGGTTGAAGGGGGGAGCTGATTTGTTTCCAGCCGGAGTCAGCCACGCTTGAACACAAAAAAAGGGAAAGTGGTGAAGCCAGTGAGGCTGGATTAGAGTTTCCTCCATGGGGGTCAGAAAGGGGAGAGCTTTTAGCAGTGATTTGCACTCCCCGAATGAAAGCTTTAGGATTTCGCTCCACTTCAAAGAAAAGATGCCTGGCCTGAGCGCAGTCCCTCCTCGTCAGGCCAGGTTGAGGGGGGGGAACGGTATTAGCACCGCTCACATGTAAGCGGGGGGAGCAGGGGGCTTCATGCCACCGAAAACTTGCAGGGGAGGTTTCAAAACACTGCTACCGCTCTGGTCTGGGGCTGCCTGTTGGGGTTTCAGGGAGGACGGGTGTCTGCTGAGCCCATCTGGCAGCTCTGCCGCTTGCCAGTGGTGCAGGAGCTCAGCAACCAGCAAACCTCAGCCCTGGTACGTGGGTTTTGGTGCATCCTTGCAAGAGGGTGACCCTTTCCTACCATCCACACCAGCACAGACCCATTCTGTCTTCTGGGTTTTATAGGGTGGAGTCCTGACCTTCTGTATACCCCTCTGGCTTATTCTTCATAGAATCTCAGAATGGTTTGGGATGGAAAGGACCTTAAAGATCATCTNCTTCCCTTCCCTTCCCTTCCCTTCCCTTCCCTTCCCTTTCTTTCCCTCCTCTTTTTGCAGGCTTTTAAATTCTGATCATCTCCCAATACATCCCAAAATTGTTTCTGGCATTTCCCCGGAGCTTGGCATATGGATGCTCCCTTCCAGGTTCTGAAGTTTCTTTGCTGTTATCTCTGTCCTGGGCGATTCAGATTGGCAGCTCCAGTTGGTCCTTTCACTTCAGTGGCACCAAGCTATTTCGGAGCAGCCGGGACATGCCCGCGCCACTCGCCACATTTCACAGACACCGGTGGAAGTGGGAGTGCTTCACAAAAGGTGGCCCCACTCCATGACAGTGAAATTACTGCCTTGTCGGACCAAGAAATTGGAGAACTCCTTCTGCAGACCCCCATCCCTTCTACAGCCCCCACCAAATCCCTGGGGCTGCCCCCCACACGCTAATGCCTCTGTCACTCTGCCAGCTGCACCCTGTCCCCTCCTTTCCCATTGCCCATGGCTAAAATACCTGCTGCTCCCTGACTCCGCTCTCACACCACTTCCAGGAAGGGTAGAGCAAGGCATTAACACCCCTGCCCGGTTTGGTTTTTTTCTTTTATTTTAGCTGTGAAGCCAAAATATTGCCAGCACAGCAGCACTACAGTGTTTCACAGAATCACAGAATGATCCGGGCTGGGAAGGGACCTCTGGAGATCATCTGGTCCAACCCCCTGCCAGAGCAGGTCCTCCTAGAGCAGGTCCCACAAGAACGTGTCCAGGCGGGTTTTAAACGTCTCAGAGCATTTGTTCTCCTGAACAGCAACTTCAAGCAGAAAAATGCTGCTATCCACACTATGCCCCCAGCATTTCATCCTAATCTGAGTTTGTAGCATTGCTATTTTCCCCTCCTTTCCCCTTTTTCTGGAGGCACGATTTACTGTAGATTACGAAATGTGAAATAATGGTAAACCTACTTTTTAAAAGGCAAAATTTCCAGAGGAGACGCATTCCTGTTTTGCAAGGGGAACAGAGAATGCATTTGCATCCTCCAAATTTCCTGCATTAGAATAAAAAGCTCTTCTAAGGGAAGGGAATAGGGCTCAAACCACAAATATTGTGCAACAGCAACCAAAAAGTGGAAACGGGCAGCATTTTTCGTAAACCTTTTTGTACTCTTGCCTTAGAAATGAGGCAAAGTTTTCAGAGTAAAACCAACCTGACAACTAAACACCAAACCCAAACAAACAGCCAGGATGCAATTTTAGTGTCAGTCCAGGGCTAAAAAAAAAATAAACCCCAGATTTTGGAGGAAGGACAAATGCATTGAAGGACACTCTGCCAATATGACCAAGGAGATGATAAGCCTTTGGGTTGGAGCCACCAGGCTGGCCTGGCAGAAGAAGCCTGCCCGGATGTCCCTTCATAGAAAACAGGCTCTGCTTGTCCTCTCCTGACCTGGGCTGCTGCTGGGAGGGGGCAGTCCATGCCTTAGGATGTGCTGGGATGCCATATTCCCATCCTGCTTTATTTTTAGACCATTCAGTCCCGAGATCCTGCTGAGGATGAGGAGCCAAGCCCTCTGACGCAGGCACCCAGCCGCATACCTAACAGATAACGATTAAAGACATCGCGTGAGTCAGAGAGAGAGAGAGAGAGTCTTTGGGCTGCAATTAAATACACAACCAGGACTGACTAATTGGAAAAGAATCCTTACCTGTAAACGGAAGAAAATACACTGTTCGCCACACGTGTTAGGGCAGCGATGGGGATCAGCAGAAGGCTTGGCACAGCCAAACTGCCTTCCCTCGGGACTCAAGCACACCTTTAACCTTGGGGGAAACCACATGCTGGAACACTACCAAAGCCGGGAGCTGGCAGGAAGAAGCCACACATTGAATCATAGAATCATTCAGGTTGGAAAAGACCCTTGGGAGCATTGAGTCCAACCATCAGCCCCACTGTACAAAGTTCTCCCCTACACCAGATCCCCCATCACCACATCTCAACCACTCTGAAGCACACTCAGGGATGGGGACTCAATCCCCTCCCTGGGCAGCCCATTCCAGGGTCTGACCACTCTTTCTGGGAAGAATTCTTTCCTAATGTTCAGCCTAAACCTACCCTGGTGCAGCTTGAAGCCATTCTCTCACCAGCTTCCTTGCCCTTCTCTGCACTCACCAGCCCCTTGAGATCTCTCTGCTGTTGAAGTGCCCAGAACTGGACACCAGACTCAGGGGGTGGCCTCACCAGTGCTGAGTCCAGGGAGACAGCCAGCTCCCTACTTCTGTTGGTCACACCATTTCTAATACAAGCCAGGATGCCGTTGGCCTTCTTGGCCACCTGGGCACACTGCTGGCTCATGTTCAGCAGCTTGTCAACCAGAACCCCCAGGTCCTTTTCTCCCAGGCAGCTCCAGCCACACTTCCCCAAGCCTGTAGCCATGCGTCGGGTTGGTGTGGCCCAAGCACAGGACCTGGCACTTGGCCTTGTTGAAGCTCATCCTGTTAACCTTGGCCCATCGACCCAATCTACTCAAGTCCCTCTGTAGAGCTTCCCTGCCATCACGCAGATTAACACTCTTCCTTAACTTGGTGTCATCTGCAAACTCACTGATGGTACACTCTGTGTCCTTGCCGAGATCATCAATAAGGACATTAAACAGAAATGGTCCCAACACTGAGCCCTGAGGAACACCCCTTGTGACCGGCCACCAGCTGGATTTAACTCCGTTGAGCAGCACTCTTTGGGACCGTCCATCCTTCCACATGAAGGAAAATATTCCTGTCCTTTTCTTCATATTTGGAGTTAGTTATGGGGACATGACACTGAAGAGCAGTGGATGGACAGAAATAAACGTGCTATCTTTGCTGTACATCAGTGGAGCTGCTCAGTTAGGAACGTGCTGTCATCCCACAGGGTATGACTCCAGTGTTGACATGGGAATAATAGCAAAGAAAGGGACTGCACTACTGATTTCCTCTGCTTTGATTCCTCTTGGAGGCTATCTCTTCCTGCGTTGCTGACTGACAACAGCTTGCAATGCTGGAGTTGGTTAATTGTTATGGATCCCTGGAGCATTATTTCGAGCCAAGTGAAAACACCGAAGGGAGCAATAATCACCTGCAATTCTGCTGAGACCCATAATCCTACCAAACGGGGAGGAGGGTAGGGGGAGGATTCATCAGTTTGGGGAGCACTTGGGACCAGTTCACTCCTCTGCAGTGAACCTCCTCTATACCAAGGGGTCCTTTGGGCTGAGATGGGGCTCATCTTTTGGAAACTGCTCAGCTCTGGTTTAGGGACTCCAGTGGCTGTAGAAGTGAAGGATGCCAGCAGAGATGAAGCAGAATGAACCGCTGGCTGAGGACGGGAGAGTTTCACTGAATCAGAGAATTGTCAGAGTCGTAAGGGACCTCTAGAGATCATCTAGAGCAAGGTTGCCCAGAGCATGTCACTCAGGACGGTATCCAGGTGGGGCTTGAAGGTCTCCAGAGAAGGGGACTCCACACCCTCCATGGGCAGCCTCTGCCAGGGCTCTGCCACCGTCACCACAAAGAACTTTCTCCTCATCTTTGAATGGAACTTCCCATGTTCCAGCTTGTGCCTGTTGCCCCTTGTCCTGTCACTGGGAACCACTGAGAAGAGTCTGGCTCCAACATATGTACATTTTATTCCATAGTTGAGTGGTGTGCCACTACTGTCTAAAGGAAGGACCTAAACAAATTGATGCCAAGCTGTTTTTATTGTGGTCAAACTGTGCAGTGGCAGCTCTAAAAAACTGATGTCTCCTCCTGGGCAGGTCTATGTAGACCAGACTCCCAAGTGAAAACCAGCACTCAGCAGGGCCAGGAGGGAAGAGGATGCAACAGTCTGGGTAGGAGAGCAGAGTGGACTATATACCTACCTGCCCACCACATCTGGTAGCTCTGAGAGGTGACTTGATCATCACAAGCCACCAGATCATAACCAAGCCAGAGGACCAGAGGGAGATTAAGATGTTTCTTTCAGGCTTGTGCCCTGGCCTGCATTTGGATGGGTAGGGTGGCCTGATGTCATGCCTACAAGTAGTCCTTCCCCAGGGGAGGGTGGTGATCAGGGGAGTTATCTGCATGCCCCATGCCGGAGGGAGTGTGAAAAGTCAGTGCTGCACACAATGCACTCATTCTTTCTCCTTTCCCTGCAAATTTGTCGCTGTTGATTAAATCCCTTTTCAGAGGGGAGCGTTACAAGGCTCCTACATGCTTTCCCAGGCAAAGACCTCTCTGCTCCTTCTGTGTGTTCATTCTCGCATCAGCCTCTGCCCACTGAATAGCAACAGTAATTGGATGTGTTTAAATAGCACAGCTCGTTATTGTTTGGCCAGTAATCAGACAAGTCCCCCATCCCCTGCAACCTGACCGCCGCGTGCCGCGGAGGAAGGCCGACCACAGCTCCTCCTCCTCCTTCTTCTTTCCTTCTCCTTCTCCCACCCGCGTCCCCTCACCTCTCCACCCTGCCCAAGCTGGGCAAGCAAATTGTATCCCCATGATAACAAGTTTTCTCTCCCTCCAGGACCAGCGGAGGGAGGTTCCGTGGGGCAACCTCGAGCTGTGCATTTGTTGGGGCGGTAACTGCCAACAGAGGTGAAGGGCTCAAATGGAGAAGACGGGGCTGAACCGCTGAGCTGCTTTGGTTTCTCAGCGGCCGGGCTTGAGGTAAGACAGCATAAAAGAAGGGAACAGAACGCTGCTCATATATCTTCCCAGGTGCGTTCTGGCTGGCAGGCAGAGAACATATTGCCTTGGTGTGTTGACTCTTGGAGATGGATGGGCTGGCCTCTGAGAAAGCTTGGATGTCAGGTGTGTAGGTGGACACTCTTGGGTGCTCTGGGATCAGACTGCGGGTCAAAGCGGCCTCGGCGAGGACCACCATCTCCATGTGGGCACCCATCTTCGTTTGCAGGAGAATAAAGGGGCTCCTGCCTGGTGGAGCAGGTTTGTGCTGAGCATCTCTGGGGTTCTCCCTTTTTGATCCCATCGCTCGCTAAAAAGGAAGGGGGGAAGAAAAGCCCAATCTGGGCTCAGAAGCAGCAGCAAGCGACCTGAATCACCGTTCAGATGTAGACATCTAACCCAATAACAAGTATTTGCAGGGAGCCCATTGGCCACACATCTTCGCGTGAGCCGTGGCACAGCTCTTTATTGTGACTAATAGACACACTTGCAGAACTCAGAATCTATTTCCAGGTGATTCATGAGCATGTAGGAAAAGGAAAGGGAGGGGAGTGAGAGGGAGGCGGGGGGCAACAACAGACTAAATACACCTGGTAATTTATTTGCTATGAATAATTTGAGCAGCCCCAAGCGACGGAGATATCTTAGTTATTTAACCTGGGGGTAAAATTTGCAGGTGCTGCAGACTGGGTGTGCTCCAGAGCGGGCCCTCCCTTTAACGTTTACCTCCCCCACCTCAGTTTAAACCTCTACGGCCGTATTTGGAACGAGATAGAAGACATGCTTCATCCAAGTCTTTCGTTAATTGCCGTTTACTGGAATCTCCTGCCGGCTAAACTATTCCCTGCAGAATCCCCGTCTCGAGGGTTAGGAAAGGGTTACTGAGCGTGCCTTCCAGTTTGGGCTGGGTGGGTGGAAATAAGGTTGGCTTTCATCTCCAAACCTCGTAAAGATCGAGCAGCTGCTGGAGAGATGGGTGCCTTGTAAATCATTGCCAGAAATAAATAATGAAGCGGGCGCACGGCTCCATCGTAGGCACGGCTCCGCACAAGGGCTGGGCGCCAGTTCCCCAACTCCGGAGATGCCACCACCGGGGCTGCTCTTCTTTGCTCTGCCCCAGAGAGGGTGGATTTGTCCTCAGGTGGCTCCTGGAGAATGCTGGCTGCAGTTTTTGGGTCAAGGTTGTTGGAGCTGGTTGGGTTTGGTTGTTTTTTTTCCCGCCCCCCCCTCCTCCTTGTGGGTTGCAAAGGGAGTGATTTTCTGGATCCCGGCCCGGCTGCGTTACTTGGTGGAATAGCTCATGCACGTGGCGGCTCCTCTGTATCTCACGTCTTGTGTCACCATATTCTAACTGCAGGGTTTTTTCTGCTGGCACCACCGGCCTGTGATGCATTTCATTAGTTTTGGTGTTAAAATTCCGAGAGATTTTTCCATCAAATATCTTTGTATTTGTTTCCAGAAACAAATGATTAGCATTAGTATTCATTAGTATTCATGTTAACAATTGATAAAGGGCCCACTGCTGTAGTATCTGTGCATAGCACACAAAATTCAATTAAAAATATAATAATTTCCTCAAGCCATGATCGGATAATCTGTCCCATCCCCCCAAATTAGTTCCTGAGACTTCCCCCAAAGTTTACTGCAGAGAGATCTGTTTTCCAGTGAAAACAGAGCCCTGAGTCAGGGATGCTGTGGTCGCACAAGCAGGACCAGGCTGGGGAGGGCAGGAGAAGGCATGTACGGCACGAAGCAGGACTGCTTTGCAGTAGTGTCAGGCCAGCACAGCTCTGCTCCCGGTCACCCTGTCTGTCCTGCAGCAGAGGTGGTGTGTCCGGATAAGGCTGCCCTCCCCCCACCAATCTGGACAGGGTGGATCTTCAAATGGCTCAATTGATTAGGGTCTTCTCCATCCCAGTGCCTTAGAACCATAGAAACATAGAACTGGCTAGGTTGGAAGGGACCTTTGAGTCCAGCCATCAGCCCTACACTGACACAAACCATCACTAAACCATATTGCTAAGCACTACATCTAGCCTTCTTTTAAATACCTCCAGGGATGGTGACTCAACCAAACCACCTTGCCGCTTCCATCCCTCTGCATGACTCAGTTCTTGGAGTCCAGCAGTGATGTTTCCCTCTCTCCTGTCTCTGCAGACTTGTTTCACAGCCTTGCTGGGCAGAAGGTCAAGGAGGTGTGCTGGAGACTGCTGCACAGCTGGAAACTGCGGCTGCTCCCTCTTGAGGAATGCCTTCTGCAGTCCTGGAGAAGATGCTGGAGGGGTCTTTCCCCTACTGCTGGGGACCAGTCACCATCTCCCTACCAGAACATGGTATCTGATATGGCATCAAACTCACATCTAACAGCCCAGAGCAAACAGCCAGTCCATGTAGAGTCTACATACAACATGTGGGCACCTTCCAAGCTCAAAGGCTTGTGACATTACTCTGCTCTGCTGAACCTGTGAGCACCATTCCCAGGCTGGGGGTAAGCTAGTGAGGAGTTTTCCCTCTAAGATACCACCACGAACCTCCAGCAATCAACAAAAGGCACCTCAGAGGCAGGCGGGCTCCTATAAAGCAGTGTTTGGATGGAAGCCATTGCATTTGCAAGCAGCATGGGTGGGTACATGCTCTGTGGTTTTCCTGAAGCGGGTTCTCTTGGTGAGGTCACTGGCAGGGTTGGATTTTCAATAAACAACAGAACTGACTGGCTGTTTAGACCTTGTTTCACCGGTTCAGTCCAAAGCTGTGTTTACCAGACAGGCTTCATGCTGTCGACCTGCACCTTTATATTTGAAGTGCTTTGCACAGGGTGAGGTCTACAGAGAGTTTGGGCTTTGAGGCAGAAGAGCATCTGGCCAACTTTTACTACCATGGAGCACCTCTTGCTTACTGGAGCATCTCTGGCAACTGTGGGCATCTCCAGCAATTCAGGACCTAAACAACACACTTAAAAACCTCCCTGTGTGTTCTGGAGGTTATCCAGATTATTTTGGACCATGCGATGGATAACTTCTCCAGGGTCATGGCAGACAACACTCATCCATGGGTGTTCCCCCCTTTATAAAGTCCAACCTTTATACTTGGAATACGTCATGGGGAAGAAATGGCCCACCTTACTGATGTAGCTTCACCCTGAGACACTGAGAACACTGAGTCTGAGTGGGAAGAGGAGGTCTGGAGTGCTTCCAGTATGGTAAATAGGCTCATCATTGGATCCTTAATGGGTCGCAAGCATTACCTTCTCACAGACTTTGTATTTCTGGTGAGCATGTTTAATCACAATGCTCCATCAGCGTCTGTGAGAAGAACAGGGAGGAAATTCTACGGCTCTTGCACGGTTTGGGAAGGTGGGAAGTACAATGCGAGCTTAACTGTGGGCCTGACTGCCTTTATGGGGGCAGACCTCAATAGTATTTTCCTCCGTATCTTTGCATCATGGCCAGACCTCTGCTTTACATGTTACTTAACTGTACTAGAAGAAGAACAGGGAGATAATACTTTTAAACGTATCCTCTGTTTGCCGACCACAGCAGTGTTTGTCTGTGCTTTCCACATGCCGTTTGCACGTTTGCACCTAAGGTCACCGATTCAGAAAAAAAAAAAAAAAAAAAACAACAAAAAAAACCCGGCTACTCCAGAGCTCACCTGGAACACCAAACCCTGGAGGTCACTTCCCTCCCCTATCCCAGGCTTCTCACCTGGCCTTGGACCGGCCTGTCTGTGTGTTTTGCTGTGCCTGACGTACAGCTGGGAGTAATCACACTTCTGCGCTTCACCCTGCACGAGGGAGGATGGCTGTATTACAGCCGATGGATGAAGCCATCAGCCTCCCCAGAAACGGGGGTGGGTACCTGAGATAAACAGTTCAGCCTTGGCACTTGGCTTGAAAGTTGCTGCTTCTATTTCAGAGCTCGTGTGCCTGAAAGCCTGTCTGGTTTGGGGAGTGTGGGGTGGTTTTTGTTGTTGTTGTTGTTGTTATTGCTTTTTTTTCTTTTTTTTTTTTTTTTCCTGACTGTATCAGTCGGTCTAATAAAAGATACTACCTTCCCTTACAAGCCTGCTCTGCACTTCTGAGCTTAGGTCGTTTATCCTTCTCCTCGTGCTGCTGACAATGACTGAGGCTCCCTGGCCATACAATATCTGGGAAGTCAATTCTGTGTCAAGCCCCTGGGTTTACATGCGTGGCCACAGTGAATGTATTTATTTACCGGTGTGGCTCATCAGCTCTCCCTCCTGCTGCTTTTCCTGCAGAGAGAGAAAACGATGATCTCTGTGGGCCCTTCCCTGGGGACGTGGGCTGATGCACCCAAGTACCTCCTGAGGCTCTGCAGTGGGGATCTAATCAAGGTAGAGGAATCCAGATGGGTTCCCACCTAGGCATTTCTCACCCTGGAAAGCGTGAGCTGCTCCGTAACCACTTGTTAGCTATCATTTAGCAGCTGAGGATGCCAGTGAAAGGCCAGGAGGTGGCACGGAGGTGGCACGGAGGTGGCACTGCCCCAGGAATCTAAAGCTGGGGCTGCACCCCAAGACCCTGGTGGGTCCGGTGGAGCCCAAGCTACTCTCTGAGCCTGTGTGGGCAGTTTCTGTCCCAGCATCACGCGTTTTGCAGTGGTGGTGGTGTCAACCCATGTGGCCCCTGACCTGGCCACAGTCAGCATGGCTCCACGCAGCACTTCCACGCAAGGACACACAGAGAGCCATCCTTAATCTTATCACCTGGGGAGGCTGCTATAATTGAGGGCACGACCACCAGGCTGTAAGGCAGCCCCCGCTGGTTCCCTGACCAGGACCTTCACCCCCACTGTTCTCACCCCAGGGGCTGTGAGAAGAACCTGCAGCAGTGAAATGGCAGGGGACAGGTTTCCCAGCATCGGTAGCTGATGTTACTGCAGGGAGGCTGAGCTGGGAGGCAAAATCCACCAGCGCAACAAATATACATCACCTGCCTCATTAGCAGCTGACTACAAAAGAGAAGAAAAAAAATAAAAGAAAAGAAATAATAAAAAATGAGTGCTGGAAAAGACTAATGAACAGGTCTCACCTGTGAGAAATGAGTTCTGCAAAGGGTTGGGTACAGCATTGGGTTAAAGGATGGGATGTTCACAGGGGATGGTGCAGCATCAGGGATGGACCAAACGATCAGGGCAAAAAAATGAAGTTTTGAAAGGGCTGTAAAACTTCAGCTTCAGGGCATAAAGTGGGACCTAATTAATAGAGCGGGGGGGACTGGGATGAACGGGACTGACAAGGGGTGTTGAGAGGAATCTTTATCTTTTTGCAGCAGGTTATTTTACAACACAGGGAGCCCTTGGGGCGGAGGGAGGTGACCTGCTCCCTCACCATCTCTCGCAGGGTTGTGGAAAGGCGCAGGGGGGGTGGTGGTGGTGGGGTGGTCTGAGCAAGAAACCCTGCAAACATACCCTTAAATACGTAGTCTGGTCTGCACAGCATCTGTGGATGCTTGTATGAGCTGGTGTGTGCATACATTTTGCCCATATATATATATTTATATACACACACTGGAAAATATTATTTGATGACACGTGATGAAATGGATTTTTTTTTTTAGCACGTGGCACATGCGTAAAGAAATGTATGTACGCACCTGCATGTAAAATAAACCAAACGCAAAGGAAAAACATCCAAATAATCAGCCTGTGCCGGGAGCTGACTCCTGTTGCTGTCAGTGGGGATCTCCCCACGTCACGCAGAACAGCGGGGAGGACCGGTGTCCTCAGCATCTGGGAAAAGCCCCAGAGACCTCAACGTCTTCCCAAAACGTGCTTCCTTCTGTTAAAAAACAATTTAAAATCCCCTCCCTTTTCCTAGCGGCTGAAGCTTAAATAAAAGTTAAAAGAAAGAAAGAAAGAAAGAAAGAAAGAAAGAAAGAAAGAAAGAAAGAAAGAAAGAAAGAAAGAAAGAAAGAAAGTAAGTTTATTTAAAGATCTATTATTTTCTAACAACTAAATGTATTTTCAAATTATAGGTGCTGTGCTCTTTGCCTCTCACTTTTGGCAACTGCAGCACTGCAAGCCCGACCGCAATTCCTGCGAGGAGGAGGAGCAGGAGAAGGAGGAAGAGGATGAAGGCAGAAATACAGCCCTGTTTGTGCTGATATTAGAATCTCAGGCTCCATGATCTCATCTAATTTAAAGTTACTCCAAATGAACTACCTCCAAGAATATAATTTTAATGTTTCCCTATCAGGCCATTCTTATCTTTCTGCATTACCATGATATCATTCAGGAATAATAATCACACTATTAGTTTTGGTGTCTAAACAAGCCAGCGAGGAGAAATGGATTCCAGTCACCGCCCTGGAAATTGCTGCTGTCTTAAAAAAAAT
>VXBJ01000187.1:80252-94771 GCA_013400055.1 Nycticryphes semicollaris | reverse complement strand
AGGGGACAACTGTGTAGAGTAGGGCTGGTGGTTGGACTCGGTGATCCCAAGGGTCTATTCCAACCTGCACAATTCTATGATTCAATTATTTCAGGGATCAGAATAAATGGTAGTACAAAAATCCATAACAATTAAATCCCTAACAAGTAAAAGTTCAATAATAATAATAATAATAATAATAATAATAACAACAATAATGATGATGACATCCCTCTGGTAAACTTATTGTTTCTATGAAGAAAATTAGTACATGAACACACAGCCGGAGAACAGCAGGTGATGTCTACAGTCTTTATCCTACTAAATCTATGTAATAAGTACACTGTTATCAAAGACATGGGTCCAGAGGGTAAAAGAACAGAACGTATTACCTCTGCAGATCATGCATTTGAAGTTCCCTTGGTTCTTTATATTTCTGCCTGGAGCCCCAGTCATTCTGTCCTTAGAGACACCATTAAATTGCATTTCCTGTTTCAATAAAAATTGAAATATCATCCCTCAAGGATTATACCAATGCCCATTTCATATTGATGGGATGTTAAGAAGATTTTAAGATAACTTTTTTGCTTAGAAATGTTCACATTTATGTCACATATTCTAAGTAAATACACCTGTCCGTGTCTCTGTTTTGTCAATAAAAGAAAAATATACTAGTTGCTAGGGTAGGTTCTAGAAAGAAGACCCATTAAATATTAATGTAGGCAAGTAGAGATGATAAGTTAGTAATATTTGTTGTAACATAATGAATCTGAGAAGCTATGAAGTTGCTAGTCTGTTTTGATTGTGGTAAATACATCAAGGTCATAAAAATAATATATTTTTTTTCAATCTGTCTTACAAAAGTCCTCATAAAAGACAGATTATCTGTTAACTTTATTGTTTATACTCTTGGAAGCTAGCTGTAAATTACTAAATTATTTTCAAACATGACCATGAATCATTGGTCAAAACTTATTTCCGTGATATTCTTGAATAAAGAAGGTTTCATCTTATGTAGCTTCTGTTAACTTAAGGTTAAGTGTATAATCTAAATCAACTTCCGATGTGCTCATGCTTTGTGTCAGTGGAAGGATGCTCATGCTTTGTGTCAGTGGAAGGATGTATATCCTGAAGATAAGTATGATTTTCACATGATACATCTTAAAAAATGAGAAAGAAACATTATTTGCTCCCAGACCTTTTCCCGTTCAAATCTCAATGAGATTCCCTAGGAACCACAGATCCTGGTTCTTCTTTGCTGCAGAAGCTAACCTACAAGTAACCAAACAGTCATTACTCAATTTCCTGCTGACTAGGATAGAACAATAGTAATGAGGAGAGAAGGTCTTATTTTTGTATAAGTAAATCCTTTTGCATTTTGTTGTCCACAGAAATTAGAATTAAATTGAGAACAAATTGCCTTTATACATGTGGTAGGACATTCATATTTTCACCCTGCACGGTATCCAGATAGAGTGGAAGTGATAATCAAGCCACAAGTAATTTTATTTTTTTTCTGCCCTTCACAATGATTTTGTCCACATAGATAATAATCTTCTTTCATATGGATATAGGCTGAGCACAAATGAATTAAAAGAAAAGCCAGATAACGTGTTCAAAGGGGTTATGTGTTTGCCTGCATGACAAACTATTTTGATCTCAAATCTTCATTTAACAGAAGAAGAATTACTCAATGTTTGCAAATTTCACATTCTTTTAAGCTTTTCTACAGTGGTTTGATTATAAATTTTATAACTTTTATAAAATCTGACAACCAAATATTTTCTGCTTGAGTCATCCTGCTGTGTCAGGTAGCCTTTTTAATAATATCCATAATGAGCACCATACAGCTTTGAAATCCTCACAAGTATGTTAGAAGTGTAAATTTCAAACTTACTCTTGGGCTCTCACCCACCTTCTTTTACCATGTTACTTGCTCCCAGCTGGTTACTAAGTTAGTGATACTTAAATTCCCAGGCTCATATGCCATTTGACAGT
The DNA here is from genome assembly GCA_013400055.1 of Nycticryphes semicollaris. Lineage (NCBI taxonomy): Eukaryota > Metazoa > Chordata > Aves > Charadriiformes > Rostratulidae > Nycticryphes > Nycticryphes semicollaris. The sequence continues at coordinate 92,794 of VXBJ01000187.1, read as the reverse complement.
TTCTCTCCCATTAATAGAAAGGTCATCTAGAGCACTCTCCTGCCTATGTGCTTGAACAATCATGCATACATCTTTTCTGACAGATTACTCTATGTTTCAAGGCCTCTAAGGATGAGAAGCATGAGATATTCCAATTTCTGTCCTAAACTTTCTCGTTATATCCAGCTTGAATAGGTCTTCGTACCATTTGGCAATTACTTCTTGACCTCTTCAGTTCCACAGGGCTCCTGCTTCTGGTAGACAAAATCCTTAATTAAAGACTGTTGAGGGCAGGTAGGCAGTAAAGAAGCAGAGGAGATACGTGTTATGCAAAGGAGATTCTTGACTGTGCAGAGACCTGGTGAAACCAGGAAGTGTCTCTCAGGGTCTCAGCCAAAGAGGATGCAACACTGATGATGTTGTGATAGAAATCTGGTTACAGCCCACCTGGCTAAGATGATGTAGCTTAACTCCAAAAGTCTGAAAGTCTAAAGGCAGAGTTTATATATATGTTTTACTGTTTATTAATTCCAATTTTGTAAATCTCAGTTCCAGGAACCTAATATTCGGTCTAAACTTTACTGGTGCTTTCATCCATGTCACAATTTAGTTATCTTAGCTATCGGTCTTCTAATGCATTTTCAGTTCCTTTGTGACTGCATCTTTCCAAAACAAATTTAATTTTCCTGCTTTTTTACTCTTTTACCACTCTTTTTATCTCTCTTTTTCCACTCCACATTTTATCATTCTTTGTTTACTCTCTTCTCTCCATACAATTAAAAAAAAACAACAACAAATGAATAAATTTTAAATCTTAAACATATCTGTTCTGATGTGAGCAAAGATCCATTGCACTGTCAAAAATGTAAAAAATTTGCTAATTGGAAACATATTAGTTACATAGTGGTATTTTAATTCAGTTCAGGTCATTCTATTCCATTCAAAACACCATAGTGTTCATTCAAATGGAACAAAGCTATAGCCAGGTATATGGAAATACTTCTGAGCTGTTCCTAAGATATTCTAAATTATATTTTTCTTAGAAAAGTCTGTTTATACAGCCTACAGCAAAGACAGTGCTTTTAGTTACATTTTCGACAAAATTGGAGTGTTTACTTTTCCATAAGATAAAGCTACAGTCCAAGCTACATTAAACTATGTCTGTTAACAGCAGACCAATCTGCAATATCTGCTTCTCAGAGAAAAGGACGGGGCATATGATCAACAAGGAACAAATTCCCAACAGATTAATTAAGTTTGTTTTATAATGTCACAGATGATAACTGTAGTTTGAAAACAGACGAATGAATAAACCAGAGGCCTCTCTTAGCAATATAAAAGCAGATAGCCTTATAAAGGAACTGGGAAAAAAGCCAAGCATTTGTTCTAATAATAGATAGATGAAAAACAGTTTTAAAAACAAATATATTGTCTTATTTCAGCAATAGCTCCATAACTGTAACAGTGATACACAAGAATAGTCAATATTATACCTACTAAATTTTAATAAATAGAAATATTTACTGACTTTCCCCAGTACATTTTAAAAACATTTTTCTCCATGAAGAAAATTTTATTATAGAATTACCTTTGCACAACCTATTCACTGCTATTGTAAGATCACTTTAAATGGAAACAAACAATAGGCCAAATCAAATACATTGTTACATTCCATGTTACATACAGATTTTGGTTAATTTTAGAATTCTATATGGTCTAGTAATTCTGAACTGTTTCAAAAGTTTTAAATTCTGTTGACTAGGTCTTCTGATAAGATTTATTTTAATTGTGAATAATTCTAATAAAATTAAGTGCCTAAACAAAGTTTTCACTATAAATAATAGGTATGTCATATGCCCAACTGTTCTTAGTTTGGTGTCAGCTTATAAAAATTCTACAGCTATTCAAATGCAAGCAATTCAAAGCAAGTTTGTGCAGATGGTTTCCATTCACAATTTACAATGCAACTTCATTTATCAGTAGAATATATTTATTCCAGTGACAAAATTATAGAAATGTATATCCACGCATTTACTTTAAAGAAGTATATAATCACTATTTATCGATAGATTGTAAGTGATGTTTATAAGGGAATGTTTTACTTTCTGAAGCATGCATTTCTCTGCTGGGCATTATTTTTCTTAATTCCTACACATGTCTATTTAAAACTCAATACCTTAACATCAGGTTAATGAACTAACACATAAGTGAATTTTTAATCATGACCTAACCTTCAGAGCACCATCCCTTACCTGTCTCAAGAAGTTTTTGTGGTTAATGTTTGAATCTTAACATTCTTGGATAGTTTTGACAAATTGCTTTGGCTAACAAAGGTGACTATAAAGTANAAAAAAAAAAAAAAGAACTTTCTGACCAAGGATTTCAGCTTGAGTAAATGGCATAGCTGGCCCACCAAAGCAGCTGTGATCAAAAGCATGCTTATAAAAATGTGTCTTCACGGTACCCTGCCTGACATGAATGGGTCATTTTGGCCAAGCCAAAAATGAGATAATTTCATTTAGTAGCTCTCAAGGACTATTTTTGCTTTGCTTCTCACAGCCTCTGACAAGTCCCATAAACTTTCAACACATGCAATATGTTGAGCAAAAAAGTTCTCTAATTTTCTCCCACTTTGCTTAAATAACCGCTTTTTTTGTTGATTTTGGCCTTACAAATGGCTAGCTTTGTTTGATGTCCCCTATGCATACCTGGTTTTATTGCTCTTTATTTTATTTCCCTTTTATACATCTCTTTGGAGCAGAAGAATCATTGGCTGCTGTCACTCCTCAGAATCTAATCCTGCCTTTTGACTACCTTTGCCACCCATTCTTGGAAACTTTTTCACTTTGATTACATCTTTTTTTTCCCTTCAGATGATGATCAGAACTCCACATAATATTTATAAAGTTAAATACCATGGCCTACCACGTCTGGTGACTGATGCAATGATATTCACTTCTTTGCTGTGCAACTTTCCTAATAATTCTGAATTGAATACTTGCATTTCTGTGACCTCCTAAGCACAGGACTAAGCACAGTTTCATAGAAACATTTAACTGCTAAATATGAAGCTAAGTGGAATATGTGAAATAAAAATTAGTTTTCATATTGACCAGTTTACATTTATCTTCACTGAATTTCATCTGCCATTATAATAACCAGTCATTGAGGCCACTCATATTTAATACCTTTAATAGTTTAGTATGATCAGCAAATTTACCAAGCAATTGTTCACAACTGGTCCAGCATATTGTCATGGATTTTGAGAAGCATGGATCCCTGCACATGTCCCATGTAACTTCGCTTGTGGCATCTTTCCACCCTGAAAACTGGCCATAAAAAATCAGCCTTTTCTCCCATATTTTAACATTTTTTAATGAATGCAGGCACTTCCCACTTAGCCACCTGTGGTGTTTCCTCCACTTCCTCTTAGCCAGTTGTGGTTTCCTGCAGTGTTTGATGAACTATGAAGTATGAAGACACTATGAAGTATCTTCTAGTTCTTTAAAAAAAAAAGTGTAGTATAGTTTGAATTGATTTTCCCAGTACTAACTTAACAGTCTATATTCTCAAGCTCCTTCAAATTAACTCTAAAATTTACAAACTATTTGCAACTTCATGTCTCAAAAACTATCAAAGTATTTTTAAAGGACAAATTTCACACCAGATTTACCTTTTTGAATATTTCACCTCTGAGTGCCTTTAAAAATTATAGATGTATGCCATCTGGTCTTGATATTTTCTTCATTTTGCTTTGTACCAGCTCATACTGACAAGGTATGATTTCAAACTATTTGTCTCACAGAGAAAAATTCATGTACATATATCTCTCTACTAAAGCCCTTCTACAGCAAAAGCAGAATTAAATTGTTAAGACAATTTTGTTTCTGTAACTTCTTCTAAGGGCTTTTGTTTTCCTTGATTATCCTTCGCTGCTACAGACTCTCTGCCAGGCTTCCTGCTGCTGTTACAGTAGAAATAGCATTTCTTAACTTTTATGTTTCTTGCAACTATTTTGGTTAGAAAATCTCTTATGTATCTCGCAATTGTTTTGATTGACCTTGTTGTGGATTTTTTTTAAATTTATGTTTATTCTTAAGATGTTTCAATTTCTTATATTTGTTTTAAAAGTCTTCAGATTTCTGAAGGGCATTTTCTTTTTTTTGCAGTATCATACCCTGTCGCTTAACCACACGGGCTCCCTTTTGCCCTTTCTCAAATCTCTCTTGCTAGGCAGGATGTATTTGTTCCCTGCCTTCAATACAGTATCTTAAACAGTCTGTGTGCCATCTGCCATGACTTAACTCTTGTAGTGATTCCTTCCAAATTCTTCTTTACCAGAGTCATTGTTTATAATTGCCCCTTCTGAAGTTGAGCACAACTGTGGGGAGATTTCTTGATTCCTACAGCCCTGCAAGGATATTGAATTTTGAGAGACATTCAGCTGAAGTATTTTGAACCACATCCACTTGGCTTTTGCTTCTTCTCTCATGGGATCTTCAACTATCTGGTCCATGAAAATCAGTTGTTTAGTCTCAGCAGCCTTATAATATATATATGTAACTGTCACCCTGTGCAATCTAATTTTCTCTGTAAGATTCAATCTTGTCCTTCCAACTTATTCCCACAGTTTTTACCCAGTATGTGTCATTTCAAATAATATGCTCTACTCCACCTTTTCCTCACTCTTTAGTTAGACTCACTTGTGACCTCAATTTAAGTGCTAACTCTTCTTTACAGTCCTCTGTATTTGAAAGATCTCCTTGTTTTCCCTTAAGGGTGAACCTTCTCCTGACATTGGTTTTGCAGTTATACATGAAAATATTCCCTTTTTTTGCTGCTTTATAACTCAGGGAAGATCCTTGCAGAGATTCTGGTCTGCTGCGCCAATGTTGTTGGACACCCACTCTGGACACTTAACAAAAGTGCTAAATAAATCACTCTTAAACCCACAAAAATATAGTGGTACTTAAAATCAGTCAACATAAACTGACCTTTCCTTCCCAGCCACTCCATAAGTTAGGTTGTGTTTAGCCCAAAACTTCTTTCCCAACATACTTTAAATTTTGCCCTAGAAGCTCCAGTCTCCTTTTTTCCTGCCACAGTCGCTCAGAAGGTCCATGTTCCCTGACTACTCCTTACCATTGTCTAGCAGATGGCCCTAATGCCAGATAGTATGTGATACCTCATAGTTGGCAAGCATTTTTTCTGTACAGCTTCCCCTGACGGTCTCTGAGTTTATCAGATGCTTAAGAAACAGTCTCCTACCTTCATGCGGAGTCCCAGGGCAGGGCCATTCCTGCCCTCCTTCTTCCCTTCCCAGGGATGACTACCTTCTGACACCAAAACTGACATGGTTATCTTGTGGATAGGTTTTATGTACAATGCTATTGGACAGCCTTCTTATGGACTGAACACATATCCCATCAGAGAAAAAAATCTATCCCTTGGGGATATTCATGCTGTATGATGTTTGGGGTGATTGTATCAGGAGAAGGGTACATTTACAAAATCATGGTAACAACCAGATTTTTGCAATCTTTTGCTTTGATTTTAAAAACCAGATATTTTAACATATCCCTATATTTTTCTTCATGAACAATATCAGCCCAAGCCACAACACTTCTCTTTAAAAAATTCAAGTCTTGAAAGTATGTCTTGTGGACACATCCAGAATTTTCAGCTTTTGTTTTGCTCATCATTTCAAGCATATTGATTGCTTTTCAGATGTCAGACAATGAAACACTGCACTGTTCTAGAACAACCTCTTCAGGCACTTCTTATATATACAACATTCTTAAACCTACAAAAAGATTCATCAGTCATGATAATGTCACCTTAGTCAAAAAAGTTCTTCAGGTCTTGTCAAAACTTTTAACCTCAGGGAATGGAAAAAACCACCAAATTTTTCATGTTTAATTAGATAATATTATTATCTCCTCTGGTATTGAACTTCATAAAAAAGTGATTCAGTGCTAATTATTTGCCAACAATTTTTGATATCGTGGTAGAGTTTTATTATCCTGCGTTAAAGTGTTATTTCAGAGGAGCATCTGCACGGTATACTGACATCAGCTCAATTTATATCACAGTACTGAGTACTTACCTAGGTATTTAATTATTTAAATCTACAAAGATAAAGAAATCTTTATTTATCCCAGTGACATCAATAGATAAATATGAGTGCATGTGTGTGTACACAATAAAATTTACTTTCCAAGAATGAAACCCCAGTTAATGCAGTTAATGTGTGATTGATGAAAACCACGATTTGTATTGTTCTTTTCCAACTACATTTGTCACTTAAATTAGACCTACATGTTTGTATATGTTGATTTTTTATGCACAACACATATTGTATAAAACCACTCTTCGGACCACGTGTTGGGGTTTTTTTGCATCTATGCTGTGTTTTTTTGAAGAAAATTGTGCATTTTTCAGGTGCTTTTTATACAATAAAAATTAAACACACAAGCTGAACTAGAACTCAGCATAGCAGAAAAGTATTTGCAAGTAGTTACAAATTATTTCACTAGATTTTTATTGGGCTATTTTCAAATATAGAAGAGTGCATTCTGTTCACAAAAATAAGAGCTTTTCCAAATATTATTGTTAGATAATAATGGAAGTGCTCAAATTGTCATTCTGAAGTTTTATCATTGTTTTGATAATGTCCCTTCTTTAAACAACTCTGAATATTAGTCTCAAAGAGTAAACTCTCCAATTTAAAAACACAGGTTATCCAAAGAGGGAGCAAAATGAAGCCCATGCAAGTTTTATGTCCAAGTATGTGATTCTAATGACACAGAATCAAAATCACAGTTAAAAGACTGTAAGCCAACCATAAGCTAAAATGTCTGAGAACACAACACAGCCATCACTCTTTAACAGATACAAAGGTTTCACTTATCCATCGCATCAATGGAAATTGAACACTAACTTTCTTTAAAAAAAGAATAAACCTGTGAGATGATCCCAAATCTTGCCAAAATAGGGAAGCTAACATTCACTTAATTCATTTTGTGATTTCCTGACAAACTGTAAAAGCTATTTATGGCTTCAGAGTCACAAACAAAGACAGAGCTCAGGTCTTTCTTGAAAAAATACAATAACATGAACATCTTTTGCAGTAGCAGGACTTGTGGCACTTACTTCAGCAGAGCTGGCATTTCATTCATCAGCAGGTAAGGGTGCGCATGCGTGCACACACACACAAATACACACGCAAACACTAGTTAGTACATTAGAGAAGAGCAAAACATTTTTAAAATATCTGCCCTTTACAAAGTTAACTCACAGATTTAAAAAGATTGAACTTTCCATTTTTTTGTTGTTGAAAGATAATTTTTTCTGTTAATGAGCACTTAATAGGTTCCATAAAAAATTAATATAAAGAAAAAACTATTCAGCTTTTTAAATCAGATACATATGACTGGATTTAAAATGAATAATTAAGTGAACTGGGAATCATGTTCTTTACTTTTCTCTTAAAATTACACACAGGCTAATGGACTAAGAAAAAAGGAAAATATATATTTTTATTCAAAACATCTCTAGCATTGAAATGTTCAATAACTCAATAACAAAACACTGCAGCAGATGGATAACAACAACTGTTCTTAACTGTAAACTGCAGATTGTTCTACGGAACAACCTCTTATTCCGTAGCTTCTCAAATTGCTTGTGATCAAATAATATCAACTTCATGGCCTTGTCAGTATGCTAAAAGAAACAAAAAACAAACAAAAAGCCCTAACACACACGCACATCAAAAAAGACCGAAGCCAAGAAACCTAAACCCATTTGAATAAAACGAGACAGCTTTTAAAAGGTCTCTGTATAATTTTGGGAAACCACCGTTATTAGAGTACATTCCTTTCATTCTTAAACATTCAAACCTTCACTTGCTAAAACTCACTGATAATAAAAAAATCTATCCCATTATAATTTTAAATTTCTTTGTGTGGATATTAAAATAACCTATGTTCTGAAATTAAGAGTTAAAATACCTCCCCTTATTTTCCATACATATTTGCCTGTATAAATATACTTAATCATTTTACAAATTACAGTATTTATATTAAAGCTTTCAGTGAGCAAATCATTATAGCTTAACAAGAACAAACAATTCCTGTGTTTTGGTTCTGTCTTTAAATCATTTTTGGAGATAATGAAAACCAGCCAAAATGAGTAACTGCAAATAACACAAACAACACATTTATTTAGAAAAATAAACTGAAAATGCTGCTTGTCTCTTAGATTTCTCCATGAAGTATAGACAAATGGCTAGAAAAAATTTATGTTAAATACATATTACAAATGACTTCTTTAACAGTAACTGGGACTATAACGTCAATGTTCAATAGGAACATTTTGGATGTGTAATTCAATAGACTAAATTTCTTGGCTGCTAATATGATAAAAATGGATGCTATTAAAAAAGATTATATCCCCTTTTTAAATACACCTTATAATGTTGATGCTTTTTCATATATATACATATATATATATGTATGTATATGTATGTATTTATTTAAACCAAAGGACCATAGTCCTTTCTGTGAAAAGATCCCCATTGTGAAAGAGAGCGCAAATGTTTTTCTTCAGTTCTAGCTTTTTAATTCCCTTTGGAGCCCCGGCAAAATATAGCTTGGGGTGGTCAAACATCTCCTGGGGCCATCTGTGCAAATGGTGGCGCACATCATTACCCTGAATGGAAGTGACAGTGCAAATACTAGAAGTGCATTGAGATGCAATCTCTAACAGCTGACTTCCTCAAAGTTGGGTGGAGGACAGGAAACAGCATCCTTTTAAGGAATTGAATGTCACTGATGCCTTGCTCCTGTATGGCTTTGAATATGTACAAGGGATGACAGAGGTCTTCTTTCCCCACAGACAGTAACATCGCTCTGTTACAGTAAATGCATTCATTTTCTGCTGTCACCTAAGTGCTTCATTTCTCCTTTTGGCTACATATTGAAATATTTTTGGATGCTGGCTGGACCCATGAAAAACTCATTGTCTGTTACACTGGTTGCTCAGCACAGAAGTGTCAGGCTTGGAGAGAGCAGTTTCTGCAATGGGGCAAGACATTTAGTCCTCTTTATTCTTTTTTCCCACTAAATGGAATTTAAGGCTGTGGCTTTTGCCAGGACTCAGTGTGTAGCTGTCAGATCTGAGAAAAATTATTCAATACAGATTACACTCATGATCAGTTGTGCTCTGACTTGAACGGCTTTTCCATTCTCCATGGAGGGCCAGGTTCCTGGATACTTCTCAGATCTGGCCTGCAAGAAGTCACAATGATGAATCTGATATGCAAGAAAATAACTGACGTGCCTCCAGATATAGATTTTCCTTCAAGCCTGAAGGTGCTGTTAAAAATAAAAGAAGACAAAGACAAAGTTATACAAATGTTATTTAAATAGACAAGATTCATAGTTAAATAAAACAGAATTTTGAATGATAATTCCATTTGTCATGTAAGTAAGACTTCAAAAAATTACAGTGTTTTCAAACTTCACCATTATAATTGTACTTGATATCAACCTTGGTTCTCTGCTAGGGTAAATGGTTTTCACTTAATGGTGTCTTTGGAATCACGTTTTATTACACCACCTGAGAAACTCATTGTTACTATCCTAGGTATTGGAGTATACGGACATAATGAAATAATGATTTTTTTATCATATTTTCTATTATTCTTCTTAAGAATATTACTATTCTTAAACTACATAACATAATAATTAATCTTAACAATATGCCTTTGGGCACAAAACTGAAACAAGAACTCATGAGATCTTAAAAATAAAGAACTATACATTAAGCATTTGACAAATCCTCTAAGAAATCTGGTCTAATTTAACCTGAGAATCTGGATTCTAATGCTTGTTCTCAAATTAAATAGAAAATGAATTCAGCAGAAGTTTCTCACCTGACAGGTAAGTTTCCTAATCACTAAAACACTGCAGAGAATTTTGATTTGAGACTTTCACACTCCCTTTTGTGAAACTGCTTTAATTTGCTTAAAACATTATAATAGTCCTAGAGTCAGTGAAAGAGAATAATCTAGTCAGTTGAGGTTCACTGACTCACTGAATTTCCTTACTTTATTTATTAGATAACATAAAGCCGTATCAACAAGAGACACCTTGGAATACTTACCTGTTGGGAGCTAGGGCACTAAATTGGTTAAATAATTAAATTCACACTTCCTCAGGAAAAGTAAGAGAATTTCCTCTCCCAGTGCTGGTAATTTACACCCACAGCTACACATTGCAATGTGGAGGAAAATTTTTTCTTTGCCATTAGTTTTATGAATCTAGGCCTTGTTAAGCTATTTATTTATTATCCCTGGGAAGTGGCTCAAGATTATAATTTTGTTGTGTCTTGTAGTGCAGAAAAATGATATGATGAAATTGGGTGTGCTCTGTCTGTGCTTGTCAATGAGAGCATCTTTGTCCTTTGGGAGACTAGCAGAAATTTTTAGCAATTGCACTTTTTACATTTTCACCTTGGAGAACCAGTCTGTGGGGGAACCTGCCCCTTCTCCTCCAGGCTAATTTCAACAGTGTTTCCGAACTTTGAATACCCTTGGGATGCAAAAACCGGTGCCCTCCTATTGCTAAGTTTTTTGAATGTGTTTTGGGACTTGATCTTGCTTAGGCCTAAGCATCGGTATGTATGTAAGCACACTATTCCAACCCCCATGACGAACACTGTGTCTACTCCAACTCCCATGATGAGCACTGTGCCCACTCCCACACCTGCAATGAGTGCCATGGTTACTCTGACTGCTGTGACAAGCACTGTAGCTACTCCAACCCCCATGATGAGTGTTGAGGATAATCAAGCTTCCACAGTGGGCACAGCAGCTACTGGACCAGAGAACCAACCTGTGCTGGTAATCAGTTATACAATAGCAAAGATACAGAAAAAAATCAGTTCACTTTGGAAAGGATGAAGGTGAACAAGAGTCATTACAAGAACAGGAGGAAGAACCAAAAAGTAACCAACCAGTCCTTAACCTTGAGTGAGATGTGAGATATGCAAAAAGATGTCAGTCATCAGACAGGGATAAATTGTCACCTGGCTGCTCCAGTGTTGGTATAATGGGGCCAGTAACTTGGACTTAAAAGGTAGGGGTGCCAAGCAGCTGGGAAAGGGGTATTGACAAGGTGAGTGGAAAAAAACTCCACAAACTCTCAGCTGCTAGAGGCAGCTTCCTTCAGCCATGAAAGAAAGGTTTCCCTTCAGGGAAGATACATATCACACAGGCAAGTGGACCATCGTGGAGAAAGGTATCAAGTACCTGAAGGAATTATCTTTGCAGAACCTGATTTATCATGACCTGGATGACCTGCAGTCAACCACAGATCCAGATGAAGTCTGATATATCTGACCCATATGGTAGAAGTTTCTACAAAGTTCACCATCATCATATACCAGCTCATTGGCAACAATGAGCTAGAGAGATGCAGAGGCACCAATGATGGATGCAGTAGCTTGCCAACTCCAGCAATATGAAGAAAGCTTTTTACTTCCCTACAAGCATATGCCTCGTCTGTGGAAAGATGTCTAAGGAAAATAAAGGCCTGTTCAAAAAACTGTTTCGGGAATTACAGCAACTCAAAGCAGACAGGTCCTACTCTCCACCTATAAGGACCAGCATCTCAGCTACTATGGTAAGCCTTTTCCTCATCAAGAGAGAGGATATAGAGGGTATACACCACAAAACACACTGTGGTTTTATCTCTGCAATGATGGAGAGGACATGAGGAAGTGGGATGGAGAACCCATCTCAAACCTACAGGCATGGATACATGAGTTGCAAGGAAAAACAACCACAACTATGGACTTCTCTTGGAGACTGGCTGCTCCATTTTCCAGTGGGAAGTTCCCCACACAAGGCAGATAGGTTTCTGAAACTCTAAGAGGAACTCCTGATTGGTATTTCCAAGAAGGGAATTATAAAGATGGGATTTGAACGCATGCAAACAACACAAACTGATTTGTTGATGCTATATACTACAGTCAGAACTAGAGGGGATCTGAGTCCCGCCAGGTGGAGGAAAGGGAAAATGGGGTTTACTGGATTCTGTGGATTTGATGACCTGGTACATCAGACCCACAGAGTATAAGGCTCTGGTAGAAACTGATGCACAGTATACCATAATGCCATCAAACTATAAACAGGCAGAGCATATCTGCATTTCTGGAGTGACAGGGGGATCCCAACAATTTAACTGTATTGGAAGCTGAAGCGAACCTAAACAAGAATGAGGGGCAAAAGCATCCCATTNAATGGCAGACTATCATGGCCTGAACGAAGACATACCACCCCTAAGTACTGCCATGCCAGACATTCTAGAACTTCAATACCATCTGGAGTCAAAGGCAGCTAAATTGTATGCCTCAACTGATATTGCAAATGTGTTTTTCTCACTCCCTTTGGCAGTACAGTGCAGGCCACAGTTTGTTTTCACTTGGAGTGGCATCCAACACAACTGGAATCAACTGCCCTAGGGGTTGGAAACACAGCCTCACCATTTGCCATGGACTGA
>VXBJ01000187.1:54506-80217 GCA_013400055.1 Nycticryphes semicollaris | reverse complement strand
TGATTTGTTGATGCTATATACTACAGTCAGAACTAGAGGGGATCTGAGTCCCGCCAGGTGGAGGAAAGGGAAAATGGGGTTTACTGGATTCTGTGGATTTGATGACCTGGTACATCAGACCCACAGAGTATAAGGCTCTGGTAGAAACTGATGCACAGTATACCATAATGCCATCAAACTATAAACAGGCAGAGCATATCTGCATTTCTGGAGTGACAGGGGGATCCCAACAATTTAACTGTATTGGAAGCTGAAGCGAACCTAAACAAGAATGAGGGGCAAAAGCATCCCATTGTGCCTGTTTCAGACTCTGTGCATCCTTGGCATAGACAACGTCAGGACAGGATATTTCAAGGATGCAAAAGGGTACGAGTAGGCTTTTGGTATATATACTGTGGAGATGGAAAAAATTAACAAGTTGTCTACATTGCCCAATCTCTTGGAAGACTCTGCTGTTGTGGGGCTGCTAAACTTGAAGAACAACAAGTGCTGATTGCTGCCACAACAGTGTATCAATTACAATATCATACCAACTGAGACTCCCAGGTTCCCATCCATAATCTAATTAATTGACTGGAGAGCCCAGGATTGGTCAGCAAGACTTGCCCACCTTTTAAAGTCCTATGTGGTCAGTGCAAAAGTCTAATAGAGGGTGGAGACCAATGGCAGACTATCATGGCCTGAACGAAGACATACCACCCCTAAGTACTGCCATGCCAGACATTCTAGAACTTCAATACCATCTGGAGTCAAAGGCAGCTAAATTGTATGCCTCAACTGATATTGCAAATGTGTTTTTCTCACTCCCTTTGGCAGTACAGTGCAGGCCACAGTTTGTTTTCACTTGGAGTGGCATCCAACACAACTGGAATCAACTGCCCTAGGGGTTGGAAACACAGCCTCACCATTTGCCATGGACTGAACAGGGTGAAGCTCTGTAATACCTGCAATACATTGATGAATTTGTTATGTGGGGCAACACAGCTACAGTTTTTGAGAAAGAGAAGAAAATCATCCAAACTCTTCTGAGCCAGTTTTGCTATAAACCAGGGTACGGTCAAGGAACCTGCACAGGCGATCCAGTTCTTTGGAATAAAATGGCAAGATAGAGGCCATCAGATCCCAATGAATGTGATCAACAAAATAGCAGCCCCACCAACTAGTGAAAAGGAAGCACAAGCTTTCTTAATCATTGGGGTTTTGGAGGATGCATATTCCAAATTACAGTCTGATTGTAAATCCACTGTATCAAGTGACCTATAAGGAGGAAAAATTTAAATGGGGCCCTGAGCAACGAGAAGCATTTGAACATATCAAACAGGAAACAGTTCATGCAGTAGCCTTGGGGCCAGCCTGCACTGGGCAAGATGTTAAAACTGTGCTCTACATGACAGCCTAATGGACCTACCTGGAGCCTCTGGGAGAAAGCACCAGGGGAGACTCAAGGCTGACCCGGAGGGTTTTGGAGTGGCGGATACAGAGGATTTGAATCCCACTATACTCCAACTGAGAAAGAGATATTGGCAGCATACGAAGGTGTTTAAGCTGCTTTGGAAGTGGTTGGTACATTGCTCATCTTAGCACCTTATCTGCGAGTGCTGGGCTGGATGTTCAAAGAGAGGGTCCTTCTATACGTCATGCCACCAATGCTACATGGAGTAAGCGGGTCACAGTGGTCACACAAGCTTGAACAGGAAACACCAGTCACACAGAAATCTTGAAAGTGATCATGGACTGGCCCAGGAAAAAAAGGGGAATCTGAGGATGGTGACTGTGAGCCCTTTCTATTTTTTTCCCCACAATAAAAACACAGTATCAATTATTCAGGCAAAGTTAATTAACATTCAGGACTGTAACACTGGCCCAATGTAACACAATAGTCTGGCAAACATGGATTAATAAATGTATGATAAATTCGTCCTGGTAGGAAATTGAAATTGTTCTCCTAATCAACTATTTAGGGTTTGGCTCACATTATTAATGAAAAAAAAATGAGTATCCTAAACATCTGTTAGCACCTTATTTTTAAACTGACAACAGTTTTCATATCACTAGAAACACACAATCTTTTTTCAGCTGTCACAATTTCAGGCTTCAATTACGTTAAATTACGTTTGGGGTGATGATTCCTGTATGTTAATACTCAAAAAAATCACAACCCATGGTATTGCTGTTGAATTCTGATTAATGCATGAAATAGAATGAATATGGTAAAACAAACATATATGTAAAAGTAATAATAATAATAGAAATAATACATACAGTATTTGTTCTCTGACAGAAAACTTATTGTTGAAACTTATTCTGAATAGAGCACAATACAAGGCCAAGCAGATGCAGGAATGAAAATCAATATTATTTTTTTTTTCATTTCCTCTGGGCTGAAATTCATATTCAGTATCACGCCCACAAAAACAGTAAGAGGCATATCAGGTACACCTGGATTCCTCTAGCATCTCTCTAATTCAGTTGGCAATCCAAACACTTTGATTCATTCACAATCATACAACCACGACATCCACACTCATTTCCTCAACATTTTACTCAAGAAGAAAAGCCCATGTGTCTTCATGATATCTCTGCTCAAAATCACAAATTGCACCGCTGTGAAAAATTTGATGCACTTCTCTACATTCATAGAGAATTTGTTCAAATTAGAACATTACGGTTAACCTTGCCCAGTGAAAAATTCAGAAGGTGGCAATGCCTGCATTAAGAACTGAAGAAGCAATTCCTTTTGCCACCTCCAAACACACCCTGTGATTACAAATCATTATTGTACACATGGAGAAGAGAGGCACAGAGAGAAAACAGGCAAGTCATTGAAAAACATAGGTTCCTACACTGAACCTGAATTTCTTAATTCTATAGTTTTCAATATTTTGACAGCAAGGCTTTAGATTCAATTCACTACCTTTAATTCATCATTACAAAATCTCCTTATTACACCATAACTTATCAACATCATCATCTTGAAAAATCCTGCCTTTAATGGGGAGCTAGAGTTCAGACAATTTATGAGAGACCATTTTGTTCACTCACATCCCTTCTCCTCCCTTTACTTTGGCAGCATCATTGTGTCATTCTCTTCCTTCTACAGCTTTAACACGTAGTTCCAAAAAACAGTGGCTCAGAGGAATCAATGTGATTGCTTTTCCCCATTCAAAACCACATAACTACTCTTCTATAATAAAAAGTTATATTTTACTTCTATGACAGTATTACCCAAAAAAGGTCTACTCCCTTCTGTTTCCTTCTGTTTGTCACAGTTTTCTTAAAACCTGAAAGTTGTTTCAGTTCAATCTACCATGAAATCATCCTCCTCATTATGATCATGACCATAGTGTCACTCCACAGAGTGCTACACAGAACACTGAAGATGGAAAATATTAAAGGAAAAGGATACTGAAAGTTCCTCCTTCACCTCATACCTGTGGGATGGCTATGTATATACTGATTAGCATAAATTGAACAGTGATTTACAGGTTTGGTACAAAGTGGGAAAATTATAGGAGGGCGCATTTATCCAGGCTTAGCTATATAGAGCAATATTTTTTTTTAAAGATACTGAGACACAGAGATACTCGGGTTCAACTTAACAGTATTTCAAGCATAACAAATGCAGTTTGATTCTATAATGGCATTATAGGAAGACACTAAGAAAATCATACAAAGACATTTAGCAGCTTTGAATTGATGAGTGCAGTGGTGACTGCCAATGATCACAGAAAAGGTAACTTTAAATGCAACTTTCTGTACTGGGTGTGGTGCCTTTTATAAAGAAAATGGAGAAAATAACCAGGAAATGCATTTCACGTTCAATTGAGAAAGAGAGGTTTACTTTATTAATACTAAGCTATATAATTTCCACATCATTTTCGGACTCTGATAAAAGCATTTCAAAGATTAGCCTAACTAAAATCTCCATAATTTGGGCTATTTTAGCACAGATGGCATCATTTGGACATGTGTTGTTACCTGCCATAAGCACAATGGCACTCAGAGTACATGCCAATCTATTACTTGTACTCACATATTTAACAGTATAACAAATGTTCCTAAAGGAAATAAAATAAAAATAACAAAATCACATAGTAATAAATCCTCCTAAACATAGTGCATATATATTTTTTAGATATTTTTTTAAAATAGTAATTACATCTGTTTCAGTTACTCAGTTATACCTGAAAGATATAGAAATATTTAGATTCAGATATTATATTACTTCAGGTTTTTTAGTCCTTTCAGATAAGATGTATTATTATGATAATTTGTTCAGTAAAAGAAAGAATTTTTGAAAGGGAGGGGAATGCTTTTCTAGTGTGGGTTTTGGGGGGTTTTTTTGGCTTGTTGCTACTTTCCAGGAAATCTCCATTATGAGCACTTGTATATTTTTTTTAGGTATGAATTTAAATAGCAGATTTCAGAAGACACAGAGATTTCAGCCAGAAGCCAGAAGATTTCAGATAAAATTCTATATGCTTTATGATTAAAGGAATCCTGCTGAATGTAAAGGCGATGTTTTTACCAATCATTTAATTTCTCCATCAATATTTTAACTACATAAGCCAATGTTATCATTTTTGTGTTCTTTGGCATAGCACTATTGAGACATATTTCTTCTAAAAGAACACAGAATTTTTCTCTCTAAACAACACAGAATGTTAACAAATCCACCACCACACTTCTTTGTAAATTTTTGTTTTCTCAGAAGCTTCAAAACACTTATGTGTGATTACCTCATCCTACTATTTCAATCTGTAAATAATTGATTTGCCAATGAGCAAACAAGAATTCCCAATTGCTTATTGAAAGTTTTTCTTTCAAAGCTTTGAAAGAGATTGAAAATGGCATAAAAAACCAAAATGTCTATTTTTTTCCTTTACTTCTACAGAAGTATTGTAATTATCATTTCGCTAATCTCTCTTAACAACACTTCCCTAATGTGATTATCAAGTCCTTTGTTGTTCCAGGTCTGAGATCTCTGGAGCTGTCTCTAAAACCAGTTCTACATATCGTTCTATAAGATCACTCTAAATACTAATCTGTAAATGAAGTCAGAGAGTACATGATGAAAGCATACTTCTCAGACTGAAGTCATACTGCTTAAAAAATGTGTTTGTACAATTTTACTACCTTTGTATGATTGCAGAACAAAATGAAGGCCACCAGAATATTGGCTTTGAGATCTACTCTAAAGGTGTTTTATAATGAAAAATCAATGGTAGCAGAAGCACACAATGACTGTCAGGAGCATCATGCCTGCCAATATAAGAAACTCATAATATTTCCTATGTCTTTTTACTTATGAACAGCTAGCCAAATTGCTGTGGTGCAATGTCCCAAACAGTTCAAGTTTGAGAGAAGCAATTTTTGCCACTGACAACATCAATTTGAGTGTTTTGGGATTTTTTGTTGATAACAGCAGTTTCCAACATAGCTGAAATCTATGCAACCAAAGTTACCAGTTGATGCCTTGACACCATGAAATCAGGAGCCTATGTTAGGGGTTCCATGATGAATGTCAAAAAAGTCAAAACTCTGACTAAAAAATGCTAAAAGGAGAAAGAAAGGCCCTGATATATCCTGGGAAACAGGCAGC
Organism: Nycticryphes semicollaris; assembly: GCA_013400055.1. NCBI lineage: Eukaryota > Metazoa > Chordata > Aves > Charadriiformes > Rostratulidae > Nycticryphes > Nycticryphes semicollaris. The sequence continues at coordinate 74,615 of VXBJ01000187.1, read as the reverse complement.
CTTGTTCACTGGTCAGGGGTATGTTGTTTGGTAAGACAAGTATACATAAATTTAACTAGAGAAACAAGATCTTACTTCCTCGACAAGTACAGAAAGGATATATGAATAAGATTTTTTAAAATTCCTCAGATTTATTTTTGGCTGAGAAAATACATTTTTGTTCACCATTTTCAACCTGTAGAAACATTTTTATCAGGTCACTTTTCTTGACATGATGGTCTTTCTTTTCATTTGCTTTTTTTGATCACTCATCCACTTACATGCTAGAATACTGTTTTGGCAGTATCTTGAAGCATGTCTTTAGATACAACTGGATATATGATGTGTGAACACATTCCTAGGAACCCTGTTTCTTTTTTCATTTTTTTTTTATATGTTATGATACATGATTCTATGATCTTTCACAAGACAAGTACTCACAAAATACTTCAGGGAGGGTGTTTTTTCTTCATTTTGCCTCTGGGATATAGGTTCACTAGCTCTCAGAAAAGCTATTTTCTAAAAAAAAAATAGCTGTGGACTACATTTTATCTTGTATTTGACTAACGCGCAGAAAAAGCAAGAAATGATCAAGAAGATTAAATCAGTTTTTTGTGCTAGAGTGTGATATAAAATTCCAGCTATCATTTCAAAGGAACAATTTTAATTTACAGTTGGGCTTTTGATGTACACTTAACTGCTTGCTTATCAATGGCTATAATAGAATATACATTTATGTAAATTTACATTTATGTAAATATGAACCTGTATATTTATGCATTATTTATATACCTATGTATGTATATATATTTTTTGTACTGAGTTAGGTTAGCTGCAGGACACATCTTGGACAACATCCACAGGGTTGCAAATGGTGAAACTGCAGTTTGCAAGATCACATCCAAAGCCACAGTTCAAGTGGCCTCTGCAGTTTTACCAACAGCAGCAGCTGAGCTACCAATGTGAGAATTGTCTATATGGAAGTAGTCATACTTCAATTTAGTTATATTCCTAGAAAAGATATGCTAATGATAATATGAAAATTAATTTGATGCACTGACAGCCACTTTTATGTGTGTTGATGGTTCTTCAACAGTAGATATCAATTGTTTAAATATAAGATCATTTGATACAGAAAGTTTTTGAGGGATTACTAAAAACAGTTTATACCAAGCATTCAGTGGAAAATAATTAAAGCATATAGCTAACTTTGCACATGAGGGACTTAAATATAGTACAGGAAATTTGGGTCCACTTATGGTTTGTCTGCAGAATTCCTTTGAGATCCAAGCAATGTTTTTAAGCTACATTTTGCAAGTTAGCAGCATTTTATTTGACTCCGCCCCTTTCACTCTCCACAGATTTCTGCTTCATCTTTTCAGAAAGTAAATATTCTGAAACAGTGAGCTAACAAGCACAAACATTAAACCAAGAGTTTTGATGGCTGGCTGAAGGTTCTCTATATTCTTGTAAAAACAGAAACAAAATAAACCCAACATTGCCAGAGGTAAACAAAAGCTTGCTTCTTGCTGCATATCAGAGGGGAGAGGATGCCTGGTTAGGTAAACCTGAGTCCTACTGCCACTTTTCCAAATTGAGTCTCTGTATGTGGTGTGCAGAGATGCACAATGAGAATCTTCTATAGTGACACGGAACCCACCTATTCATTGTTATTGCACATTTTTGGTTTAAAAATAGGCTTTTAAACATAAGACCTAGATAATACGTGATACTATTTTAGACTTTTTGCCTTTATTATTGCATTCCTTTTCATGTTGAATCAAAGCAAATTTCATTAATTAGCTTGAATGTACATCTGTGTCAAATGGAGGTAGAACAAAGGTTAGGAAATGAAAGAGTTGCAAAAGACAGTTATGCCCCTTACAGAAGCAACTTTCTATTTCTGATTATTAGTGAAATATTAGTAACACACCTGGGCAGTTGGTTACAAAGCTTATCTATCTAGTTTAACATAGAAAATGTCATAGGAAGGAAACAAGGAAAGAAAAATATTAAGTAGCTTTGCATTTGTTATGAGTTGCCAAAGAATGTCACATCCAGTATCTAGTGCTGGGAAGTTTTCTATAAACGCTGTAACTCTTTCATCTTCAGTTAATCTAAGGACCTTGCCTTCACTACTTTCTTGCATTCCAGTTGTTGGCAGAAACTAAAAGAACTGGAAGGTCTGATAGGTGAGAAAAGTCACTGCCACCTCGTATTCCATATGTGTCAGTGTTTTTTCTGCAAAAAAATCAGAATTTATTTTTAAAGTAATCAGTTTCTGAAGTTGCCTATATATAAGAAAACCAGATGATAATACAGATACCTGTGAAGCTACACTCACCCAATAAACATAGTTTGTTTGAGTATATGGCATAATCTACAGGTAAATGGAAGAAACCTTTTATTAGTCAGTGAAAGGGACATCAGTCTCAGGACAAATGAAAGTTCTCGCAGAATAGTTAAATGCTTTAAAGGACATGCATCTGCTATTATTTAAAAACTTTGAGTCTTATGTTTCAAATTCTAGCGTTTAGAGATTTTTGTATAATTACATGTCTTAAAGAGACAAGTGAATGGTTTGAAAACCATTCTCCCCAGAGTACATCTTCCAGGTTGACAGATGTAACCTTTTCTCATTCAGTCTGAAGCAAGGAATGATGGATGATAAGTGAGCTGGCAGCCCTCCACTTGATTATTTTAAAAAACCCCACAAAAGTATATGGGTGACAGGAGCCATGTAGGAGACAATGTAACTATTATCCTTTCTGCTTTTTTTTTTTTTGACATTTACTGATCTTTCACCTATTTCAAGTTACTCAAGCAGCTCAGCAGCCTTGTAGGATTAGGCCTACTTTGCAAGCCAAAAGGATTTAAAAGATATTAGAAAATACCTGTAAATACTTTGGCACAACCTTTCTGCAGGTTTACTTATTGAGGGGTGAAATAATTTATGATTCTAGCTGACAACATATTGTTTGTTAACAAGTGCTTTACAGGTTTTACTTTTTACTTTATCATTTGGCACAAGCATTTTTGCCACATAAGAAAAAGAAATAGTTTCGCTGCCAGTAGAGATACACAGATTACAGAAACTACATTATCCTGTTCTCCCTAACCATGTCAATGTGACTAAAAGTACACATTGATTCATTACCAACAATGATTCATTACCATTCTTATTAGTCAACATACTCAAATTAAATCTTTTTCTTTACAAAAGAAAAGGGATTTTCTGTGGTGGTTCTGGACACTGGGAGGTAGCTAGGAATCTTTAGCTGCTAGAAGTTACTGAGTAGCTCAGAGATGAATCTTGGGCAGAAGAGGCCCTGAGGCCACGCATCAATAGAAACAGTGTTTATTATAAGTCTCTGCACTTCGGCAGCCTACTGAATACTTCCTGACCACCAGCACTCCTTTTCTATCACAAGGCATGGTAGAAAGGGTGACATCTACTGCCTGAGACGTCATGCATTGTCAAAGAAAAGTACTGAAACTTCTACATGTTCGTTCAGCATGACTTAACCAGCTACCTTCTTGAGCTCCATAGGAAATTGTGGTATCAGGAAGAAATTGAGTAGAAACAACAAAATATATTCTAAAACATGTAATAGAATAAATTCTTAGATAGGAAGGCGAAAAAAACCCAAACAATCATGCCTAAGCGTAAATAATTTTCCTAGTATCTTCACATGCCTTGTACTTTCAGCAACAATATGCATGACAGGAATCAACCTGATGAGACATTTACATTGAATATGTATGAAAGAATCTCCTTATGGAAAGTATTATGTATTTGCTGGGAATATTCGAATGCAATAAATGCAAAGAACTCTGATTTGTGAGGTGACACATACTCTACTAGAAGGCAGAGTAGACTTGTTTTCTAGATTGCAAGAGCAGATATACAGGAAGCTAAAACTTCTGCAAATATACAGCGTTTCAAGACAAACTTTCTTTTTAAGTGATGCCAGCTTCTTTTTCAACAGTTTCTTCTAATACCTGTACATAAAATGAGATTGTTCTGTGCATGCTCTCTTAAAAACTACTTAAGAGCTGTCTTATTCCCATTTATCCACCAATCCAAACATAACAAACCATATGCAACCATATGTTCAAGAAACAGAAAATACCAGTTTATCAGAAATATCGGTATTATTCTTTTTTTTAGGCATTCAGAAAGGTGCCAATTTATTATGAATAAATCTAAAAATGAGCTTCCATAATTCTGTTATTTTGGTGTGACATAACACTATATTTGAAGCAAATACATAATTTAGTATACTTCTGGAAAATAAAGAAATGAAAACAAAGATCAACATTTCAGCTTCTTATTTTGCAGACCCGGCATCAGTCATTTTACTTCTGTAGCCTGTTTAGCCATTTTAAGATAAATGCACAGAAGTCTAGACTTGAATGAAAGAATACTTTTGCAAATTTAGCAATCGCTGTTTTTCTCTATCCAGCCCTAACAATATATAATGTAATATAAAACTGGATAGGACTGTCAAACACAAGCTCAGCAACATGGAGCTCTGACCTCCACATAACCTTTAAGGAACTTAATTTCTTTCAGTTATTAGCACAAACATCTCTATGAAAATCTACATGTGAAAAATGTAGTAAAGAGTTACTTCAAGTGCATAGTGGCGTGTGGTGAGATCCAGCAGGAAAAGGGGAGGATTACACAGGCAACAATCTATCCCGGTTTCAGATGTATTTCCTTATGGGAAAAATCAAAGCAATAAAGCACCTATGCTTAGAATTTTCATAATGTCCATCAATTACGCTTAAAGGCGTGGGTTACAATGAACATAGAATCCCCGTTTTTTTTTGTTGGTTGGTTGGTGATTTTTTTTTTGTTTTGCTATGTTTTGCTCTGTTTGGTTTTGTTTTGTTTTTTCAATAACAGCATTTGCAAACCTCATGACCTTTGCTAGTTCAGACCAGCTTGCTGACTGAAAATTGTTGGTGATCCCTGCTTCAACATAAGTATCCATGTGTGCCAGCTGAGTAAGCTAAGGTACTCTTCAATGTTGTTTCCCAGGCCACATTTCAAACTAAAAGAGTTTGCAGTTCTTTAAGTCACAGAGAGTCTTCTGCATATTTGAGACATTTCTTCAAGCATTTCTTACTCTGCACAGGACAGAAGGCCAAAATCATTCTTAATTCATTTTCAAATAGGATCTGTCATGATATTTGCTATAAGGAAAGACACTTGGCTTTGTTTTCTTTAATAACTGCATTCAGAAATGGTTGGCTTTTGGTGAACTAGTCAAAATTATTAGAAGAAAGTACTTAATCTTGAAGAAAGATTCAGTCTTATAAAGTCTATGGTTACAGTTAGTTGTATGCACAAATTTAATCTTTTCTGAATTTGCTCTATTTTGTACACTTTAGTACATTGTTCTTTAAATCCTACACTATAGTCTCTTACTTCCAGTTTCTGGTGTTTGAAGACAAGGAAATTCTCACTTATACATAATCCCATTTGACCTATGTTTGCTGCTGTGACCTTGCACTGGCAGATGATCTCTTCTCTGGAAAGCCATAGGAAATCATCACAGTTTCAATGCTTCTGCAGGTGCTCTGAGGGGTGTCTGTGTGTCTCTAGTGGCTTCTCCAGTGCCTTTCTTTTCCATGGAACAGAGACTGTTAAAATCAGTAGCAATACAAGAAACAAAACTGAAAAACATGTAACACCCCAGAAGCTCTGTGGGCCAACTCCTACTGGAAGAATCTGAAGGGCAGTAAACTGCCACCTATCTACCAGAAAGATTTAAAATAAATTAAAATAAAATAAAATAAAATAACCACAAAAAAGTCCCAGTAAGTAGATAATCTTTGATTTCTTATTATTATACTTTTTTTCTTTTTTTCTTCTTTCATTTTAATACCAAAATACCTAAAAAAGAAGGACTGGTGTTAGTTTAGAGAGACAACAGTGCCCATCTAAGGCACTGACCATATATCAGCACTTCAGAAGTCCAACATATTTAAGATGGGGCAACTTTCCAGAAAAGGAGAAATGCCCATCACATATGACACTGCTATGTCAGATATGACAATGAGAAAAATTAAATGTATTTGGTAAAAGCAGCAATTCGGTCACTACATAAAACCAGATAAAGGAATTTACACAGCAGACTTTCATTTTTCCTGGTGGTGCAGTAAGCCAGATAGGAAAAAAAAATAAAGCAATACCATAAAATATAATAAATTAAGTCACCAAAACATAAACTCATTTTTTTATTAACTTTCTGGAAATTCTTTTTAGGAATCAGACAACTTTGGACATAAGTGAGCAGAGCCTGGTATAGATAGCATGCACCTTGTGTTTAAGACTGTGTGAACAACACCACACCCAGAAGCAAAAGAAGAAGTCTGCTGAATCCACAGTTTGGACAATTCTCCTGCAAACAGCTGAAAATAACTCTGCTTCAGTCACAATGCACTCTGTTTTGTTTTGGGAGGCTTTGGGTTTGTTGGGGTTTTTTGGGGCAAAGACTTGTGCTTTGGACAGCAAAATGGAGAGGTGAAGTACTCGTTGGAAATTCTTAGCTAATTAAAATTACAGTGAAAAATAAAATGGCTTTGTATTTCCCTTGCAAGCCCAAATGGAGAAGGTGGAATTTTTTCCTAATAAAACGTTCTTCTACAGTTAATATTGAAAAATGTATTAACCCTTAATATCAAGTCTCCTTTTTAATGTTACCTTAAAGCTTTTTAAGTCTTAAGGCCTAAAAGAGCCTCTGATCAAGAGCATTCCAAAAACTTTTAAGTGAAGAAAACTGGAACAGCTTGCTTTTATTTCCAATGTTTATACTTCATAGCCACAAATTTGTCCTGGGACAATAAACTGGGATAATAAACAGAATCACAGAATCACAGAATATCAGGGATTGAAAGATCATCTAGTCCAATCCCCCTGCCAGAGCAGGAACACGTACATCAGGTCACACAGGAATGCATCCAGGTGGGTTTTGAGTATCTCCGGAGAAGGAGACTCCACAACCTCTCTAGGCAGCCTGTTCCAGTGTTCCTTCACCCTCACTGTGAAGAAGATTTTCCCTTATATTTAAGTGGAAGCTCCTGTGTTCCAGCTTGCACCCATTGCCCCTTGTCCTATTATTGCCTGTCACTGAGAAGAGCACAATCATCCATATCAATAATTAGAAGTACATGGTTACAGTTTATAAAGAAATACTTTCAAAATACATTCCCTACCTAAAAAGAAGGCATCAATGTGTAAGCATCACTAAAAGTAGAGGTGCTAAATTTACCTTTGTAAACTGTTTTACGTACATCACAGTGATTTTCCACTAAGAAAAAAAACCACCCAGGAAGAAATACAACAAGCTCTTAGTAAGTGGGTATATAAATCACTGCACTAATCACAACTGTAAATCGGTGATCAGCTGAAAGCTCATTGCTGATGTGAGAAAATATTCACATACAATGTCAAACCTGCAAAGTATATCATGGACAGATGACAAATTTCCAGCTGACTTCTGAAAAGCCTTTTTGCACAACATCAGCCTCCATTTTGAGTGAAGTCTTACCACTCCTCCCACCAACACAATGTATGTGCTGAATGGTAAATTGCTAGCTGCATCCTCCTGCAGTCTTCTATTAAAAGTCTCAGTATAACTGTGAACTTACTTTACCTTGAGAACCAAATTCTTGACTCTTTTAGGGAATGTCTAAACATATTGCAGCAGAGAGCAGGTGAAAAGCCTTTGTTGCTGCAATGAGCATCAGAGAATATGCACTTCCTTAATGGGATAGTATGGTAAGAGGGAACAAGCTAAAGAGTCAGAAGACTTCTCCCCAGCTTTGTGGCTTGGGAAAAGTCAGCATCCGGTGTGAGACCTGAGAAGGAAGGACAGCAGGTCAGAAAGGGGGAAAGTTGGCACAAAGCACGACCTGGCTGTCAGTCGCGCTTGCAGAAGCAGCAGCTCAGAGCCTGGAAGAGCCCTGATGGGGAACGGCAGGCAACAGGAAGGCTTTAGATGTGATGCCCCAAAATAGGGAGTGCCTTGGCAGTTCATCCATAACTGTCAGGTAAACTGAGGAGGGCATGTGTTTGTGGAGGATGCATAAAAGAAATTAAATGCATCTCAGGCACAGGATATAGTAGATGAAAATGGGAAGCTGTCCTCTCAGTGTGACGTTTATTGCTTTTCTGAAAAATAACCACCATGCTACCATTCAATTTCTCGTCTCTTGTGGCAGCTTCTTCTAAAAACTCAGAGAAGCTAGAGGTGCAACCACAAGCAGCTGAAGCCATACTGCTCCCTACAGAACACAGAGCATGCTTCAGACAAAAAGGAAGCTGCATATTCAAAATGCTTCAGGCTGAGGAAGTGAGTCAATTTATATTTCTTTTGTCTAGCAAGAGGGCAAAAGAAGGGCAGTCCACAAACATCATTTTCTTGTCCAGCAATTTGTCAATCTAGCACATCTGCCCCATGCTTTATTTATGAGTGAGTGAAAAGTAATTGGATTTGTGTCAGCTAGAGTATCTAAATGCTGAAAGGAATAACAGATTTCAATTTTTCATTTTGGCCATACAAATACAAAGTCCACGCTTCTGTGTGAGTCAAAACATGATGGTTTTTCATCCACAGTTACAGTTAAACAAGATGGATACGTGAACACTTTGGGTCCTGCTGGCTTTCATTCCTTGAAATAATGCAGCCAAGTGGTCACTCCATACAATGACAATGGCGGAAAATTAAAGCTACCACTTTTCTTTTTCTTTTTGATGACTTGGCTTCTAAGATCAATACTGTATTAGCTATATTTCTCATGTTTCTAATGTTAATATAACAAAGCAGTGGAGCTACAGATAGCAACCAAAAAAGCAAACTGTCTTTCTTGCTTGTGGGCTGAAGTCAAGCTATACACCAGTTAGAAAAGGGAATTATCTTGTATGCAACGATTTTCTACAGTAGAGATTAGAGGTGAATAATTTTTTTCCATGTATCATCCTCCCTTCTTTACTCCATGAATAGCTCCCACAAATAGGAATGTTCAAAAAATGCAAACTGATTAAGAGTTAGCTGAATGCTCTAGTAACTGATAAGAATGCATTGGAAATAACTAAAATATGGTTTCTGCTTTGGAGTTTTGAATTGAAACACAAGTCTTCTGCTATTCAGATAGTAATTCTTCAATAAATCTATGTTAAAAGCAATTAGTAATAATTTAATTTCATTGTAACTGTCAAATCATAGCACTACAAAAATTAAGTGAGCTGATGGTGTCCCAGATTTATTATTTTTATGTTTAAAAAATACACAATCAAAAAAAAGTAACATACTAGCTTTGGGAGGAGGACTAATATGCTCTTGATCTTGGTCAATACAATACCACAAAGTTCTCCCTCAGAAAATTACAAGACTAAACAGATAAAACTGCTTTGTTGAACAGGATTTTGAAATAATAACCTGTTGACTGAGAAGGAATTAGAAGGAAAATCCAAGGAGGTTATTTATATTATCTGTATTAAGTTAAATTTAATTCCTAATGTTGGATCCTGTAAGATATAATCAGTCCACTAATAACGATTAATAACAATTAAATCTCTCATTTGGTTTTTCAGCAATTAAGAAAACTGTTAAAAGTCCTCTAAGGTGACATTTTTAAAGTAAACTTTAAATCTATCTTATAGTCAGAAATCACACTTATTCATACAAATATTTGCTACCTTTCAGTACCTACAAAAGTACCTGAGCACTTACAAAAACTATTTCCAAACAAAAATCAACTGAAATAATAACTACTTTATTTAATGCTCTTATGATAGATTTATCATGTATTTTCTTCTGTGATATCTTACTAGTGCTAAATTGATAGGTCTTGATGGAAGATACAGAAGTGAAATATGTATTAATCATATAATTTAATCTTTCTTACTGCTGAATCACTTGTGTCCATGTAGTGTATTTCAGGTTCACTTGCACTTTAATACAGCAACTATGTGCAAGGCCACTGCAACTGATTTGTGTTTTTTCCACTCTATAACTTACAGTGATGTCTCACACTAGGTGGACACCTGCCCACCTACATAAGCCCTGCAGCCTGGCTGGCAGAATAGCCTAGACCACAAATGGAATATCTATATCCTTAAAAACCAAATTACATGTAATTTACAAACAAAATCCCATGTCAGAGACAGTGATGATTTCTAGTATGTATTAATTGACAACCAAGGGTGTGTCTACACCCACCATTGCTGGGTAGAAACAACGGCTGGTTGGGGTGTGACATTCCGACACTAACACCATTCTATATCTCCTTGCCAGGCAAGCTCAGGTTCTGCGAGGACAGGCAGACTCACAGCCCAAGTGGCGCATTTTAACTACATTACATGCTTTTACTTGGGAAAATTACCAACTGAAAAATCCCCAGCAGACAACGAGTGGCACTTTGTTATTTTATTTCTTATGGTATTTACTGAAATATTTTCATCAAGGCCTTCTTTAACCAAGGTGAAATATATTGTTGCCATATAATGCTTCTTATTTTGCTTTGTGGAACATGGAAATTTTTTCTCCATGGAAATGTACATCAATATTCTTAAAACCCTGTCAACCTCTTAATCTTTTCTGCTGTTGTTCTATGACTAATTTGAGTGATCCAGGAAGCACTCCAATATTTTTCATCTTTTTCTAAATATTGCACATGCACAGGAACACTTTTTCTTTTCTAAAGTGCAATGTTTATTACCTGTAACAATGTAATTCTGCCTTGGTGTCAGATGGCACAGCATTATTACAGAAATTACTCAAATCTTAATGCACAGGAGATTTATCCATTACTTTTAAGAAGGCATAGCAAGGAACCCTAGGTTAAACATAGAAAATAAGATGAGATTTTAATGACTAGAGCTACCATATTTTGTACTAACTGCACAAATCAAATAGAGAGACAAAACTTACAAAGTGATGTATTCAATAATTTATTTTTAGAATATCTAAACACAAATAACTGCAAAGAATTAAAAAAGATACTCTGATATTTAACCCAGGCTTTAGTTAAGAAATGCTTAGGTTACTTAAAATGTCAGTGTTTTAAACTTTCTGTAGCTTCAGCTAACCTACTAATTAAAACTAGTTTCACAGTACTTTCACAGAATCACAGCATGATATGTGGTTGGAAGGGACCTCTGGAGATCATCTAGCCCAACTCCCCTGCCAAAGCAGATCCACCTAGAGCAGGTTGTGCAGGAAGCCATCCAGACATCTGAATGTCTCCAGAGACAGACTCCACCACATCCCTGGCCAGCCTGTTCCAGTGCTCTGCCACCCTTAAAGTGAAGAAGGTCTTCCTCATGTTTAGATGGAACTTCTTTATCCACTACTTCAAGTCAATAAAACCTGCCGAACACACAACTAACAATTATACTGATGCATTTAAAGATAGTATGAATACAATATAAGAATTTTCAAAGCAAATAATGAAATTATTATATTTTATTAAACTCTCTGCCTGGATTGAGTATCAAAAGAGCCACTAATCACCTTGAAACTTCCCAGTAACAGTATTGTTGTTTAGATACTGTGCTTTTTACTTTACTGCTGAAATTTCTGTAAAAGATAGATTTCTACTAGTTGAAGTGCTGGCTACGTGTCTGAAGATAAGAATTTCCAGATCATACAATATTTGTCCTATCAGAAAGAATACATGGGTATATTAACATGCCTGTAATCCTCTGTAAATGTTATCATTTGTGACCATCAGTATAGCAACAGTAAAAATTATGTTGTCTTATATTTGACATACAATTATTCATATTTTCATAATAGGCATTTTCTTAACAGATAATTTTATTACTTGCTTTTAATTATAGAATTTTTACCATGACCACTGGGCTGAAATGGATTTGTACTTCCCCAGGTACCTACATTTTATACATCTGGTGTCACATTACACATTATACCATACCTCTGTTTTAAAGATATTCTGGACTACAAACCACACATTTCTCTGTCTGCATTAAAGACGCACGGAGGACAGCTAATGTGTCACATCTAACTAGCTCTCAGGTGAAAAAAACCCCACTTCTTTTAAGAAATATTTGAATATTATAATGGACTATCTGAAATTCATTTCTGCGATAGAATTAAGTCACTTCTGTGACCAGACTTGCTCTTAGAATCACCCTCATTAACACCTAAAACCAACACTTACACTGTTTTCTACCTGACATGGCTCATTCTCAAGGGAAGGAAAGTCTATGTGCTATTCTCATCCCTACTGGTGACCCTGCAATGAGAAAACCACTAAACCATTTGCATGCTCATGGTTTTCTGATGTTTTTCCACTAATCCCTATAATCTCAGAATTATCCTATAACTTATTCTGAAGGAAATTGCAAGATCTTGTTCAGGATCTGAGTATACAGCATGAGAGGTTACTGGGCCCCCCAGAGACACCTTTGGCAGAGGACCCTCTGGGAACAGAAGGGATTTGTAAAGCGAATGAAGCCACCATTTGGCTATGAGATCAATTGAAGATAATGATGTCCATATGAGCACCAGCTTTCCCAAAACCTAGCCTTCAGTTCCAGTGAGCCAGGACAAGAAAGAGATGCAATGAAGTAACCATAATAAAACTATTACCATTAAATCATACACATGGAATCAGATTTGTATGTAATATTTGTACCAAGGTACAAAAAAGAAAGCTGTGCACAACAAGGTGAAATCTAAAGTTAATATATATCTAGAACAAGAATTCTTATTGCTAAATACTTCTAAAGAAAGCAAATTATTTACACATTCCCAACTAAAGTTCCCAAGACAAAGATAGGATATGAAAATAAAATATCACATCATGATTTCAGTTTGCTTTTATAGGCAGGTATAAGGCATCAGCCAACTAAAAGTATAATCCCTGCAACATATGTTCCTTGCAAAGTAATTTCAACTAGACTATGCCAAATATTCAAGAAAAAGCAATCACTTCCAGTAAAACTGTGCACAGAAACACAGAATCACAGAATCTTAGTGGTTGGAAGGGACCTTTGAGATCATCGAGTCCAACCACATNTAAAAAAAAAAAAAAAAAAAACAAACAAAAAAAAACCCCAAAACCAAACCCAAACAACAACAAACAACAAAAAACCCACACACAAAAAAACAAACAAACAAAAAAGCCACCCACCAACTAAACCCCACACCCACAACCCCACGCACAACACCCCACCACAAGAGGAACATTGCTCTGCCAAAGTGAAAAAAAGCAGAAAGAATCAGGAAATAATTAATTTCAGTTTTTTTCCTAGACATACCTGAATTTTTACAAAGATTACTAGGATTTCAGGTAGTGATGCAGTACAAAACCACTAGCCTTAAAAAGGGTCTTTTGAAGTTCATCTAGTCCTATCTAAGGTGCCACAAGTTAAACCCCACAACACAGGTGTTCAGAAAAAAATACAAGTACAAAATTCAAAATCATTATCCTGACATCACTGTGTTTAGTGACTGCTTAATCCTGAAGAAGCCTTTACTTAATAAAAGCTGCACCTTGCAACCCTATGTATTTTGGGTTTTGTAGATAAAAAAAAAGCTTTGCAGGCCCAGCTGACTTTCACAGTTCACTGGGATTCAGAAACAAACATTCTTGTACCCAATTTCCCTGTGAACATAGATTTTCCTTGTAAAAACTGACCAGACCAGATCTGTTCAAATTGAAGTGACTGTCTTTATTTCCTTTTGAAATGCATCCAGAGAACACACGTAGAAGAGGGAGGGAACAGAGAGAACAGAGGAAGGAAGAGATGAAACCAGATTTTAAAGCTTAAAATATCCTTCTAGTAGTGAGAAAAACAGTTTTCTTTTTCCTCAGCAATTTCATTTGCAAAACAAATTTCATTTCCCTCATGTGACTGGATTTTAACCCCAGTCTTCTACTTAGAAGATAACCATGATTCCCAATTACAACTTACTCTGAGTATGGGATTTTCCCCTATTGCATTTACTGAAACTCTTCAACTTTTGCAGAAAATAATGCATGAGTCATTCAGCAAGAGTGAGCATGACTGCAGTTAATGACCCACTACTGGTAATAGTAAGATTCTGATAAAAGAGGATTATAGACAAGGAAACACATTTTATACTAAACCAGACTTGCTCCCTCCTTATCTCTATCTAAATACTGTGTTACTCAAAAGGATTTTGACAGCTACCCTAGGGCACTAAGAGAGAAATTATAAGCAAATTCTCTCACAGGATTTGAAATGGGATGCAATTTTCAGATGGATCTGCCAGCGTCTTCCTTAAACTGAATATGCTTCAAAAACCAAAAGGTCTTTCAATTTTTAATGCTAGGTTTCAGTAGGGCTTTTGGAATAAGTTACTCTTGGAAAAGGCTGTTCTGTGAGAATGGATTAAAAATTAAAATAGTTTTGGACAAATCTCCCCTTGGTCAGGAGTTCCCTCCAGGCTTACTCGACATTGATCATTTTTGATGGTTCCTTAAAAGTCACTAATCTTCAAAAAAAAGAACCCATGCTTTTTTGGTTTTATAAATATGTCTTCCTTCTCAGTGCACCAGTGCTAAGTGTTCTCTGCTCAATACAAAATTTCCATCTCATGTGCCTAAATTTGCATTGCTTCGAAGAGTCATGATCTACCCTCATTACCTGCTGTACTACAGTGCCTACACAATGCCCCAAAACTAAAATGAAAAAAAGGACAGACAGAACTGTTATACCAGCTGTTACACAGACACATAAGGTTTCCTAACACAGTCACTGCAATTTTCGTCTTGAAAGTAAACAGGATAAAAAAGAGCCACCTCATTATGGAGTTAAGTCAGAATCATCCATACCATTGCCCCCACATTTTGTATTATTGTTGGTTGCTTCAACTGGTAATTTCTTGAGCATTTTCAAGACACAAGGAAGATTAGCATTTTGTGTAAATGCCTGATTTTTTCATAGATGGCAATATAAGATAACAAGAAACTAACTATCCCAGTTAGATACTCTTCCGGCATCTACTGACCACTAATAAACAACTAGATAAATACATAGGTAGGTAGGTAGAGAGATAGAAAGAGAGAGAGAGAGAGAGAGATAGGCAGACAGACAGATAAAGGAAGCTTACTTAAATAGATGAGAGCAATAGAAAATGCTAGACAATCTTTCCTTTAGGTGTTTCTCTGGAAAAGTTTTCCAGGAAACTGAACCCCTGAAAAATGATTCTAGGTTAGGGAAGTAACCAGAAACTAGGTTTCATGTCAATCAAGTTCTGCTCTAAGAGACTTGGGAAGCAATTGAGTGCTGAAATTTTACATAATTTTCATCTATTTGCATTTATCTATACATGTAAAGAGCCTGAGATGCTGTCTGTAGTCATTTAATCACCACAATTCGCAACCTTTTATCTAGCCTGAACATTTTATGAGCTGGCTTTGGGATTATCTTATGCACTTGTGATTTTCTCTCTCTGCAAGGCAAATGAGAGTGCAGAGTAAATGAATACTTTCAGAAAAAATTATCCTACAAGATCTGCTGTTATTTCAGAAATTACAGTAATTTTGATACCTAAAAAGAGTACACTGCATCCCCAGGTTGCTTTATCACCTGTGATACTCAGGACAACAATGCCAGCTGGTGCTACTGGAATACAGTGGCAATATTTGCAAAGTAATTATAAATGTCCAACACTTTTGAAATATGTTGAAATGCTATTGAAACAAATGGACTCAGAAGCACCTAACTTAAATGTAACTTAATGTGTTTACAAGTTTCCAATATAGGCAGAAGCAAAGCAGGTGGGTTTTTTTGTTGTTGTTGGGTTGTTTGGGCTTTTTTTTAGTGGACAGTGATATTGAAAAAATTATACTTTATGCAACTTTCATTAGTAAAATCAAAAAGCAAGTTTCTTATAGGCAAAAAATACCCCAGAAAAAAAGCATCTTTATTTGACCAAATTACTTCCTATGTAGTACCCATCTCTCAAAGACCACATCCAGTCACTAACTTGGCTTACTATTAAATGACTACGATGGGCCAGAGTATCTACAGACAGTACACTGACAATACCAATGAATCCTGGAGCAAGAGAAAGCATGCTTTTGTGTAAAGGAATGGAAAGAAAGACTTGATTATGCTCAAAGACATTGTTATGTGATAACACAAGGAAACAAGTGAATATTAAATTATAAAACTGCTGATAGTATCATCAACTAAAACTAATACAAATTCTGATGATTATACTCTCTGCTCCAACTATAAACAACAGTGACATATGGTAAAAATGATACAGCAGGACTGTTTTCATTTCAATTCACAAAGCAACAAAATTAAGAATGTATGTGGTGGTGGTAAGACTGAAATTGACTGTGCAAAGCATTCAGTGAACAGCCTGAAGGGACAGACTCATATACTTAGAGCAGATATCCTTAGAGCAGGAAAACGAATGGTGCTAAACATGACTTCAGACAACACTCAGTGTTAATACAGAAAAACTAAAACACAGCCTGCAAATTTATGAGGGAAATTCAGTCTTACTGAAACAGGCACTTCATCTTCTTGCCACTTTTCAACTAATTAAAGAAAATTAAGACCAAACCATCCAGAACTACCGCATACATGAGAGAATTCTAATATAACTTTCTCCTGATTGCTACATCTGAAATAACCCATGGCATACACATACATCAATACCCACATCTCATGGTTCATTAATCTCTGAGCAAAACTACACTTAATACCTGGTTTAAAAAATATATATTAACAATCATCTCAAACATTTCATGATTAAACTGGGCATTATTAGTAGTATATGTCGATTAGTGAAACTGCTGGATAGGCAGCAAATTTCTAAGCCCGTTTCTTCAGATCATTTCAGTTACCTCCAATCAGATTGTTGAGATAAGAAAATCTGAGAAAAACTGAAGCTAGAAGGAATAGGTGGATTCCAATCCAAAGCAGAGCAGACTTTGGAGAGAATGGGTTGTTCTCAGTCTTGTCCCAAAGAAACTGGAACGTTTACAGGGATGAACACAACACAGCACTCTAAGCATCTTCTCCTAATACTTATCTGCTCTCGGCATAAAAGTATATCCATAAGTTTTGTTTTCTATGCTTGAACGCGTAACTGACCAAGATTCTCAGATTCTGGAAGTGTTCAAGGTGAGTCTGGCAACCTGATGTAGTGGAAGTTGTCCCTTCTTATAGCACTAGGTGATCTTTAAGGTCCTTTCCACCCCAGACCATGCTATGATTCTATAATGTTTGGATATTGGTAAGTCTGTAGTTACAAAATAGCAAGAATTAACGTAAAAAGGAATCTGAAACTAAGACTTTGATCATCCACTGCCTTTTGAAAAGGCATTTTCAACATAGCATGATGAGGACTCCATATTTACTGTTTCTTCAAAGATCTCTACAGCACACATGCCTACAGGCAAACAAATGGTCAAGAGTTTGTCTATGTGCATCTGTAAACAGATATTTTGAGTATAGACACTTAAGTATATTTTTCAAAATATGTCTGCATCCCTGAAATTTTTTAGAAGATATAGGTATTTCATCTATAAATTGAAAATATCTAAGAAATATCTACCAGTCTGCATTGCAAAGCAATAATAGTTACATAGTATTTCTACTTACTGTTTCTTTTTTATGTAAATGTAACACCCACTTCCCCAATAAAATATACAGAGAAACTATCAATATGAAGACTAAAGCCCTCAGATGGAAGTGAATTGTTTCTATAGAAAAAAGTACAAGCCTTGGTAATTTACAAATCTGCATGAGGTTTAGATCAGCAATACACTGCTTGCAAACCTGGAGAACCACATACCAACAAAAATCAGTACGGTCCGGAATAATGTATGTGAAACACTGCACATCTACTTTGGAAAAAAGAACATTTTGATAAAGCATTAGCATTATAATAAAGTTTATGAATTTACCAAAAATGTCTGGATCTTTCTTGGTGGGGTGAAACAGATATGTCTTACTCATGTATTGTTTGGATTAATCTTGGAAATTTCTGCAGCGTAAACCAATCCACTTGAATAGTACAAAACTGTGGGAAAGCTGAGTACAGGTCTCATGGTTTCAATGGACAAAAATCACTATTTGTATAAATGGTTATGCTCACACCAGTGAAATTCACCTGCTTCTGCTAGTGCTGAATTTGGCTATAGATTTATAATCAAGAGGTCTCCTTTAGCAACAGCCATGGAGTATTTAACGTATGTTTTTAACATCTGTTAACATACATTTTGCAACAGGTTGAGACTTACTGCAGATGCTACAGTGCAAAGGATTTTCACAATCACTGTCATTAACCTCTCCATTCGAAGTGCAGTGTGTGATTAAAAAATATGAGGGCACAATAATCCGTGGCTTTAAACCTTCAGCAACACTTGCAGCAGAGCAGAGTGAATATAAAATATTATTGTGGCACAGACTAGATGTGGATTTGAAGTTGCAGTTATTATAAAATTAAACTACATTTTTAGTATGATTCATGTTTGCTCAATTGCAATTCCACTTTGTCGGACATTTAACTGAAGCATGCAGTATGTTGGAAAAAATACATGGAACTACAGATTCATTTATCAGCCTCTAACTTGGCCCACTACTTTTGCATATTGCTATGTAACAATTTCCAGCAAAAAATGTTAAAATAAAACAAACATCTCCCAATCAATTAAATTTAAAACAAAACAAACAACAACAACAAAACCTCAAAACCCTAAACCAAAAAAATAATATTACTTTTGTAATATTTTCAACTGGTTTATTATTAGGTTTCAACTACATTTAAAATATAGAATCTGTCACTCTGCATGGGTATTTGTACTTCGCAACCACACACTCAAAGTACAAAAGGAAACACTAACACTTCATAGTCCTTTCTTTCAAGAGGTAATTTTAGGCAAAAAAATAAATCAATAAATTTCCAGAATAAAAGTTACTCTTTCTGGGAAACTATAATGATATTTTTATTATCTTTGAACCAAAAAATGGTGGTGGCTATGATGAATTTTTGATCAATGATGAAGGAATTTTTTTATAACTAGTCAAACCCTACCATAAAGAACTTAATGTAGAAAGTGTACCTAATATTTAAAATTCCTGATTTCAAAGTTAAAACCAATGGATATAAATTTTTAAACAATTACAATATAGAAGGATGGAATAGCAATGGAAAATGACCTATTCAACATCTTCAGGGCCTTCAGAAGTTTCATAGGTGAGGAGGACCGAGTGAGGACCACCTCCCTGGTAGGACTAGTTTTCTCCAGTGTCATCAGACACAGGATAGCAAGTTGGAAAGTGACACAGTTGATGCACACATTGAACATCTGGCATTTTTGGCTTTATTTCCTCTGAAAGTGCAAAAAGCAGCAGGATTTTACTGCCAGCATTTTCATAGCTTTGAAAGATTCAAATCATACATGCAATTTCACTGAACATCATCAGTTATGCTATTTTAATCATGAAAATGCAATTTGCCTTGTCTAATGAGCAGCAGAAATCTCAGTTTAGACAAATGACATTTTTGGTTATGTGGTACACAGTTTAATGCTCAGATCAGTCCTGGAAGTAGCTTTCAAAAGGTGTGAGCTAAGCAGGCAAGCAGCTCCTGCTAAGTTCATAGGAAGTTCTCCTGCTACCAGAGTTACTTGAAGTACTAAGGAATTGTTCAAGTTTCAATTTGCTAGGGGTTTGTGCTCCTAACATATACACAGACAGATCTGTTACTACATATGAATCTCAGAATCCATATGACACTTTATATAGCTGGTCATTTTCATTGTAAAGGACCCTTGAAGCACCATCTCATGCTGAAGTTTCTGTCCTTACAGAAAACAACTGACATTTTTGTTAGTGCTTATCTTTTTACTAGATTTTAACAATATGGTTTAAATGGGAAAACGTTTGGATACAATAAACATAGTTTTAAGTCTAATCAGAAATATTATCTAGGGAAAAACATTTCACACATTCTCACCATAGACACATAGCCTCAACTGTATCTGAAAGTCTTATCTCTATTTTGGCCAATATGGATCATCTTGAAATAGTGACAATTTAACCAAAACAGCCTAAAATTGAAAGGTAGAGAGTGAAGCCATTAAAAAAAAAAAAAA
>VXBJ01000187.1:0-40105 GCA_013400055.1 Nycticryphes semicollaris | reverse complement strand
AAGTGCAAGGTCCTGCACACGGGTCAGGGCAATCACCCAAGCACAAATACAGGGCTGGAAGGTGAATGGATTGAGAACAGCCCTGAGGAGAAGAGCTTGGAGTTGTTGGATGATGAGAAGCTCAACATGAGCTGACAATGTGTGCGTGCAGCCCAGAAAGCCAACCACATCCTGGGCTGCATCAAAAAAAGGTGTGTCCAGCAAGTTGATGGAGGTGAGGAACTCCATGCTGGTGAGGAACCCACCTGGAGTACTGTGTCCAGCTTGGGAGCCCCCAACATAAGAAAGACATTGACCTGTTAGAGTGGGTCCAGAGGAGGGCCATGGAGATGATAGAGGGTTAGAGCACCACTCCTATGACGACAGGCTGAGAGAGTTGGGGTTCTTCAGCCTGGAAAAAAGAAGGCTCCGGGGGACCTTAGAGCCCCTTCCAGTATCTAAAGGGGCTACAGGAGAGATGAGGAGGGACTTTTTACAAAAGTATGTAGTGATAGGATGAGAAATAGCAGTTTTAAACTGGAAGAGGAGAGATTTAGATTAAATACTAGAAAAAAAAATCTTTCCTGTGAGGGTGGTGAGACACTGGAACAGGTTGCCAATGGAAGCTGTGGATGTCCTATCCCTGGAAGTGTTCAAGGCCAGGCTGGATGGGGCTTTGAGCAACCTGGTCTAGTGGGAGGTATCCCTTCCCAGGGCAATGGGGTTGGAAATACATGATCTTTAAGGTCCCTTCTAGACCAAAACATTCTATGATTCTATGGTAAGTCAAATCAAACTGAAAAGGAAATAAGCACTTCTATAAATAATTCTGCCATGGTTTGGCTTTTTTCTTGCTCTCTTATGCTTAAAGTGATTCAAGATCCAGTTCAAAACAATGATAATAACCCTACTTGAAGAACAACAAGCTCTGGGATTGATGTAGGCATTATCATACAAGCACTGCTGAAGAATATACTTAAACATATTTGTTCCAAGTTTCTTTTTTTCATTGTTTTGTTTGTTTGCTTGTTTTCATAACTTACCTGTTATTTTGCCTTCTTATTTAATTTTTTTCCATTATTGCTTGTAAGATTTCAAAAGAAGTCAGTAACAAGATCAAGCAAACAACGTAAGAAGACAGATATGAGTTAAGAAAACTCTTATAAAAATATAAGTTCTTATTATGAACACAATTTACAACCAACAGTGAAGTAGATTGCGCTCAGTTCTTTAGAAAGTCTTAGTATAGAAATCACATATTTTAGGATGAAAGAAAAAAACTCTTTTCTTGAGGCAAATACACAGGAATTTCTAGACCTCTGCTCTCTATCTTCCCCAAGGAAGACAGCAGAATGAACCTGGTCATACTTATTGTTTGAAGCACTGCTGTTGCCTGGCTATTGCATGCAATTTATGCTCTACATCTTGGACTGGATTAGATCTGAATTCTTTCTCATCTATCTATAAAAAAAATTTCACACCACAAAAGATACATAGTCCTGCAATAACAAAACCAGTCCTAGAAAAAAATGAAAGATTCTAGTTCCTCGTCATCATTCCTGCATGAGAGATTTTTACCTATTTTCAAAACCTGACAGGAGACTGATTAGCTCATAAGAAAACTCTGCCTCAAAATTTCCAAAGATTTAGCATCACAAAAGACTGGGCAACCTAAACACCTGCTTATACCACTGAAACAGCTAATAGACACAGAACATGGTGCAATTTCTTAACAAAACCCTCCAACCATGTAGTAATATGGGCACTTTGCCATAAACGAACAAATGTAAAAAAAGGAAAAAACAGTAGCAGACTAGCACAGGTTGACACTCCCCTGCAGCAGGATATCTGGTCAAGTCCATTTATCCCAGAAGATCCAGTTTCAGCTAACAAGAGCGCTTGTTGACCAACATGAGGCAGATGCTAAATCACTTAAGATCAGGACCAAAACTCCCACAGGTAAAGAATTTGTACTGAACTCTGCTTGCTTCAAAATCAATAATCAAGATATCTGAAGGAAGTTAAAAAGAGCTGTAATCTACTTCACTTACTTCATGTAACATTTTAAATAAAATACTGATTTAATAAAATATTGATTTAATAATAAAAAGGGGGATGAAGGTTTTTAGCCTTTCCTTGTTTCTATGAACAGTGGATGGTGCAAGAAAGGTATGATTAAAAGCGTAGGACTTGACAAGAAAATAGAGAAGGGGTGATAAAAAGTTTCGCAATCTTTTTGAAGATTCTTTATTTATGTATTTTAAAAGTATTGTTATTGGATTTTATTGTCCTAGTGTTCCTTTCATATAAGACATCCATATGCTATCTTTTATTAATCAATGCCATTATTACAAACCAGGTAGTATTCATTGTTTATTTCCATATTGTTAAGATTGTACCCTTCATTAAATTGATAGAAACCATCTTCCCCTTCCACTTGCATTTGAAAAGTCTAGATCTGGACAATTCACATTTAAAACACCTTTGGGGAATCAAAACTAAGCAGCAGTCTGAAATGGCATAAATTGTCGAATTAAACCTCTGAGTACCGTTACTGGCCTTTCAGTTTCTCAGATATTAACTTATGTGCAAAACACTAAATATAATCTCAAAAATATTACATTTGAGTTTCAAAAGCACATGATTCCTGTCAAGTTCTGGTTAGTCTATTGTGATTTCTTCAGTAAGGTGTGAAATATGCTGTTATAAGTTTTAAAATGCTTCACAGAGATTATATACTTAATTTAAATGTAAAAACCTCTCCTGGCTGATTATATTATTGCATTCTCTCTTATGCCTTTTTTTTTAGAAGTTTCCAGAGAGTGCTGCAAAGCTTAAAGTTACTCTTTTCCATGCTTTGCAAAGTTATCTGGTTTAATGTGAATTTTGTTCTGCCATGCTAATATCATGAAATCATTACACTGATAAAAATGCTTTACAATAGGACACAGGCCAGAGATTTCTTATTAAAACAGAGGAATTGATTCATTGTTCAATGCATGATTTAACACAGACCTTGAAAAACTTTGGGGCATTAAAGACAGCCTGGGTTAGCAAACTGCAGAAAAAAAAGAAATGTATTTCTTTCTCATTCGAAAACTGCATTTCTGGCCAAAAGCAACACTACATTTGAAAAGCTGCGTCTTTTTTTTTTTTTTTTTTTAATAGCACAGGACTTTTCCCCCATGAAAATGTACAAAGAAGGGCAGTAGCTTGTGAAAAAGTACCAAGGGCCAAAAAATCCTTCTGAAAAAGAAGACAAAAGTATAAGATGGAAGATGTTGGATACCAAAACTGAATAGGAAATGGTGAAAGTCAAATGACACTTAAACTTTCCAGACTTGAGAAGTGTAAACCTAACTCTGCAATAAACAATTTTACACACATAACAATGTACGTCCATAGAGTACAGCGTGCAATTTGGAGGTACTAACACATTCACGAGACTCTGACCAGCCCAGAGACAGAATCCAGAGGAACAATATTGTGCTCTGGTAACAGAGATGAGTTTATATTGGAAAAAATGAGCCAAGTGAGGTAAGACGTGCAGCAGAGCCTCCCTTCTAAAATTATTCAGTGTTACTTTTTCTAATCTAATATGAAACAAATATTTTATGCAAATATTAACAAATATTTTATGTTTGATTTGCATTATCCTTTAATTTCTTGTACACATTTCTTGTTCTTTTTCCTTCTTTTTAGAAGGAAAAAAAAATAAACTAGCTTAGAGCAGTTGATATATGACCTCCGCAGTAGTGATAAAGTCATCAGGACAGCAAGAGTTTTCTTTTGAATATTAAAATTCTAGATACACATTATGGATATGCCCACACATTGCTCCTATGATTTTAAATGTAATTTTCAAGGCAAGAGAGGTGCTGTGAAGTTCCAGGGCATGAGAACAATCCACCTGACAGTAGCTTCATTTGGGCAACAAAAATCTCACACGTGCAGAACAGGTTATTGCCACCTTCTGCAAGTGCTAGGACCTGACTAAGCAATAGCTCTCATGAGATTAAGTATAGTCAAACAACACAAAATGTAAAGTGCATCATAAAAAAACATGTGGGGAGCATCTGGGGAAAGCATGAATAAGCATTTAAGGTAATTTCTTTGCGTTGCAACCTTTATGCAAGGAATACAACATGAAGCTTTAGACCTTAAATCGTTATTTGCACAAAACACAACCCTTGTTTACTGCAAAAGTTTTCAAAGGGTCATTAACTGTTAAGATTTCTGTTATTATTATTGTTATTTGGTTTAAATTATTTTGGTTTAAATACTACATGTGTACTATAATAGGTACTGCTTGAAGATTCAGTTTTCAGTTTAATACTTACACTGCATGTAAATGAAAATTTAATTTTAAAATAAAAATCTGTTTTGTCTAGCTTTCTCTGCTTTGCCATACAGTATCTTTTACATTTTAGCTGAAAAAAGGCATACTGGTTTTATATAGCATCCCGTATTGGGCCATTTGAGATTAATTTGGCACATTTGTAAGTAACAGATTTATTATCAGATTTTCTTCACTGATTGGATGTTTTTTAACTCTAGGTCCCAACAATTCTCTTTGTGAGAATAAAAGAACGTTCTTTCATAAAATAATTAAAAACACTGAGGACTTTTTTTCAACAACTAAGAATATTAAATGAGTTCAGCGTTGAAATGTGATAACATTGAAAATATCTTGTTTTGCATGTTAATGCTTTGTAATTGCACAGAGCTTTTCAACTTCAAAGCTCTTTACATGAATTAAGTGGATGTCCCTGATGGCCTCAGGCAAATTTTCTTTGGCTTTAAAAAGAGATTTGCACCAGACAAAAGCTTTGTGAAAAACACAGGACTGTGCAAGATAAAATATTACTTCCATTTTGCAGATTGAGCAGTGGAAATAGAGGGAAACTGAATAGGACTATCCCTGCTAACCTGGAAACTCTCAACTTCACCTTGGCTGTGGCACACTGCATAAGTGAGAAACAAAATGTGAGATAATTCAGTTTTTCAAAGCCATGTCAGCATACCCTTCATTATTTCTTTACTTCCCCACCAAAGATCAAGCTGCTTGAAAGTCTGATGATTACCTCCTATTGCACTGCTCCACACACAATGACTTCTCTCAAGTAGTCAGAAAGAGAAGAATGTATTTACTAGAATTCAGTAAAAAGCTATTTTCTGGTACTCCACGTTGCTTTGTTAAACGACATTTTAAAAGGTACTGGCTAGAAATAGGAAGTTTCCCAAAACTCAAAAGCAACAGTTATTCCCTTATGTCAGATAGGTCAAAATCTATCATGAATCACCACTCAGTATTTTCAAACTGAACCTTCTTTTCACTGTCTTTTGAACCATGCTACAGATAAGAAACTTCAATAGAGCTAAAGCATGAATATTTTTTCATCATCCTTTGTCATAATGTCATTTTTTGGCAAGTACAGGCAAGACCAACAAGCATTCCTCTTTGTACTTACCATGTGATTTTTATGCCACTTCACTGGACACAGGAAGTAATACATTGGGTCTTTTTATTGCTCAAGTAGAAAGTGCTCATTACCTATTTATGTTTATATATAGGAAAAAAGAAAGAGTTGTTTCAAGTGGCATACATCACACTGTTGTAGTGGTCGATTTCCTCAAGATGGTCTTCTGGGGTTTTGGTGCAGTTTGTGGAGGCACAGTCGCAGGTCTTGGAGGAGGAAAGCTATTACTGGGACTTATCCCCAACCCTCCATTTTCCACAGGAAATGGAGGCAGCGGAGGGGGTGGAGGCGGCAGAGGAGGGCATTGGTGTGGCAGCTTTCCCACAACACGTGCAGGCTCACTGTGCAAGTGGACCTCCCTGTTTTTAATGTTATACCGAACATCACAGTCAGGACAATAGCCATGATACTGCACTTTTTCACTAAATCGTACCCGTTCCCTTGCTCCTGGCTGCGGACACCGCTCTTTCTCAACTCTGTGCACCAGAGGCTGCATCGCAACTTTCTCCAAGTTACTGTTCGGTATACAGCATATATCTCCGTTGGGGATGCGGTTGAGCCCAACTGGCAAGCCCCCATTTCGCAGGAGGGTACCATTAGTCTTGACAGGGTTGGCTGAGGGAGGCACCCTCGGAGGTTCATCGCACTTAACGGGTGTCAGCCGTGGTGGAGGCGGGGGTGGATTTGGCTTCCTCAAGACAGTGAGGATAGCAGAGGGGTGTGCAGGCGGCTTGATGAGGGGTGCGCTGCCCCGCACCTTGACTTTCTCCAAGCTGGAAGCTGTCGTGCTGCTGGAGCTGCTGTTGAGCGTATCCGTTTTGGAACTGTCTGTCATCTCATCCTCCAGCTGCAGGTCAGACGTCAGCGTGTCAATCTGGTCAACAACCTGCGCAACAGCCAGAGTGAAAACAGTGAGAAAAGCTTGCCCCAGTTAAGGCACAGAAAAAGAAAAGCACTCTCCACTATCAGTTTTTTCCTTCCCAGAACAGAACCATCCAATTTATTTTTTTTTACCTTTTTTAACATCATTTATTTTTTCTTGCTAATGTACTAAAAAAACTCCCAAACTAACAAAATAATAATAATTATGATGATAATAATAATACGGGTAGCTACTTTGCTAGCTCATCACCTCAATAAAAAAAAAAAATATAACTTGAAACACTCTGGAATGAAATTCTGTTTCTTTCCCTCTAGGGTTTAGTTGGTAATATCATTGTGAGTGAACTGTAATCCTTCAATATTATCCTTTGCCTTCCAGTGCAGAAGACTGAATTATTTAACTTTAGCTTTTACATCACAGCTTCTGAATCCAAATCTTGTGAAGAATATCTTTTATCTCTGACCTTTCACACAGTCTAGACTTAAATATGAATCTCTGTATATGTGATATTATACACATATATAAATTTGGTACACTCCTTCCTGACAATTTTTTAACACAAATAATCTCTGAGAAGCAAACTCCCTCTTGCACTAGACTGCATTATCTCCCTTTATAAGTATTTTCCTTAAGATCTGAGATCCTGTGAAGCAATCCTGAAATAGCATTTGCTGCAAGAAAAGAGGAAAAGTATGTTGGTTTCCAAAGTTACAAGCGTTCATTAACTCATGCACTTCATTCCACGAGTTCCTTTACCTCCCCTATTTCTGTTTGTAGCTTCTACAATGTTAGATGTCTTCTAGTTTTCCAGGCTCCTTTTTCTGCTCAGTATTTTATAGGACAAGCAACTGATGGTGCTTTACTAGGTAGAAAAAAATTGTCGTAAGACAATTTAAAGCCCTTCCTGAAAACTGCATTCCACTCAGTGTCTAGTTGAACAACTGCAGTTATAATATACAGGTGACTGCAACACACCCCACAGGAAGTAAGCACCCACTTAAAAACTGATCTTTATCCTTTACATCCTTACAGGATATAGATAAAGTAATCAGAAGCTGAAATGCTATTAGCTAACTTTGGTGTGTGAATAAAAAGCTTGTGCCATTGCTTGAGATCTTTATGGGACATCTGTTATGTTCTGGAGGGAGGGCTGGAGGGCCATCCAAGTATACCTGAAATGAAACCAGAGACCTTCAATAGTGCCACTGAATCAAACCTACTTACCCTGTTGAGACCTCTACTTCCTGTTTTCCATAATTTGGTCCTAATACTATTGATTTCAAAGTAAGTCTGTTGTTGAGGAATATAAGCATTATGTTACTTGCAAAGGAAATGAAAGTCATTACTGAAAGCAGAGTGACTCTTTATTTGGTCAAACCAGTAACTCACTTACATGCCCAAGGCTAAAGAGTAAATAATGAAATAATGAAAGCAAAACCACCGTAGAATGAAAGAGCATTTTAGTTTGCACGGCTCAGAGTGTAGCTAAGAGTTGTGTAACACAGATTTCATAAAACATCATATGCAAGAACTCAGTCCAGTGCCTGCCTTCTCCTAAAACAGGAAACATGCAGCTAACACTGATTTGGAAAGACAGCTTTGAAACGTTTTTGAAAAAAAAATTTACAATACTTTTTATCTCCAAGATCAAAACAACTACTCCTTTATTCAGTATTCAAATCCCAATATCATGTGGCATTTCACTTTCTGTTTTGGCATTTTAATTTTTCTCCAATACAGGATAAAGAAAAATTATACCCTTAAAAGACAGACATTATTTCTCCTAAATAATCAGGATTTAAAATACTAGTTCAAAGGTACAGTTGAACTATGGTAACTGTCAGATACCAAACATCTCCTCCAGGGTACAGCATATTACTACTCCTGGAAATTTCAGAACAAAGTCAGAAAAACCACATCTGTACTAAGACAATGCAAAGTTCATACCAAGAAAGACAGTTTACAGGAAGGAGAAGGAACTCATATTATCACCTTAAATAACATATGCAATCCAAGGCGGCAGAGAGAACTTCTCAAAATGAAACAGTGAATTTAAAGGAACAGGAGAAAACCAGTTATGTTCTGGGCAGTATGTCTGAAATCCAAGCACCCCTCTGCAAGTTTAGTTTAGATTTGTGCAAATATTAGGGTCTCCCTACCTATGGCTAAAGATATTATTGAATACTCTCCTGGAATCTAGTACGTAATCCTTTAATAAACTGTAACAGCTACAGAATGGATTGATGCACATAAACCAAAGAAAATCCCTGGCAATGACAGAAACTACCATATTCTTCAGACAGCTGCAGGCAAGAGAGAAAGGAAAGACATATCCCTAAGGATGGTCAACACAGAAGCACTCGACAGGCTGTACATGCAACAATGGTCTATATTACCGTATTATATAAAATGGAGTGATAATATTGGGCTACTTTACATTGCTCTGTGAGAGCAAAAAATTGGTTTCTTTTGCAATTGGATTATTCAAAACCTAATTTTTCTTTTCCTCTATTTTCTACCATGATAGCCCCCTTAAAACGTACCTATAATCATATGAGACCTTAGAAACCAATATGGCATATGTGAGGAAAAATACAGCCACAGACTACTGCTTTTTGCACAATTAGTTCTGAATAAATCTCATGGAGATTATCCAAATAATATATTAAATCTCCTTACCTTAATAAAATTCACTCACAATTTCTGGTATTGAATTCCCAATAAGGAAGAAAATAAAATAACAAAAATACATTTTAAGACACAAAATTGTAACCCTTCTATTGCTCTCTGGTGAGACCCCACCTGTAGTACTATGTCCAGCTTTAGAGTCATTAGCACAAGAAAGATGTGGACTTGTTGGAGAGGGTCTAGAGGAAGACCACGAAGATGGTAAGAGGGCTAGAGCACCTCTCCTATGAAAACAGACTGAGACAATTGGAATAGGGTAAATTTAGATTAGATATAAGGAAGGATTTTTTCACTATGAGGGTGGTGAGACACTGGAACGGATTACCCAGAGCAGTTGTGGATGCCACATGCCTGGAAGTGTTCAAGGTCAGGCTGGATGGGGCTTTGAGCAACCTGGTCTAGTGGGAGGTGTCCCTGCCCATGGCAGGGGGGTTGGAACTAGATTAATTTTAAGGTATTTTCCAACCTAAAACGTTCTATGATGCTATGATTCTATGTTTTTTCTGCAGAAGCAGTCACAGATGGTTTCTTTGCTCACATGCAACGAACATTGTCCTCGTTCCACATTGCACAAAATAAAGGGACTCCATGGAATGCAATTCTGGAGAAAAAAAAAACTTAATGCATTTTATTTTGAGACAGACACATTAAAAGTGATAGTCCACTGCTGCTGTAAGGATATAGATATAATTATCCAGCCGAGCATATGGGTGTTATAAAATGGTAGACCCTGGTGACAAGAAAATTTGTGCCTATTCAAACTGTCCTCCTGACAGTGCAAACATTTTCTCAGGAGTAACAGGAAAATCTGTTATGAGCTGTCCTTGAATTTATGTAACTACAGAGTTTAACTCTTGCCCTCTGGGGAAATATGTAGTACACATTGGAATTTTTTTGTCATCTACCCATTTGTAAAACATAAAACCAGCCCAAAATGGCTCTGACACGACAACACAGTTTATCTGTCCAGATTCATTCTCACCACAAGTTGTTTACTGTTATCTTCTTTTGCTTTTTGTCCCAGAAGCAAAAATATCAACTAAGATGAAAAAGTAACAGAGAACTGGTGACTGACACAGTGAAACTGGCGTAGTTTTAGAAAAAAATGTGTATTCGAAAAATAGCCTCTGTTGCACAATGCACTTCCTATGGAAGTAAGAGAGAGAATAATTAGAAATGAAAAAGCTGTCTAGTTGTACAGATCAGTCCATTTTTCATTTCTGGAATTAAACAGGACTTGATTCACACGTACAAGAATGGGGAAGACATCCTTTTATAGGATGAGGAGTTCATTAGCCATTAACCGGACCTGAGCTCTGCAGAGATGCCCACTTCTCCCCCAGTCGTGAAATCCTGAGGCTTCAAGGTCTGTAGGATCAGGTGTTGCACTCCTGAATGAACCAGGCCATCGGGTCATTCCTACCCCCATTCTGGCGTGTTACTGGACAACAATTTTAGCTGTTCATGAGGGATGGAGACGAAATTCTCTAGCTGACCCAAAAAAATCAATCTGTTAACACACATACAGACCCAAAATATTTTCTTCTGAAATCTAAACTGTACACAAGTCAAATTTTTGCTTATAGTTTCACTTTATCCCTAGAAATATGCGTAGAGAGTTTGAATGGGTTTTGTTTGGTTGTTTTTTTTTTTTTTATTTTGACAACTGGTTATCTTTAGCACATAATGAACAGAAAAATCATCTCTTTGGATAAAACAAATTGAATGTAGGTATTATTGTAATCCTTCACCTCTAGTTTAATGACTGCAAACTATTTTTTATTTTCTTGTCCTTTTAATGTTTTATATCAACACTCAAGCCTTTTTTTCCAATGTTGCTCAAACTAGACAGATCAACAGCTAAGAGAAATTTACCACATACACACACACACACAAAAGATATCAACAAAAGCAGAATTAGAGTTATGATTCAAAATTATTTTGCTTTTTCTTGTTCTTTTACATTTTTATGTAGACATTCAAGCCTTTGAATAAATTTGGGGAAAAAAATCTTAATTATGAACATCCTAATTAAGAAAGAGATAAGCACTCAAATACGTCAGTGCTCCTAAATCACTTAACTCAGAGGGACCGACTAACATATCTTGTAAGCTGCCTCCTTGTTGAGTACATAAGTAAAAGACCTGCTTCAAGGAAAAAAATCACTGTTGTATGACTACAGTAAGACCACAGATGTTTGCTAAAGCAGATGAATACTACTGTTGTTGAGTTCTTGGCTGTCAATTCTCTAACTTTTAACACTTTTAAACACAATTTTTTAAACTTTTTTATTTAAAATCTTTATTTCAAAAGGTTTTCTCAAGATATCTAAGATAATAACTTGAATATTAAAAGAATGTAGAAATCTATAATTGAAAAGGTGGTAGGAAGTAATCAAGGGTACTTCCATCATACCAGCAAAATGCAAATCTTTAGAGGATGCTAGAGATATTTCACAGACAAGCAAAAGAACATATTTCTCTCTACTGAAAGAGCTTGCAGGTTTGGATTAGACACAGAAAACTAAAGAATGACAATAGAATGAAGCCAAATGGAAAATTATAGATCTGTGGTAAAATCTGGAGTTTGTGCTTAATTTTGTTAGGTAATTTTAATCTTAATTTTCTGCTAAATACATGCTATGAAAAGTATCCACCAAAGAAGTACAGGTGAAAACAACAACAAAAAATTATTAGAAGCTCACCAAAAAGGGCACGTGGAAATGAAAACTTCACACTCCAAAGAGGGCACAAATTAAATAATTAAACAAAGTACCCATGCAGGAGATGCCAAATAGCCATTGGGAAGAAGAAAAGAAAACATGAAGGAACTGAGGACTGTTTCATGCTGATAATTTGCCAAATAGTTACTAAGAGTAGGCAATGAGTCCAGATCACTAGATTTTAAGATGGGACTGTAAAATAAAATAGTGATTGCACTCTGGATATGCTTGAGCAATACAGCATAGAAGTCAAAGAAGCCAAAGTGAATCAATGGATGTATGCTGTAAACATGATTCCTCAGAGCAAAAGAATAGTGTAATGAAAGCTAGGGGAAAAAAGAATATCTCAGAAAGAGCTGACAAAACATCTGAGTTAATGGCTAAAGTTGTAGGAGCATTTGTGAGAAAGACTGCATGCACAAGTTTGTATTCCTTACACTGAAATTGATACAATATGTAAGATCTGTAACGTTACATGAGGTTTTTATTATCACTTCATTAAGATTAAACATGAATACAATTTGTGTGACATTCGTAAGATAGAACCTTAAGTAAACTGAGACTATGAAGATTACTACTTGGACACAACTTTCCTCCAAATTGTCTCTGGGAGTGTAAGAGAAACTGTAAAGCTGTTAGAGAAAATGTAAAGCTCCTTGTAGTAGACACAGGTAAGACTAAGTTATGTACCACTCAATAAAAAACACATTAGCAATGTGATTTTAAACTCAGAAATTCTGTGCTACAGCCTCCAGTGTATGGAGAACCAATTGGTACTATGAAAGTATTGTGGTGAAATGGACAAATACTACATAACCTTAAAAAAAAAAAAAGGGAAAAACAAAGGAAGACAGAAGTTACAAACAATTTGCAATGCAAAGATATCCTAAAATTAACACCATCTTTCAATGCTATCTGACTCTTATTAAATTGCTTAAAAACGCAGAGCTAGCATAAAATATTGCTTTTCCAACGAGGTCAAACTGCAGTCCCTGTTTAAAGTAACTGAGAATCTCATCCAAGAAAATGTCTCATGATTATCAAAAGCAGTCTATGCTGGCCAATATTTCCACTGTTTAAATTATACATTTTTTGTCTGGTTTTTACCCCCTTTGCTAAGGTACTCCTGTGGGCAAATATCCCAACTCAATTAAACCAAAATTCATATTTCTTGCTGGATGCCAGGATCTCGTTATAAGAATCTAATGTGGCAATAACAGGACTAAAAGATGACAGAGAATGTAATAATTTCTTTTACTTCTTAGTTGTATCCTTAAACTTCTCTGAAAAAAGTTATCTGCGATTAGTCACAAACACTTTTTACAGTGCTTCTTTTTGTGTGATTATGCAATACACATACACAAATGTGCATGCAATCTCTTGGGATTTTTATTATCTCCTTACAATAAATGTTTCACCAGGTTTCTTTTTCCTCCTGTTTAAAGGCAGCAGTGGGAAACAAGACAGTAAGGTACTGATATTCAACAAATATATAAACCACTACCTGCACTCAACCCACTACAGACAATTATTGTGCTTTTTTTTTCAACTGTTTAATAGAGAAGTAAATTGCTTTTCAAAAAGAAAAGTAACATATTCTTAGAAATTCATATACTTTTAAGTTCATAGGACTTCAAAATTTTAATTTTTCCTAACATGCCCAGCCATTGTCACTGTTTCATATGTTCTTCAAACTTTCATATAGATTTGTGAGTAAGATTTCTTTTTTAAAATTCCTTGCTTCTGTACAGACTAGTACCACTCAAAAAAAGCTGCATAAGCAAAATGGAAATGGTACTTAGCTGTGATATTACTTCTGAGCTGGAATCGTTATAATCCACATATATTGTTTAGTACTACACCACAGCAGCATACAGCTATGTGATCTAATTTAACAGTTGGAACATTTCTAGAAAATTAATAGATAGATACTTATTTTTTATTTTATATCCACTGAAATCAAGTCAGGTCATGGGACTAGCACAAGCTTTTGCTTTCTTACTGTAAAATAAAAAAATTACTGGGGAAAGGAAAAAAATTAGGTGGTATTCTTTAATTACACATAAGTGCAATCAAAATGTCTTAACTTCATTATTTTTCAAGCAATTCCAAAAACTTGCAAAGTTTGATAGGGATAAATTTGCACTGTACATGCAAAAATTAATACTCTGATAAGCCAAAAGAAGAAACATGCAATTAACAATAAAACAGCAATCAGCTATATCACAAAGAGGCTATTCTTGCATTTAAGTAAGGAACTGTCAAACATGCTAAGTCAGTAGTCCTAGTATTTTATGATTCCATCTCTAATCCTACAAGAAATTGTTCACTTGCTGTAATTACTACAAGAATCTTTAAAACAGGCTGTCAAACTATTTACTTTCCTGTCATCTTAACTAATTATTTCCTGCAGAGTTACTAGTCCTTTGTTGACAAAAATGAATATTCAGTATAACTAAGGACACAATTAAGTATTTTTCCTACCACGTCTTTGCTTGTAAATCCTGAACCACAACAGAGTTAACAACAAATGAAAAGAAAGCTCCTGTTAATAGTGGACGATCCAGTATTTCCCTCTACAGTTTAAGCTGCATAATATCAGAATTCACTCTGTTCTTAGGTGTTTCTGTTACAGCTTCAGTCATCCATGGTCATATCTTTTGCAATTGCCACAGCCAACTTCTATACACTGCCCCCCTGCCAATCCTCAGTGAATACAGCTTCCAGGTCAAGAAGAAATGGAACCAAATTTGGACTAGAAACATGTTTATAAAGTTGTGTAAGCCAAAAAATTGCAAATAGAAACCAAAAGAAGACCTGTACTAAAAGAGACAAATGGTCTACTTAGTATACAATATTGTGAAAAATTACAAAAAACCAGGTGCCCAGTCAAGAACAGAAGAATAGAAAAGTCAGGCAAAAGTATTTCTGTAGAATCTTATCCCAGTCACTAACAATTTCTAACTGAAGGACTTCTTAACAGATTTTGCATTTAGTAGGTTTTGACATAATTATCTACCATGAACATGCTTATTTCCGCTTGAACCCATATAAACTTTTAGCATCCACAGTATCTGCAGACTCCCACCTGTTTTATATGGGTATACCACCTACTCCTTTTTCTGCCTGAGAAAAAACACAGAAGCTTTTACAGAAAAATGCTTCATGGTCTTGCATAATACTTAAGCTGTAGCTGTTTTGTACAACCATAGCTATGCAAACACTCTGTCTTGGAGTTTGTTTTTTGTTTAAAATCAAATACATGATAAATATCTGTAGAACAAAGAGTAATAACCTTACACAACGAAACAATGATTCAAATCACTGGCTACACCCAGCAGTCCTTTTGCCACCACTTACAACTTACAATAAAAGTTTTACAGTGTAGCCAGCAGCATCTTCATATCTGAAGTTGTATTAATAAATAATCATGTCCGCTTATGCCAAGACCTTGTAGCACAGCACTAGAGACAAATACGGTACATGAGTTAATACTGACTTCCAGGCAGACCCAAAGTTCAGCTTGCAGGACACAACTCTTAACAGTAGCATATCACACAGCTGTCACCCACACTGCAGCACCAGCAAAGGGCAAGGTTACTGTGAGACTTGTCAGCGTTAAGGGCATTTAAGAGACCAACACCATCCTAACTAAAATTACACACATCCCAACTTGATAAATAACAGAAAAGCACTCGCATGCAGTGGGTTGCCACCCAGAAATTTTTTGCTGGAGACTAAACTAGTAGCTTCGGCAAAGTAGTAATAATACCCGATGAGATTGTACAGTCATTCATTCAGCCTTAGTCTCTGTATATAAATGAATTCAGAAATACACTGTTTTCAATGACAGGCTTTACTAAACTGTACTCTGACATTTGGAAGTTGAATACCAAGATGGGCTGGATGTAAATGTATAAATGGAAATTTAAGAATATGCTGGACTCTTGGGAATATAACAAGTCCATGAAAGCCCATCATCATCATCCTTACTTAGCATTTCAGGGACAGCAAACTGGGAAGCCCATACTCCAAGTCTTAAAAGAAAAAGGCTTATTTTCATGAAGTAATAATAATGATTAAAAAAAATAAATAGAACAGGCAGTAAGGTGTTCTCTGTGTTCCTCTTTAAGGTTTTAACATAACTGTGGTCATTCCTCTGTATACCCTTTGGGATGAAGTTTGCTAGGGAAGCTGCTTGGAAGATCAGAGAGAGATGAAGGCAAGTACATGGCAGGTATTCGTAACATGAAGAATAGTACAATTATATTTCCTGTCACACACAAATTATAGTTCCTGTCACACACAAAAGAACCATGATAAAATTATGATAAACAAACAGAAACCCGGAGAAAATAAAGTGAAAAACAACAGAGAAAATAAAAAAAAGCCTTTCTAGAAAAGCAAGTTCAAAAATGCTTGAAAAAAAACAGCTGTTCTAAAGCATTAACTGAAAGAAACTAGCATTCCATGTGAGTGGTAACAGTTTCACACTTCCAGTGAAATACTCCCATTATCTGCCACTTGGGAATACAGGAAAGTAATTTATTTCACAATAGTAAAGAGGATTAAATCTATTTTTATGTCACATCTAGAGACACAGAGAGATGACACTTGGCTTAACACTGGCAAGGGTGTGCAGTGATTTCACATGTAACTCATTACCCAGGCTGAAAGACAAGCTGCAACTCAGACACAATACTAAAAAAGAACTCTCACTCTGAGTTATCAGCCATGCTTTTCCTTTGCTCCCCTGTCTTGCTTATAATGGTGGAGTCACCAAAACCATGTAAGCACAGCAAATCAATCCATGGATTTGAAATAACACATAGGTTGTATATCTTTCCAAGCAGCAGTTTTAACTGACTGCTGTTCAATAACAGATTCCAAGAGCAGTAAGTGAATGTGACACAGCTTGTGAACATCAACAACACTTACAACTAGAAAAAGGGGCTTTTAAGTACTGGAGAAATGAATGAGGACTACATAATAAAATATAAAGAAAGTTTAATTTCACAAAAAAAACTGTAACTTAATGGGAAACCACCAATTTTCTCAATGTTCCCCTTATTGTTATACAGATGTCAGCTATGCTTTAAAAACAAATACAAAACCAAAAAAGAACAAAAATTAAAAATAAGAAAAAACAAACAAACAAAACCAAAAAACAAAACTCTGAATTTAGATTTGATGGTGTAGATATAACGTGTGTGACTTATTTAATCTCATGAAAGCAAAGAAACAATTCTCTGGGGACACAGAAAGCTACCTTTTATCCCATGTCTGAAAAGAGGTAAAGTAAGACTAACATAGGAGAGTGTACAAGTGTACAACTACATTATTATTTGGGTTTTTCTCCTAAATTTGAGGAATTGTAAACTGCATTTTTGGAAACACAAACACTGCAGACCTCTATTTATATGCTATCAGATAAGAAAAGAAAGAACATTGAAAAGGATGAAGCTGGATATGGTAAACGAGCACTTGAAAACTATTTCTGCATATATAACTTTTTAATTCATTGGCACAAATCAGGAAATTTAAAAGATAAATTGTTAAACAGCTTTCAATGCTTAGAGGCACACAGACATACAAGTAAAAAGGCTTCCCTGTAAAAACCTTAAGGGAATGCAACCCTTGAGTACATATTTCAGTAATATTCTTTGTTAGTGGACTTCATTTGTTTAATATAAAGAGGCCAAAGGATACGAGACCTATGAGACTTGGTTGCCTTTTACTTATTAGTTTCTCCAAGTTAAATGGCTTTAATTGTAATTTACATGTACCCTTCAAAATCAACTTTTTAGAATCTGCAGCTTACTACTGCTTTTCTATTTCAAAACATAACAAAAATGAAAGTGGCTGCATGTTGACAAAAGTAAGGAATGGTTAGTCTGTGCACTCTCATTATTTCCAGAGTTTTCTAAATAAGTGTTGTAGAGCAGCAAAAATGTAGTAACATGAACTGTTGGAGATATTAGTCCCTATGTAACAACATTTGCTATAAGCATTGGTTCATGATGACTACAAATACAGTGATTTGACTAATCATACATCATAGTAATTTAAATGGAAGATAAATATTTGTCTAAGTTCTTAACTCTTAATGTGAACAGCACACAGAAGTTCC
Organism: Nycticryphes semicollaris; assembly: GCA_013400055.1. Taxonomy (NCBI): domain Eukaryota; kingdom Metazoa; phylum Chordata; class Aves; order Charadriiformes; family Rostratulidae; genus Nycticryphes; species Nycticryphes semicollaris. The sequence continues at coordinate 22,223 of VXBJ01000187.1, read as the reverse complement.
TTAAAGTATGTGCCTCCCCAAACTATTAATGCTTACCATGGAGACTGAAAGTTCTCTTGTAGGATTAGAAGAAAATGTTCCGCTAATCACATAAATAGCTTCCTAGGTACACTCTTCAAATAATTTAATAACATCTATTGTGAAAAAGAAAACACTATAGCTCTGCAAAAAGAATTTTAAATATTTAGCACACCCAGAAGAAGTTGCTGAGAAGTTGGTAAAAAACGCTGTTGCAATTCTTTTGTGTTAACTCCAGTTTTAAGGACTAGATATACTTCTCTGATTTTAAATAAACCACTTCAACAAGCACAGTATTAATCATCATCCTTCCTTTTCCTCTGACAGTCTAAAAGAGACTCCAGAAATAACTGTTTAACATCCTTTTGTTCTAAAAACAAAGGAAAGTCCCTCAAGAACAGCCACTCTGTCTTTTGGGAGACAACATGTTGGGCTGGTGGATTTTTTGATCAAAAGGTTTTTACTAGTGAAATACTACTCTGAGTTTAGCTGGCCTCCATATTTTAATATTTCACCACCATTTCTGTTACAGCTCCAAAGCCACATTTAAGCCCAAATGAAATGTGCAATGCATTTACATTAATCTGGAAGTACTAATTCCAAGCCTGTTGGACCCTCATTAAAATACAGTTTCAACAGAGCTGAACACAACTGAAGGATTTAGCTTAGTAGACACATTTCTAACCAGTCCTTTTGGCTTCAAAACATGACCCAAAATTGCACAATCCATTAAGTTTCATTCTCATTAAAAGTTTGAACAAATCCAAAGTTCAAAGCAAATTTCATCTGAAGTGACAGAATCATCTGAATTTTACAGTGAAAAAAACAAAACAGTAGTTTTTTCCTTCAGATATATCTGCAATACCTTTTCTGTTGACACTTTTTCATTCTGTTTATGCAATAGGTTGAACTATCTGTCTGAATTAGAATAAAGTTACTGATAGGATTATTACTAAAACATTGTACAACTAACTCTTTCAGCTGAGAGGTCTTAATATGGGCAAGCTGCCTTCTCCACCTTGCTCTCCCAGATAGCTGCTGGCGACATCTGGAAGTAAGTCTGCTGTAGACATTGTTCCAATAATGAGAGAACAAAAAAGATGTTGTAAAATTGAGCCTACTGAAGGCTTCTTGTGACACAATTCGACTTTTTCCATCTGGATGTACTGCACAGAATACATAACAGGAGATATCCCTGGTGAGCTCACACCACTAATAAATAATAGTAATGAATCAGCCAAACCCTATTACTAGAGAAAGTAATCGCTACAAACTATGTTGGTTTGAAAGGAATACTTGGTTGCCTTTTAATCATTAGTTGCTCCAAGTTAAACGACTTCTGCTCACAGTGCATGACAACATATGTAAGGATTTAATTAAAAGTCATGGAATATTCTATCTTAATATTTACTGATGATAATTTTTTTTCAGATTCCTTTAAATAAAATGCTACATGCACNTTATATATATAAAACAGTAAATAAAACCAAACTGTGGATACAGTTTATTTTAAACAATATAATTAAATGATTTAGTAATAATTACAGTATTCACATCAGCATATAAACATTGCAAAGAGAGACATTTAAAAATACAAAGAAAATAATGTCATACATTTACATAGGTATTTGCTTACTTTATAGTTAAAGCTAAATTTAATCCAATATCAATTGCAGTCCAAAAAGAACCCCAAAAGTTTCTGTCTGCCAGTCAAAAAAAGAAAAAAAAAAGGATGCATGGGAAGCAAAGGTGAAGAAGTTTACAGTTAATGTTTGCATTAAGAGACACACTCTATTTGCTGAGCCTTAAAAATACTTACCTAATATCTTTAAGATTTAGGAAGTATTCTGTTTTCAAATCTAGTATTTGTAGTCTTAATAACCCCAATAGAAAAAAATCAGGAACTCTGTAGCTCAGATATTTCCTACACTTTTGAAGGAGGCAATTGTTTAGAGTGTGCCAAAACACAATACCATTAATGTTTTTTCAGGCAACAACTAATAAATTTTTGTCCTTATAAGACCATTAGCTCATGGTTTTGGCACTACTACCTGCTGTTCTAATTCTATTCCTGGTTAAACATGAGGTAGGTTATAAAGTAAGAAAAAACAAAGTTTTCTTTGCTTTTGCACAATCTACAAAGAAATGGGCCTGTTATGCCTCTGACATACTTACACTCCCAGCACTACTGCACTGTTAAAAGAGAATGTTACCATCTCACACGGTACGTGCTGTTGTACTCGGTACCACAACACTGTATTTTTACAGCTTGTGGTCCCATCCCTCTCCTGCGTATTCAGTTCAGATGCCTCTGCATCTATGGCATGGATTTCCCTTGGGTGTAGTTACTTTTGCTATTTTTAATGCAAGAGAGAGGCAGAACTGTTAATTAAAGGCTGAAGGTGAAGTACATGAGGTCTGTTTCTCAGTAAATGTATACTTGCATTACAGCAGGAAACTGTGGTAGTGAACTACATTGATGCAGAGAACAGAAAACCATTTCCAAACAGATTTGCAAAATACAGTGGTTTGCAGGGTGGGGAAGCAACCCCCTGCCTTGGTCTTGCAAGGTAGCAAACAGCAGTCTGATACTCCACAGCATCAGGAGTGTCACAACAAGATACAGCACAGATGCTCCAAATTTGCGACTGATGGTAAGGTCAAATTGATTCAATCCTTGAAACAATTTTTTGATACTTAGCCTTTGAATATTTTTGTTTCTGATTTTGGCTTCCCTATGTAGCATTTTCTGTTGAGTTAGGACACTGATAAAAAAGCTATAGAATACTTATTTTGAAGTTATGTATATTAATAATTAATTCTGCAGTGACTATGAGAATAGGAAGAAAATTGGACTTAAACCCCATGGATAGAGAAGAAATAGAGCAGTTTTGTGGTTTGCTGGACCCTCCTTTCACATTGTCTTCTGGAATTTACAAGACATAAATACTTTTTCCTCAGTCTTTTCTTTTTCTTCTTCTCTTTTTTTAATTGCATAATAGGCAAGCAGCACAAGTTCTGCTCAGGTTAATTTTGCAACACCTCGAGTACTAAATCATTTCTTTGATTGCCACCCACATTACTAATCCACTTTGAAGAGTCCTCATATCCTGGCCTTGTAATTCCCAATCCCTTTCTGATAATTGCAGTACTTGTGGCAGCAGGAATGAAATGTTTTGTACCTATTATGTTGAAGTGGTCCTTAGATGTAAAATGTGGAATTTTTCAGTGCTGCTGGTAGGATGCACAGAGAAGACCTAAGAAGACAGATCAAATGACTGCTCCTGTGTCTGTCCTATGGAAGTCATCTTGGTTTGCTTTATTTGAATTAAAAATGCAGTCCTGCTATTCAACAGAACATGACTGGTGAGAAGAAAAGATGTTATGTACAACAGACATTTGGTATATGCCTTAATATTTTACCATAAATCTCATCAGCTATTGCCGTATACAACATAATCAGATAGCACTGAACAAAGAATCACTTTGTTTTCTGGGCAATTAATGAAAATAAAATTATATAGGGAAGCTTTATAGTTGTAATTAATATTTTAATATTGACGCGCAGAAACAATTAAATGCTGCACAAACATTCCTTCATTTCCAAGTGGTTATTACAATTACTATTATAAAAAAATACAAATATGTTGCATCCATATGTACAGTCAGAGCAGAAAGGTAGTGAAGCAAATGAAGCATAATAAACGTTCAGTTTATTCATAGGCGTGCATTGTGTAGCCTGCTTTATGCACAGGTATATAAAGAATTCAAAATTTCTAACATCTCTGATGTATAAAAATATAAATACCAGATCCAGGATAGTTTAATGTATCCTAAAAGCAAAATACTAAAGTGCTCCCTCCAAAACAAGAAAAGCATTTTCTGTATGTATTAAAAACATATATAAAAAAGCAATTGAATACTGGGCACCAAGAAGCATTAGATGTGGTTTTTTTCACTTAGACCTTTCAGTAGACCAGTTTCACTATGGAAACTGGAAAAAAAAAAAAACTTTATATCTTTGAGATGGAAGTGCTTGAAAAAAAAAGATGGACTCAAGTGTATCAAGATGACACTAAAGCATTCACTGGTCTGAGACTGAAAAAGGACAGCCTGCAGATCTAAGTAGGCATGGTAGTACCAAATAACCAGTAAGACAAGAGCTTTGTAGGGCTTTTTTTTTTTTTCTAATTTTTTTTTTATTTTATTGGGGTTTTTGAAGAATAAAAGTGATTGAGGTAAGCAGTAAGAACGTTCCTTGTCTTGTGAGGCAGGCAGTAATCAGGCCTTTCAGAAGCTCAGCAAGGACAAAGCACATCTGTATTCAAACTCTCTAACTGCAGTTTATAGGTTTCCTAGAATTATTAGGATAGATGCTGTTAATAGGCATAATAGAGTCCTGACAGCTAAAAGACTGAAACTTAAGCATTGCGACCGTAGTATGATTTCTGCAAAAAGTACACACACATTACAGATAATGAAATAAGGACTGAGTTCCCTTCAAAGAAAAAAAAAAAAAAAAAAAAAAGAGAGAGAAAGAGAATAAAGAAAACATCAGAATGACATAAAAGACAGAATAACAAGGGGAATCCATGAGGAGATACACAAGATGTTCATTCATGGTGACAGTTTTGACTGATGGAGTGAGAGAACTGCAGAGCATAAGAATCTGCATTTTTTCCTCACTGGACTGTAGTAAAGAGTGAATCATAAATGGAAAAAAAAAACACAATTAGAGAGTTCTTTGCATTACTACTAGCAGCAGAAGAGTTACCTTTAATCCTTCTCTCTAAGGGCAGAGTTTCAATAAGAGAATCCATGGACATATAAATAAATAAATCCAAGCTGTGGTAATTAACCTGCTGAAGAATACATATTTAAGTCAGGCTACAATTACTTGTTGTGTGCATAATAAACCAGGAGAGTTTACTCAAAGCTATACATTAGACTTTAATTTAAGAAAGAAATCCTCAGCTTAGCTAGATACCCAAGTGCATCTCACTCTCAGATTAATGTGTTTACTTACAAAAAGAAGCAAGCAGTAATATCTCTGTAAGACCAGCTGATGGCTGGAACAAAGCACTCTAGCTTTCAAACACAACAGATCTTTTCTAAGTAAGAAAAAAAGAAAAAAGGAAAAGGATTTTAGCTTTCAATTTTTTCCAGCTTGCTGCCCAGTTCAGCCCCTTTATACACCTACTTCCTGCTCTCAATAAAATGAAAACTTTGAAAAAGAGGAAAAAAGGCAGATTGGTTTATCCTAGTTCTTTACTAAAATCAGACACTATGCTCCAACTTTTCTTTTTACGCATTCTACCAAACGAAGAGGTGAAAATTAATCTTGTGATCTCAGAAGTCAGGGGAGAAATCACTTCATTATGAAAAATGAAAACATAGCTGTCTTTAATCATGAGGTATGAAATACTTTGATCAGAGAAGCAATATTCAATGAAAATCAAATTAAATTCTATTTTCTGTTGACTCTTATTGCCCTGTCAAATCTTTTGAAATCTATTATTTGCAGATATTGCAATTGTCCATTAAACTGTCCACTTCTATTGAGCAACTTTTAATCCTCACTTTGATTAAACATGTGAACAAAATTGAACACAGTTTTCATGATCTCGGTATGTGACATTTCACACACCTATTTGCTCTTCAGATATTTAACTGTTATCTTTCATCAAACAACTGTTCTGCAGTCATGGGTCCAGTATAAAATATTTAACATTTGAGCCAAAGTAAAGTAAACCATGTTAGTTCAAAGTCTAACTGACATTTACATTGGTCAACTTTTAAAGTAGCTATAGCTAAACTGAATAAAAATCACTTCATTAATATGTAGCAATAAAAGAAAATTAATTCCTTTTCCATTGAGCTCCTGTTGTGGTTGCTGGCACAAGCTACCTGTTCATGTTCATAAAATCTGAACATGGAGATTTGCTAATTGCTACAGTTGCCAAGACATCAGTATTCCAGATTGCACCACTGTGAGGTACCAAAGCCACTGCACTGATAATAGTAAACTAGCCATTAAAATTTTCATATTCAATAGTACCATGTATATGCAACATTTCCATAGCAAGTAAAAGTGTAAGAACAATTTAGATTCCCCAAAACTTCGTAATCATTAGCAGTACCCAACTCTAAGAATAAATATTCTGACTGTCCTAATACTGCTCTGTGCTTTGAAGCTGCACAAGTCATGACTTTCAAAGTAGTGAGTATTATTGAATGACAGATAATATTGCTTTCTAACAGACATTAAGAAGAATACGCAAGGATTCTTTTTTGCATGAAAAGTGTGTAACGTACTTGCTTCTCTTGGGTGTCTGATACCTAGAAACACTGAAATACACTGAGTGATTAGAGGGAGAAAACCGTCATACAGTGATTACAGCCATCTCAAAGTAATGGTACTACACAAATCATCCAGTTAACCATATATCCATATATCCATACAATCTTTTTCTCACTTTCACTAGTACATTACCACCAAGATGAAAGAAGGAAGACTTTGAAGAGCTAAACTTCTAGGAGACATGTTAATCTTTAAATATAACTTAACAAAAACTCTCCTGAGGATTTTAGGAATCCATTACTGTTAGAAATGGAAAAAACTGTTCACTGCCTGAATGTAAAGTAGCTGTGAAACATACTGTGCAGCCCTCACGTCCCAAAACCACCACCTTAGCTTGTTCACTGCTCCTCTACCAGCACTACATACATCTGTCAGGTAGCACCATGAAGACCTGTGCAACAGCCATACCCTAATACTCTCCCTGAGCTGCCCACCCTGTTGCCAACAGTGTAATGTTAGGCATCACGTTTCAGACCAGCTGCATGCTATAAAGTTTTGATGACCTAAATAGATTACTTAGACCTTGAGGACACGTCTCCCCCTCCCAGAGCATTTCTGCCAGCAAAACCATGGAGCAAGCAGCACCATGCCAGCAAAAGGGAGTTCTTGTTGCCCTGTGTTCTCTGCTGTGCAGGGTGCACAGCCACGCTTGCAGAACAGCCTCTTCCATTGGCCTGTGCTGTGACTGCACTAGAAAATTCTCTGCTGCCATTAAGACACCAGGCATAAAAGAGGAGACATCACTGTAGCTTCAGAGCAACTTCAGATATCATAAAGTCATTCACACAAACTGAAACCTAAGTAGGCAAAAATCTCCAGTGTCCAAGGTTCATGCTGGGTCAGCAAGAATAACGTAATGTTTGCAAAGTTTTGTCCATGATCCTGGGTGCCCCAGCTCTGGCTACTATCCTGTGTTTTCCATTAGTTCTCCTGACATACCTGGAGGTGGAACTGATACTCTTTAACAACTGGCACCCTACCAAGGAACACCACTGCAGATTCTCTTGCATCATTGGTGTATCAGGCTTGGAGATAGAACAGTGAATAAGAAGTTACTTTATCCCTTACAGTCACATAACTCAAGCTCAGGATTTGTTCTGACGGAGGATGCTGTGACCATAGTTTGAACTAACTTCTGAATCTTAACCTGTAGAAAAGAATTTGGCTGTCTTGAAAGACAGAACTGTATTTTTAAGGGTATGAAAAACTCTAAAGATATGGTCAGTACTGAAAATAATAAACAGGTCTTCTAATTTTATTTTTTTAAGAATGCCCTAAAAATTACATTGTATGGATGCCACACCCCTGGAAATGTTTAAGGCCAGGCTGGATGGGGCTTGGAGCAACCTGGTCTAGTGGGAGGTGTCCCTGCCCATGGCAGGGGGATTGGAACTTGATAATCTTTAAGGTACCTTCCAACTCTAACCATTCTATGATTCCAAGAAAACACAGTATATATAGGTTTGATGAATAGTCATCAAAGAATTTGTACAACTACGATTTATTGTGTATAACATACAAAGTAACTTATGCTGACGAGAAGAACAGATATATTTCCATTATCTTGGTTTACTGGGTTCAAATTCAATATTATTTCTGAAGTCTCTTCTTCAGATATATTTGCACTAAGTATTATTTCAAGTAAGATGTTTATTTTTTTACTAACTACAGCAACTTCACCAAAAAAACCCCAATCATAAAACATCTTTTCTTGCTTGGGATTGCTTGTCATTCTTCCTACTGCTGTGTAACTTTGTTTTTTAAGCGTATACCATGATTAATGAGACTATGGTGTGTTGGGAGTACTACTATGTCACAGAAAGCAAACTATTAAATACATTTTAGGGAGATTTTCTGTAGATAGAAAAGATGGCTCTAGAAAGTTGGCCTGACTACGTAAAAGGTTTCATATAAAACATTACTTGTATTATTTTTATCCATCTTCAGTGAGTGAGTAACTGTCAATAAAGAAGCTACAGAACTATGCAAGTTCATCGTTGAAAGCGTTTCTTTTATCAATGTACGTGTTCAGCTAGGTACTTTTGTTAGAGAATGAGATAAAAATTATCAGTAGATATTGCACTTCTAGAAATGATGGCCTAGTCTATACTGTAAAGTAGTATGATCTGGTTTATTTCGCTGCAAAGCTTCTTATGCGTCAGAGAGGATTTAAATGAACAACACTAAAGAGAAGTCAAAACAGTCATTATTATTTCCTTTGAGAAGGATACATAGCTCACTTTTAACACATTTTATTGGTTAAGTGGCATTTGTGAGGCGACTGAAAGTGATTATCCTGTTTACAGAACATATTATTAAAATTGTGATTCACTCTTCATGCTTGAATTGTCCCAGATGATAAAAAGGGCAGGCAGTTTTGAAAAAAACAGACATTTTTTTTAAAAAAAATAAGGCTTCAACCTGAAATCCCACATGAAGCAATTGACATTTACAAACAAAAGACCCAGACCTCTGGTTCAGAATGCTTGTCCCAAAATACAACTTAATCACTCAAGGATGGATGATCCTTCACTGAGGCACAGCACACACTATAGCCCTGACTTTAACATCCTAGGATGACATGGCAAAAGCTGCAGAGACAAATATCATCAGGATTGGCCATACATCACACTCTGATGAAACTGACACATGTCATATGATAACTACAGATCCAGGCAATTCACAGGAGCATTAGGATGCTGGCACATGGCTCAAAATTTGTTTCATCAAATAGGCCACATAGCTGAGGGATGTTTTGACTGGTCATGCATGTCCAGGAATATGATCCGTGTTCCTCTCTTAACTCCTAGGAATTTTAACTACTTTCAAAGTTAACAAAAGCGGGAATAAGCCATTTAGAGTATTTCATCCTTACTGTATGTTCTATCTCAAAATCATTAACATATAGCATATTTCTCCTGTGTATGACAATGCACTATGTTTTAACACAGGCTTATTTTTCCATTTACACACACATTATATAGGGAGAGTTTATTACAAACATTTGCACAGACATACATATATGTGAACATATCAAGTACCCTGTTAATTTCATACAAGTACTTACATAAAATGCGCATAACTATGCCAATTAACAGAGACTGAAACATACAGAGAAATTTAGTTGTTGATAGTGGAGGGGAACATAAGGTCTTGCAGAAATTATTTTACTTCATTAATGAAAAACAAAATAAAAATCCCTCTTTTGAAGATGCATGCTCTTTTCATAGTATGGCACATGTATAATGTGCTCAATGATGCAGCAGACCACATCATTAGAGGTCAGGTCACCTAAGTTGTTTTTAGACACGAGAAGCTTCTGAAAAGTCTTTAAAGCATGAAATAGATCTAAGTATCCACTTTTATAAGGCACCCCAGGTCTGGTATCCAGATCTCATTTGTAAGGATCCAGGCAGTTGGACAAGCCCTATGAAAGAATCCAACAAAATCCAACAGAAGATTTGGAGACAACAGGGCAGTGAGTGGGATACTGAAATGGTTGGAGCTGCAGCGCTCTGAGGAGGACACCCAGGCTTTCATACGCACTACCAGTACCACCTGGAGAGATTCCCCAAGCATACGGCAAGGCAGACGTATGTATGGAACATAAACAATCATCAGGAAGCAAAAAATCCCATTGTGCGTTTTGAAATTTAACAGCAAAGGAGCAAGTGAGGTGCGAAGAATCAGGTACTGTGAAGAGATGACAGGAATGCAGGCAGTTCCAGCCCAGAAAACAGGAAAATGGGAATGGAAGTCCCCTGCTCTGGTGAAAAGCTATTAAAATCAGAAAGCTTTCTGTGTTTCTCTATGTGCATCTCTTCATACAGAAAACATTAAAAGTGTATGCAGCAAGTCCAGCCGAGGGGAATGTTTGTAAAAAGCACAACAGATTTAAAAAATAAGCTTGACAGAGCATTAACAAGATCTTATGCAGTAAAGTTTTATGCAGGAACATCACAAATGAATTAATAAGCCTGATTTCCATAGGCTGAGGTCAGAGTTCAGTGTTGATTATTATATAATTACTTTTATGGTAACAGCATAAATTACTGCATTTCCATGTTTAGATCAGTACACTGAATTCAGAAATAGGCATTTATTCATTCATAAATACTTGTGATTATAAATGACCTATTTACTCAGGAAAGTTTATGAAAAGGAAATACGATGAGTTCATGTCCAGAAATATGAAGAACATCAGTACATAAATTTTCCTACAAACACATATCTTGCAAACCTAGAATAAAATTTCTTTGCTGCACAGAATCAATTACCACCATGAAAAAGACAACTCAGGCTAATCTTTTATTTATTCTTGGTGTGCCTTATTACCACTTTCCAGCTAGATTGATAGGCTGCAACACCAATTTGTTAGAAAATATGTATTTTCTAACTAAATATGTCTTTTACACTAAGACATATCTCCATGCAAGATTGCTTAGTATGGTGAGGCATGTCTTTATTGCAGAAACCTGCTGAGGGTGGAATATTCACTTATAACTTCTTTCATATTTATTTTTCTTCTTTTTCTGGAATCTTCCCAGAATAGTTAAAGAAAAAGGTAACTAAATTTTCAACTGTTTTTATGTGATAAAAGCACCATTCTTCTTGTACTTTTCCTTCAGTAAGATTTAAAAATTAGAATCAGAGGAACACTCTCCGCAGCCTTTTGTTTTGAGATGAATAAGCTTATTATTGCAGTAGCTACTTTCCAAATAAACTGTAACCGTACACGTGACATTAAATTCCCTGAATGCTTCAATATGATTGCACCAAGCTGAAATGCCCCCTTTTACCCCTTTTCTCCTTTCTTTTCTCCTCCTCCTCTGTCACTGAAAAGGACAGGTTAGAAATCCAGCAGGGGAGGCTCCCAATACAGGACAAGCAAATCCCCAAACTGAGTGAGCTAACAAGGTAAAGAAGTTTAGCTGCAATAAGAATGTAATTACTGGCAGGAAGAGGCCAGCGAATAAATTAAAATGTACTGTATCTGGACTGATGTGGTCAGTTCTGCCCCCTCATCCTAAAGATGACAGAGTGGGGGGAAGGAAGGAAGGAAGGAAGGAAGGAAGGAAGGAAGGAAGGAAGGAAGGAAAGGTAACAAAGGAAATGAAACAGACTTTGCACAGAGAAAAAAAGGAAAACCCTAAATAGACTAAGATTCTTCAGCTGGGAAAAGCAACAGCTGAAGGAAGATATTACCAAATCATAAGCTGCTATTCACTAACCCCTTAGTATGAGTGACTAATCTTCTTCCTATTCACCACTACCAAGGTAAAGATTAGTCACTCACTCTCATAATGCAGAATGCAAGGCACATTAAATGAAACTATCCAGATGCAATTTCAAGACACAGCATAACTAGAATTCTTGCCTTGGCTAATAACAGTCATTCTTTTATATTTCCCACACTCCTCTACCGTTCAGAAAATCCTTTAAAACAGTTGAACTAGAACCTGAATGTTTCCAATATGCTATATGATCTCTTACAGTAAATGGTTTTGGGGGGAGGATGGAGGAAGGAAGGGAGGGAGAAACACATGCACAGTATTATGATTTAAGAAAACTCTTACGCTTCCCTATTCTCTTCCAATCATGCACCTTTCCTTGTCCTTTCTCCTCAAAGAGGAGGGTGAATGAATTCTGAATAAAGCTGGGCATTTTGAGTAATTAAAGATGTCTGATTAAAGACATACGAGCTAAAGCTTGAATGGTACAGTCACACAATCCTCTTATGTGAATAAATGTAAAAACTTGCAACAGGAGGGATTAATGAAACATGAGACCGAACACAGATGCAGATAGCTAGGATGAATTGCAGACAAGTATCTTTTCCAGATTACATCCCCTTGGCATTTTCCATGAAAAGTAAAAAATAAACTCCACTGTTGGAGGTAAGACGATGCGAGGACACTTCCTGCTTTAACCTGTGTGTCCAGCAGGCCCTACCAGTTACCCTCCTTGATCCCAAGCAGCCTAGAGACAGATGACCATCAGGATAAACAGATGTTTATCAGGTGTTAAAATTGAAGAATCAAATATATTTGCATATTTAAAACTACCAACTGATATTCTACTTTTCTTCAGACATTATGAGATACAAGCAGCTCATTGTGATGAAGTTATGGGCAATTTCAGTTCATCTGCAGTATGAGCAGATTCATAAAAACATCTTATTATATAAAGACTCAAAAAAAATACCACTGAGATGCAAGAAAAGTCCTACTTATATGACATTTACTTTATATATTGCAACATTCACTCATGTAAATTAAGTCACATCTTAAGGGAATACAATTATTCTGGGTTAACACAGAGAGGTGAACACATGCTTTTATTTTTCACATACTTTTAATTGGATGCCTTCAGAATAAGCGACTTCCTAGCACAAAACATACTAATATTCCTGCGGCATTTTTCTTTTCTAATGGAAAGGAGAAAATGGAAAGAATAAAATAGCAAAAGAGTATTTTACTTAAAACCCCAGCAAGATTTACCGAACACCAAAATTTAAGATATACATACTTCTGTACATGCTGCTTTCAGAAGGTATTTGCTAATTTACTTAAATCCCTATGCACCTTCCTTTCAGGTTCCTAATTTTTCATGTCTCTCAGAAGACTTTAAACAAAAAACAGGCCTCAGAACAACAGAACATTGGAAATCTAAATTCAAGGCACTGTGCTCATCACACTCAGACAGCTCTAACGTAATGATGAAGAGAAATATTTAAAAATAAAATTTCCCAGTTGAATGAAATCAAATGAGTCCAATTTGAGACCCTTTAAGTCTGCATACTATACCCTTTGCCTGAAATTCTCATTCTTCTCCGGGTATTTATTATCCTTTAAGAGACATCCACTTTAAATCTTTCTTATTACTTGAAAAAAGTCTCCTAAGATATAAACAAAACCAATACACATATCAGAAGAGTCCCTGGGGTCCTATTCTACAAAATGACAATTAGACAAGCTCTAAACTAGGGGCTCAATCATAACTTTCTTTCCAATGGCTTCAGACAGCAATAATTGAGAGAGAATTTTATGCCATGTTGTATTCAACCACAGGTAATGCAAACTCAGAACCCTCTACCACTGCACCTACCCCTCCTCGTTCTCACCCCCACCCCCCAATATTAACATTAAAGCATAAGGTATTTACCTATTTCAAGCAATAAAAAAATCATTTTTCTTGTTCCATGAAGAAATGAAAACAACACTTGCAAGTGCATTAACAACTGCTTTTATGAGGGTGGGCAAATATACAGTGTCAGTTCCCCTGTGGATTCTATTACAAAAAAGAATTGATTGCTACTACTCCTTTAGTCGCAATAGTATTTTTCATGGAGTTCATCCATGTTCAGGAAGAAGCCTTATTAGCTTTGCTTGAAACAAGTATCAGGGTGTAACAGTTAAAATGAGGAAAAAAAAATACTTAGAAATATTGAACAGCAATATTTTAGCAGGGATGATTCTAAAAAAAAAAACACTGGAAGACACCCTATACAGAAAATACTTTTTCTGGACTTTTACTATTTGCAATTATGTATTTTCTATATCTAAAAATACGCACTGATATACAGTATGTATAATCCCAAGTGAGTATTTGGGGATTTTAATTCACACTCAAAAGCCACAGAAATCAAGCTCCAACTCAAGCTCTGAAAGCATGTTCTTCCATATATATCGCATAAGACATTTGTGGTTTCCCATTTAACCAATAGTAACTAGATATCACTCTTTCCAATAGAAATTACAACAGTTACTGTACAGTTTCAGCTGTGAGAGGGACGACTGTGACATCAGCAGCATCTTCTGCTGCCTCAAACTTATGAGCCCTACTGAATTTACTGAATCTAATAATGCATCTGCCACACTGGAACTTACATAACCATTTTAGAGAAAAGCAAAGTTTTATCATAAATCCTTCCTTGTTAAATTTTGTGACAGAATGATGGCAGTGCTCTATGCTCTAACTGCCTATTTCCTAATGCATCTAAATGAAAAAGTGAAAATAGCCAAGATTAATAGTAATGATGAGGTGACTAGGGAAGATCAAGATGACCATCCACCCCAGTTTACTTCTTTACATCTTCCATCATGGGTGTTTTTAAACACTAGGAGTCTGCAGGCTGAGGATACAAGCACAAAGGATCATTTACAGAGTTCATAATGTGGCCTGGGATTACATGGTGAGACTTTTGAAATACTACTAGAAAACTGGTATTTTATAAAATTTGATGAAAGACAAGTTGATAACATGAAGAGATAAAGACACTGGAAGAAACAACCACATTTAATTTTCTCTCACAGGTGTCTTTTTATTTTTGCTGAAAGGGCAATAATTTTCTAGACTTCGTCTTAGAGCTGGTAAAAAAACCTTTCCACAGAACAGCAGCAGTTCTATAAACCCAATTTCTGTACTTTTTCCATTTCCCCTTTATGCAGCAGAGGGGAAGTAAAATGTTCCTCCTGAAACTTTATCTACATACCATTGGCAATAGGAAAAAAAGAAAATCAGCGATCTTGATTGCTGGTTCCTTTTACCCTGAATTCACATCAGCTAAGCCTGAAGATTCTTTTCACAATTGTTTATTATGCCTTTACTTGCTTAACTTGTTATGAATTAGTAAACCCTCTCCAAACTAGCTGCTGAGAAAAAAATATTTACTTCTATTTTAAATGCCATAATTAAGTAATATTAGTTTCTGGGAAACTTCCTCATGAGAGGAAGAACAGGATGCCTTGGCCTCAATGTACAGGAATTATCCCTGAAGATGGATGATTCAGGATGATTATTACAATCAAATAAAAGACATTCATATCTTAACTATGAAGTTCCTCTGCCTCTCATAGGGAAGAAGAAACTTTATAATACTACATTTTGATGGTTTTTTTAACATGTACTTTTCTTCACATTTGGGAAACATACAATGAGTATCACTAATACCCAAACCATGCCTTCAAGCAAACACTACAACAGCTTGAGGAAAAGAAACACAGCATTTAATACACTTGGAGGCTGATATTTTGACTACAATCTGGAGTAGGAAAACATGACATGTTCAATATTATGAAGGGCACTGAAGTACTCAAAAAAACCAGAACAGATAACTTCAAACAGTACAATCTTTGCTTAGATGAGCTGACTGAATTTATGCATCTTACTTTTTATTCACATCATGTTGATTGTAAGATAACAAATGTGATGTCTGCAGGGCTGAAACCTCCCAAGAAAGAGCTGGTCTTTCCCCGTTGTCCTACTTTGACTGTGGAACTGCCTTCCTTATACAGCTGTGTAAGAAGGCAAGGGTTTGGGGTTTTTTTTCCGTTTAAAAAAAAAAAGTCTTTTAAAAAGAATGTATTTGAACCCAGGCTTCCAAAGTAATACTAAAGAGCCTCTCAGGAGTGCAGCTTTTTCTCACATGCTGGCTGTGCATTCCAAAATATGAATATCCATGTAAAGGACTATCAGACTAAATAAAAGTGCAAAAATGGACAGTTCGAATTTCGACTCTATTAAACACTACAACTAAGCTACAAAAGCCAAAAATTCTTAGCTTACATTAGAATCAACAAGCTTTATATGCCATTGTAAAATTACCCAATTAATTTCTCATGCATGGAAATAAAATGCTTCATGAAACTCTTTACTGAAAAGGCTTTTCTAATTTAAAAATTTCTAGTGATGTTAGCAAGCACATATATTTGTAAATGGGAGCTGATGGCAATTATCATCCTTGATGCAATTTATTAGTTGGTATTATGTATTATTTGACCGCTACAGAGAGGTCAGCTATTCCAGTTTCTGGAATTAAACGCATGAACTTCTCATCAAATAACATTAAAAAACTTTAATTTCTCCTCATAGCTGCAGGCTACCCTAACAAATGGATTTAGAAGAGTAGAACCTAATTTCAGCCAGATGCCACAGGAAAACAGGCTGTAACATAAATTCAGATTATTTACTATTTGCTGATGTTTAATTCTACGTGAGTGGGGGAGCTCATTTGCAAGTTACAGTAGACCTCTCCTCAGCTCATAGACATTGGGCTGCTTTACTGCCGTGGAGTAACTGACATTTTCTCTCATCTAGCAACCTGTTACTTAGTTATCCTTTTGAGAAAGGAGTTTAAATTTGAAAAAATTCTTGGTCTGCACAGTAGCTGGCATTGTGACCAACAGTGTTTTTAGTTGCAGAGAAAACGAATAAAATTTAGTAGCTTTTTGTAGAATCTGTGAAATTTCAGTTAAAGACACAATCCAAAAAAACAGTGTATCTAACCAAGTTCACAGACTGACAAATGGAGAGTCTCAAAATCAAAAAGAAATAAAATTTTGCAAAAATGCATTCACATTTGTTGCTCATGACAAAACACAAGGTTAAACATGAAGTCAAAAAGCAAATGTAGGAGATGGGAGAACACCTGAAATTTCAACTACAGGGTCTTAAACACATTCATCACTTTTCCTCAAACTAGTATGAAATCCCAGTATCGGTCCCAGCCTCCTAGGAAGCGAAGACAGCAGGGAAGTTTTATCTTTGAAACTCCTGCAGGAGGTGTGCACTGGTGGACCAGCTGTGCCACAGAGGAAGTCATCAGCCTGGACAGCATCAGAGGGGAGAAGAAAGGTATGTGTTGTATCTCCTCCAAGCTCCTGTGGCTTCCCAGGCCTGAACCTCCAAAGGAGATACTGAAAGAGGAGCAGGCAAGTCCAAGATTATCCAGTTAGGAGTCCCATGAGGAAGGTGGCTGGAAGCTCATACATTCTGGTGACATTTGGCTAAGCAGCTGGAAAGCAGCTTTGCAGAAACAGACGAGCAGCCTCCTGGGAGGTGATCCTTCCTCTCTACTCAGCACCGGTGAGATACATCTGGATTTTAGGGCCCAGTGCCAAGCTCCCAGTATAAGACATTGGGTCTTGCTGTGGGTTTTTGTTTTGTTTTGTTTTGTTGAATAACAATTCAATTGTTATTGGATTCGCATCAACATGCTGCCTGGTTGAACAGTAACTTGGCAAATTATTAAATTCTGTTATTAATCACATTAATGATTAAATTCTGTGATTCAGCTGTAAGAACAGAAGATTGTTAAAAATAATTCTGTTAAATGTTTTATTCCTCTAAATCAATTTCTAATATTATTATTAACTGCAAATGTTCAAGAAGCTAGGCTTATAAATGTAAGGGTTACCATGTATGTTTCAACTGAAGGTCCTGTGCTGTAGTACTGCTAGAAGCAGCATGTCCCATGGCATTATATATACATCCTGTCTTTACATACATTACAGTGGGGTGGAAGTGACCTAGATCCAGTGTGCCATTTCACACATGATCCGAAGCAGCTCTGATACTCGCAAGAGGAAAGGTCAGGACAGATAGCTGGGGACGAGCCTAGGTTTTATTTATATGATAGTGAGAAGAGACAAAGTTACCAGCAGGAAGGGTGGTGAAGTTAAGGCATGGCTGGATGAGTCTGGCTACAGAAACACATCAGACAAATAGGATATTATGGCAGTGGCTTCCCCTCTGAACCACTGAGAAAAAACTCTGACAGCATTGTGTACAAATAGGCAATATATGAAAGATTTTTTAATGTCATTACAAAAATTGATGAACCTCACCTAATTTTATGCAAATGTCACTGTTCTACACACTCACCGTTGACTGGCATGGGAGGCAGGTTGTTGAGCCAAATATAGCCTTATCCAGCACAGCTGTCATGTATCAATTAAGAATTCACTGAATTTGGATAAAATTTGAGTTATAATTTTGGATAAAAAAAGCACTCATGACCAGATCACTGTAACAAGAACCCACCTCATTAAATAGCACACTCTAGGTTCAACAGGTGTTTCAAGTTCATCTGAAAGGCATCTTGGGAGTACTGAATTACTCGGCATCTAAAGTCAGTCATAAACCTAATCATTTTTTAACCAACCAAAACCGCCAAAAATCATTGTGATTGAATGGAAGGAGCTTTATACACACACACACACGCATATATATATATACACATATTATTTATTTATTTGGCAGACTAAAATTGCCTAGACATTTCTTGGACCTAATGCAATTTGTAAAGATGTTTATTTATTTATCTATTAAATTGTTAGATTCATCTTTATTCCAAAAAAAACCCCAAAACCCTAGTTTCATCTCAGACCAGTAAGTCTAGACCACTAGACCACCCAGGAGACAAGTAATCCATAGTGGGGTCAAAAATACCAGAAGGGGTCTAAATTCTGTCATGGACACAAATCTGACTCCAATATTCCTTTCCACCTGATGAATGAAGTTGAAAAAAAAAAAAAAAAAAAAAAACAATAAACAAATCAAACCAAAAACGAACACCCCCCAATAAAATTACTCTAATATCAATGCTACTTCATTTAGCTTAATGACAAGACACTGTGCACAGCAATTGGAGATGAGACTTGATGTCTCTTTTTTTAATTTTACTCATTTGTCTTCTGTGGTCTAGCACAGAAACTAATGTAGCCTCTAAGTAAAATTAAGCATTAATATGAAAGCCATAAATTATCTCTCAGCCCTGTGGTTTGAAAGTCTATGTAAGTGTTCAGAATTAAAGAGAAAACATCTCTGGGAGTCTGGGAGTATAATTGTAGACTCACATTTTAAGATGATCAAAGCATCTGCTTCAACTCTGTACGTACTGCTATTCCACAAAATGATCACATTCTCTCAATATTGAAATTTAATTCTTTACCATTTTATTTCTACAGCATAGGAACTCCCAGATGCCTGGAATATACCCACAAGTTTTTAACATGACCAATATCCTTAGAAGCATATAATACAGCATTATTAGAAAGCATTAAGCTGGATTCCTAAGATACAGGCTTTTTTAAAGACTATCTTAATAACCCTAACTGAAAAATTAACAGCCATAGAAAAAAATCCATGCTGTTTCAGTTACTAGCCCAGTTTAATAAAAAAAAATGTTATTTTTTTTTTTTTAAGAGAGAGAAGAAACATGTATTCTACAAGCTGAAGTAAAAAACCTCACCAAGGCTCTCTGCTCATGAAAAAATGAAAATGGCCCGAGAATCATAGAACCTATAAGCCATTTTAGCCCTTAAGTATACTACTTTCAGTACTGCAAAATTTTACAAGAAGTTGTGTAACTACCTTTGTCAAAGGTTTTTACCATGGATCAATTAAAAATGAATGTTAGGTAAACTAAATTTTAAATTGAAGTTATTGAAGTACTTGTTTGAGGTTGATTACAGCATACTCATACGAAAAGTTGACCCAGGAAGCCAAGATGTACTCTGACACACACTGCAGTACTACTGACCACTTCTGATTTCAATTGTACTGTCTGATACTGTTGAAAAAACAGCTTCTCTTCAGATACCTGGCTATGATTGGAACCCAACGTTAAGTTTAAAAAAAAACAATTACAACTGATGTATATTACCAGGACTAATTTGATGGAGTGAAAGAGGAGACTGGGAATGACTCCACTGCCTGATTTTGAGAGAAATAAATCACGTATATAAAGGAACGATAAATGCAAAAACTCTTCCTCAAGCACGCCTGCTGAACTGAATTTATCAAAGCAGCATTTGTCAAGGGAAAAAAGAACAACAGTAAACACCAAGTGGAGGAGAACAAATGTGATTTAGGGAGGCAGTCAGCTTTAGCCTCCATCAGGTACAAGAGACGCGACTGCAATAGCAGAATTCCTAGAGACTTCTTACGGTTCAGGAGCAGAGGCCTCAGGGAGTGCTACTGACCGAACAGAAGCCCTTTACACTATTATGAAGCAAAAAAATGTTTCAAACACACAGCGACTTTCATGGTTTTACTAGATAGTGTTTTGCCAGCATTGTGATACATGCCTCAAGTGCTGTACAACTAACCAACTATCCTTTAATTATCACATGCTCAGTACCTTTGAGCACATCACAACACCATAACAATAAGTTTTCAGAAAAAAAAGCAGCTTGCAGAGACATACAGTGAGGTTCACCCATACAACAAATAATCTCAAGAACAAACAATGAACTTTCTCTGCACAGATACAACAATCCAAAGCAGTAGTTGAAGGGCAGCAGAGCCACAGAAGGATTTTACAAAAAGAAATTCCTGGATAACAATGACATATCAGTACACAGCTATTCTGTTTACATTTTTAGTAATATTATTTAAGTTTCATTTTTCAAAAAATGTTTCTTGGTTTTTGTTTGTTTGTTTGTTTTTACAATAGTATGATTTTCTGCATTCTGGAGATTTTCAGAAACTAACCTATTAACAATTCACATCAGCAATGTATTGAGTAGTTAAGAAATATCTTGTTGATACACTGGCTCATGTTCTATAATTTGCAGTATAATGTCTTTGATAAGTTAATTATTATTGGAATTTCAAAGTACAATATTGTGCTGTCAGAGACAGAGCACTTCTAACAGCATGACAATATCTGCCTGTGCTGCTTCTTTACACTTAAAAAAAGTTCTTGAGGACAGAAATAAATCTTTTATTTCAAGAAGCCAAAGGTCGCTAGGTGCAGCAAGTGTTGAAAATTCTTAAACATTTAGAATTAATCTTAAACAACTAGCACTGTTGACGTACCAAAAAACCCAAAACCCTAAATAAAAATCAAACAAAAAACTCACAAGAAAAAAAAAAAACCCAAAAAAAACCAAACCACAAAACCTCAGTGGAAAAGTATTTTCCTTACCTTTCAAATCTGAATGCATGCAGGTCACTGACAGCTCCTCCATTTTTGACCTTTGTGATTTTTCAAAAAAAAAAACCAGAAAAGGAATACTTCTGCTTCTTATTTTACTGCCTGCATGTCTTCACTTTAATACATTTAATATTTACAATTATAAAAATTACTGTTAACGATTCAAATAGCAAAATAATACATACTTTTGAATAAATCAGCTTCAATATGAGAGTTAGTCTATATTTCTTTTTCCTGAATGTCAGACACATTTTATAAAGTCTCTAGTCATTTACGTTCCCAGGAAAAAAAAAAGTTTGAAACAGCATATGGTTTTCAGACAGTTTCTATTAATACAGCTTCTTAGGATGCTGGTATGCGGCACAAAGTTTCTAATTTCAGTAAGAAGCAGAATGCAGTAGGTCAGCAACAAAAATTCCTGTGTTCAAATAAGAAATTCTACATATAAAACTCAAGCAAATACTGCAATATAAAATACTGTGAATGGCCTAGGATACAAAGTTCTGAGTTTTCAACTGAGATATAGTTCTTCCGTTATCCTTACCACTAGAAATATGCTCTGTCTTTTATTTCTGTAGTCAGAGCCTCTCAAAAAAGTTCAGGATTTCCTACGTCAATGTGATTCTCTGATTCAGTAACTTCTGTCCTGAAAACAACATGGTTCATTTTCAGCTGATATAAACCAGAACAGTCAGAGTTTGCAAGGTAATTAGCCTTGCAAAACTCTGGCTTTTCATGGCAACTAGAATATTATCCCATTGTAGCCTTCATAGCCTCTCAGTAGATGGTGGTTTTGGGCATTTCTGATTTATCATTTCCTGTCATTCCCAATTTACTGATATTGAGACACTAAAAGAAAAAAGACTTACAGCATGTACATATAAAATCTGCAGGATAGACTCTTAAAATATATCTCAGTATCATTGAGGCCTCTGGTATTTCCAGTGAGTCCTCTTAAACCTCTAACTCAGCATTGCCTTATTTGAGAACCCTCAGTTAACCACACCACTCAGAACTGTCTGTACGCAATGGCACTTAAGTTTAAATTACATTTAAAGATCTTTGGGAAAACTGTTACACATATTCTCAGATCTCACAGCATTTACAGAATCACAGAATCTT
>VXBJ01000186.1:21688-79311 GCA_013400055.1 Nycticryphes semicollaris | reverse complement strand
ATTGCCCTCATCCTCTAAGGCTTCCCTGGTAACTCCCTTCACTGAAGTCAGTCTCTAACTTACTTACTTGCTTCCTGTCTCCTTTGCAAAGAGAGGAAAAATGGGGAAGATACCTTCTGCTTTCAATTTTTTACAATTGAGCTCATTCTGAGGATAGGTCTAGTGATATTTCACAGACTTTTACTGTCCCAGTCTGGATATTTCACTAAGATAGAATCCAAACAACTGCCCCACGATGGGCAAAAATCATACAATTTAAGAGGGAGATTGACCATTAAACCACTTAGTCATATATAAGAAATGCCATAGAAATGCCATATATTGAAGAACCCAATTAATTGTATTTAGTTAAAACATCTTCCACATTTGAAGCTGTTTTAAACATGGAAAGACTTCTCTTTTCAGCTGACAATCTGTTGAACACAAACTTTGTGGGCTATGTACAAGCGGATATATGTGTCTCTTGTATCAAATTTCAGATTCGGCTTGTTTTAACCTCAGCTTTACTTCTATGTTTACACGAACCAATATCTTGAGAGGCACAAGACCATGAAATGTAAGCCTTGTAAAGGTTCAGACAAAGTTTTTCTAACAAACTGTAAATCATCACATAGCTCTGGCAGCCCAAAAGAAGAAATCTTCTTGACGGGAAGCAGAAACACAAGGAAAAGAAGCCTAAACCAAAGACATGCTTTGACATTTTCATAGAAAGTATTGCTGTGATTTTCTGCCTTGTCTCTTCTTTTCATTGCATGTAGTTGTGTAACCTGATTTACTTTACCTACAGATCTCTGAAGCACTCCAAAGGAAATAAGGTCTATAATTATGCTTATTTCATGTACAAAAAGACTTAGGGAAATGGAAGAGAAGTGACACATCGGGAAGTTTGATAGGTAGATATAGGTGGATAGCTACATCTGGAAGAAAAAAAGATGCGTAAGTTCATAGGACTTCCGAACATATAAGTTCACAGTTTGAACTTCTCCTGTTTCAGCTTATGCCTGTTGTGTCTTGACTTCCTGATCCACACCACCAAGAAGAGACCTAATCTTTGAAATTCCACTAGCTTTAGAATCATATTTTATGGAAATTTCTGAATAATCGTTCTGAATGCACACTGCATTTGTAATCTTAATGTGGGATCTACCAAGTATATACAAAGGGAAACAAGGCATACTTAAAATGCTGTTATGTGGAGAATTTCCAAGGAAAAAGCAGGAGATGAGAAGATTAGTTGGAACCAGACTCAGATCAAGTCACAGTTAAGGTAACAGCTAAGATGAGTTTAGCTCCTCACTCCGTGCAATTGTACAATAACCACAAACTGTAATTGAGGGTATATATAGGAAGGGTGAGTAAGGGAGCTCCTACTTTTGTCTATCATATCTGGTTCCTAGGAATAAGGCTATTCTGACACTTCTCACCACCAAATGGCAGATCCTGTCACAGGTCCTGTTTCATAAGATCGGGGGATGCCTATGGGTGTGTTTTCATCTCTTTTCTATCACTTTTTTCCTCAGCTAATTGACTCTACAAACTGTGTTGTGATGATATCTGGCAACAAGATGGAGTCAATAAAAAGAATGCATGATGTTATTCATGCAGAATGCCAAATTACTATAAATTGCATACCGCATAGGAAAGAATCATTTATATCCAAAAACTTGGATTTTGGCCACTTCTCTAACCTATGTATTACATCACCCTCTTCAAGTCTGCCATTTTTGTCTTATCTTTGTAATACATTGCACTACCTTGAGTGATCAGATTTGCTTATGTGAAGTTATGCCATATTAAACTATGGACATTTTCAGGTTTAAAGTGGAAAAAAAAAAAAGCAAAAGCAAAAATTTTCATATGTTTTCTATGTATTTATTTTAGAGAACTTTTTTTTTTTTTTTTTAAATCTAGTGTGGTTGAAATTATGTAATCTAATTTTCCTAATATGTGTTTGCCTGTAATAGCAAAACCTAAATTGGAAATGTTTTGGATATATAAAGGGTAAATGGCAAAAATCCTGTGCACATTGACATGTAATAATTTCAAGGGATTTAAAAGAGCTTTTTAATTTCAGTCTATTTACACTTTCAGTGTAAGGTCAGTGTGCACAATGAGAGCAGCAAAATAGGCAAGAAGAAATAATATTTTAGTTGCACTAACTGATATAGTCAAGAAAAAGAGCAGTGGTTTGCAGGCACTTTGTGGCACGTAAGCCCCCTTTAAGGTCTGAAATAGGAACAGTCCACTTCAGGTCCAGTGGTTATTTTCTTGTTCATTTCCAGGCTAACTGATTTTTTTTTTCATTCCTAAACCCCACAATCCTAAATTGGAAGCTTTATGGAATAGTACAGTTTCATTTTAATATGTTGTCATATTTCAAAGTCTTGCTTAATTTAATACAAATGATAATGTCGATCTCACAATTTGTGTCTTTGGTTTGAATCTAAATTAACACTTATCAAAGGAAGAAAATAATAATAATAAAAAAAAAATTTGCTTATCACTGCTGACATTAATGAAAGAAATATANTAAGGATCTGATAACAAATGTCTAAATGATGAATGTCCTGCACAGGTCAGCAAAGGAGGAAATAAAGACAGTAATATGTTTGTTCATTCTGCTTCTCACAAAGCATTAAATTTGCTATTAATTTCAACTGGTGCATTTAAGATATACTTACAGGTTAAGGAAAAAAAATAATATAATTCTATCTAAACATCACAGCTATTGAAATGCATTTTTTTGTGAGGAAACAGCTGCAACATTCAGGTGTTATCACATCACTTGAAAAGAGAAGCAAAAGCTTCAGTTGCCAGAGACTTGTACAGTGCATTCAAATGATTGACCTCAGATTGACCACGGACCTCAGAGCAATTAGGCAGAAGAACATTTAAGAGCTGCTCTTTTCTTAAAAAGGCAGTGAAATGCATATACTTGAGCAAGTGGTTCCCTTTGCTAAACCAGAACTGGAAGCCATCCAGCCAAGGTAACACTGGTGGCACCTGAGATGTGTACCTGATCTTGTAGATTACTGGGGAAGCCTGTCACTGCTGCTGCTGCTGCTCCAAAAGGTCATGCTTTGAATTTTCTTTGTGCCAGGTCAAAAAAAAAATAAATAGTTCTGTTGCAAATAGAATTGGTAAATCAGAAGAGTCAATGAGAGGAAATAAGAAAGAAAAAAACAAATAAAAATCTTTTATCTATGACACAGTTAATACTTGCATTACTTAATAGTAGAACATAATTAGAATTAGTAATAGAGACATCAAGTTAGTTGTGCTTCTAGGTCTCAAAGTGCCACATATTATTACTTTCTTATTACTCCTTAAAACTCGGCCTATAAATCTTAAGTAAACCACTGCAATCTTCTGACTCTGGACTTGTTCTAGCCCAGGACACTAGCTTGTGTTGAAAATGTCATCTCATATTGTATTGCTCCACTGAGCATCCAGAAAAACCCAAAACAGAAAGGTCAAATAAAATGGTAGTCAGTGTCTACAAACAGTGGGTAGAAGAATATTTCTACCACATGTTCCTTATAGTGTGAGATAATAACAGGACTTATATCTGTGCAAGAAATAAAGTAAAAGCCATATAATCTTAAGAAACCATTGTAGAAACTAATGGAAGGGTAGGCTCTTTTGCCATCACCATGAGATTGCTAAATTGTAGATTTACCACCCTAAGCGCACTATTGACACAAATATATCTTTCAAAAATGAAATCTGGAGACCAGTTTTGAAAAATATCGGTATACTTCCTGATTAAAAACTTTTTTGAGCAAATAGAAACTATTTGCAAGACTGTGATGACTTCAATTACATTTTTAGTGAAGTAAAGAATCAAGAGGATAAAACTGATTTTATTATGCTTCGATTGGACTTCAGTGACAAAATTTAAACTCAGCGTTTAGCAGGGCAGGAGCATCTTTCTTATGAAGGCAGGCTGAGAGGGCTGGGGATGTTCATCAAGTAGAAGAGAAGGCTCCAGGAAGACCTTCTAGTGGCCTTCCAGTCCCTAAAGGGGGCCTACAGGAGAGATGGGGAGGGACTTTTTATCAGGCAATGGAGAGATAGGACAAGGGGTAACAGTTTTAAACTGATAGAATGGAGATTTAGATGAGCTATTAAGAGGAAATTCTTTCCTGTGAGGGTGTTGAGACACTGGCCCAAATTGCCAAGAGAAGCTGTGACAGCCCCATCCCTGGAGGTGTTCACGGTCAGGTTGGATGGAGCTTTGAGCAACTTGGTCTAGTGCAAGGTGTCCCTGCCCATGGCAGTGGGGGTGGAAATAGGTGATCTTTAAGGTCCCTTCCAACACAACCCATTCAATGATTCTATGATTCTGTGATTTTCATTTGACAGGAAGAAGCACAGCTGGGATGGAAGATCTTGCATGAACAAAATATTTTTTTTTCAGTAGTCTTGATTGATTTTTTCCCTCTCAGAATTTTTGGGGCTTCCCATGAAATTATATTTTGGTTTATTAATTGAGATTGTGCAGTGGGAGGGAAATACAGAACCAGCTATCTCAATACAAAATATGGCCCAACTAAAATGGTTGATATCTAAATACAGGCTATTTTATCACTCTTCTGAAAGGTATTGATTAGTGTGAGATGCTAAGCAGGGCTATAGATAGGTTAAAGAAAACATGTTCTTCCCATTTTGAAGGACTATGATTACTTTTCCCAGTCCTGTGAGTAAAGCCTTGCAGTGAACCCATATTCATACTCATTA
Source organism: Nycticryphes semicollaris (assembly GCA_013400055.1). Taxonomy (NCBI): domain Eukaryota; kingdom Metazoa; phylum Chordata; class Aves; order Charadriiformes; family Rostratulidae; genus Nycticryphes; species Nycticryphes semicollaris. Next base: position 74,571 of record VXBJ01000186.1, on the reverse strand, counting down.
TAAACCAACATTATGGGTCTGCAACAGAATTCACTATTTTCAAAATCTGCAAAAAGTTTATCACTGAAATTAACAGCCCTAACCATTGATAATAAAATACACTTGTAGAGTACTTTGCTCCTCAAGAAAGAGATGCACTCAACCGTGTGTTCACATATGTGTTGTCCATCTTAAGCACACAGGGTTTTGAAGTGAAAGAATGATTTAAAATTGAGTGTTCAGATACCCAGTCTACAAATTATTTCTCAACCAGCCTGTTCTCCCTGCTTAACATATCCCTCTGTATAACACATCTTCTGGGGTAATGCATGAAGAGAAAAAGTGGAAAAAGGAATAAAGCAAGACTTTCTGTGCTGTGACAGCTCTGCGGCACTGACTCTGTGTTGTCTTTCCTTTCACTTGGGGATTTTGTGCTTGCAGCTCCAGAGAGCACTTTTCCTCTGCTATGCACTCCCACATTCCAGTCCCTGCGGTTTTGGTGGATATTATCAGTTCGTCTGAAGATTTTGCTAATTTACTACATGTTTGTGCATGTCTGGGTCTTAAGAAGCTTTGCTCTGGAGACAATTCCACATCTAGAAATCCCGCTGCAGCCCGTTGTGAGATGCCAGGAAGGTATGCAGCCACACACAGCTTGAATCCCTGAACTACAGATGGTGACCCTCACCACCTGGGGCCACCTGATGTGTGAAGTTTATATTGAAGGAAGGGCAGTTTCTGAATCCAAGCCCTGCCTCCACAGAACTGGTGCCACCAAACTCATTGCATGCAACTACCAAAGCTTCCAATAAACCTGTCATTAAAAATTATTTCTGTATGCAACACTAAGTTTATTCTTATTCCTAATCAACCTAAGAGGGTAAGAGACTTCAATCAGCACCATAAAAAGACACTATAAGAACCTCTTGATTGAGACCTTATAATTTCGTAATTTTTATGCCCTTGGATGTTCCTCTGCACTCCCACTAATCAATCATTAAAATGGTAGTGTGTGGAGGTCCTGGTAACTATTTGACCTGTTCTTATCAACTTTGCCCTCTCATGCAACTGCTCACTTCCCAGTGATTTGCGTGAATCAATACAGTGAAAAAGGTCACAAAAGCCCTAAAGAGAGATGCCAATCAGAGAGACGTCAAAAGTAAAAGAAAGTTTGACAACATCAGGATCAATCAGGGGCTGCTCAGGAGAACTTGTCAGCTGTGATTAATGGCACATTGTGTGTTGCTGTCATTTGGAAAACACTACAGAACTTTTTAGATCACTGCATGGAGAAATTGAGTTGACTCTTTTGTCATCTTGAAATTTAGTAGTTAGAGGGTCCAGAGTGGGCTGGTCAAACTTTTTTCTTAGCACACAAAAGCCTGATGATGTCATGGTTGAGTAAAATTCTCCTGATTGTGTTTGGGTAAGGGATGGTATGTAATTCATACAGCTCTAGGGAGACACTGTTCTCCACTTTACTCAAGCAATGATAAACTGCAGCACTGAAAAAGTGTTATTCTTGAAGGAATGCTCTGAAATATGGGTACTTTGCTATGAAATGGAGAGGTGACATTTCACAAGCAGATGTATTGGTGTCGCTTCTTTTCTTATCTGCAGCTTTCCAATGACCAAACCCCATAGGAGACTTCGATGCTATGATAGTGACCCCTGCAACTTCCAACAACTTCAGAGGAACTCCTCAAATACAGGGGAAAGTCATGGAAACAGCTGGACAAATATAAGTTGGTCTGTCCATAAATCATGCAAGGAGTGTGTTGGCTAGACTAGTAGTTTTATCCTTTGTAGTAGCAGCTGTCAAAGTGAAAGGGAGTTCCTCGGAAAAAGCTGAGGAGGGAGGTGTTACCAAGGTCCCTTTGAGAACGGAAAGAGAGAATGAGAGAAGAGCTGTGGCATTTCTTCAAAGCCTTTTCAGCACTCATCTATTCACATAATGTTCTTTTTTTTTTCTAGGGAAGGGTCTACCCAAATTTTGTGCATGGAGTGTCTGTGCCATGGTTGACAAGAGAGACAAGCTGAAACTATCCACTGGCACCATCCCAGTGAACATGTCTTCCCACTACACATTCAGCAGCTTTGATTCAGGTCTCTTTGCTACTGGAAGAAAAATGCCTGGAGAACTCAGATGGCCTTTTCAGTTAGGCTATGGGAAATTATGGATTTTGATTGCAAGTGTTAATAGCTGAATTTTCCATATCCTCTAACTATGTCCTCTAACCTATAACTGATAGTAAAACATTTGCATAGATGTTACTGGTAAAGAGACATTCATACTCTTACATCCACTAGTAATTCTCCTGAAGCTGAAACAGCTTGGTAGGTAAGGGCATTTTTGAGAACAAGTACATTCCTTCCCACCTGACTTACAAAAGGCAGTTGCTTTCTTATGTTTTCCTGAGTAGTCACTGTGGTGGTCTTCCCCAAACCTCCACTTTGTGTCCAAAATAACTGAAAGGTTTGGTCTGCTACGTGCAAGAAGTGTGCTTTGTTGTAAGCTCAGCCTGCAAAAGTAATTCATGCAATCTTGCTGTAAGTATCGTATCTTCTGTCCCTTGTCCAAGAGTGGCTCCCTGTTACAAATGCCCTCCTTGAGTTTCTTATGAGTGGTACACGAGTATTACTAAAAAAGGTACACCTTTTAAAATACTGTCTTGCATATACATGGTGGGAAACATTTCCCTTTGTTGGTGTAGTGCCACTGAATTTCTACCTGACCAAGACAACTCATAGCGGATAGGGAAATCCTGAAAAGATGCTGTCCTTAAGTTCACAGAAAGGTTCTATTCACATTATTCATAGTCTATAAAACCTGTAGTAATTTTAATCCAGTTTTTGGGTAGCATATTTGAAAAGTTTATTTTAAAATTAATTGTAACAAATGATAGCATTATGGTCCTCAAGAAAGTCCCATGCACTACTTCCCTAATGATTCCATATATTTTGACAAATTTTGGCACAGTTTAAATCAAATCAACTCAGTTACAGAAATTAGTTCATATTAGGCCTTTGGTTGTCACTTTAGTTTAGTGCTACTATGAAGAACTTCCTGACACTCAAAGTGATGGCTCTATTCACAGTTCCATTAATTCAGCCATATAATTTTGCAAGTATAGTTGTATATATTATCTCTCTTTACTGTATCGGAGTGTTTAGGTGGCCTGCTGTTAAGTTAGGTTTCCAGAAGAGGAGTTTTCTATAGCTATGCGCTTTCCTGTCAGGAAATTTGTACTCTCAGACTCAAGTGTGGAGTCTTAGACATAGGCAGAAAGTGTTGATCCACATCAGAATTCCAGTTCATCTCATCCAATTATCCTGAAAGAAATAATTTCATCTGTGGTATATTTAACTACAGTTATAGGTATATAGCCTTAAGAATTTTTATAATGCGTTGTATAAAATAAGTTTATTCTCGATGCTAACTGGGTAACACAACTGACATTCTGCTGAAGATGTGGGTGGCAGTGTAACAGGTATGTGAGATAAATGTTAAATTAGCTGACAGTTGCAGGCAGTTTAACACATTTAATATACTAATTTATATTTAATGTACATATCAGAGGACTCTATAATATTGGCACAGGAAAACATTTGTCAGAAAGTACACAGATATGCAATACTGTTCTAAGTAGTCACTGATCAAAGAAGCATACAGGTTTGTTTTTAAAAAGCAAGAACTACTGATGTTTTGAAATTTTGTCTGCATCAGAAATTAGTCTTTCCAATTCTGGCTTTTTTTTTTTTTTTTCTCCCACCAGTGCTGTAGAGCTGTAAAGCAAAGCAGTGCTGCAAGAGTAAAAGTGCTCCACAGGTCTGCAGATTCCATTCCTGATGGTAGGTTTGACAAGCTGTGTCATACTAGTGCACACTGTTCAATAAAATTGTGACTAGGGCATTTGCTTTATCCTCCCATCAGCTGTTACCAGTGAAAGGCTAGTAGTTTTAGCAGTTGCAGTAGGATGAACAGGGGAGAAGTGCAATCTTTAGAGACATTACTTGTATTTACTCTTCTATGCTCATTTTCTTTGCTGTTTTAGTGCCTTCCTCTATTCCTCATCTCACCAAGTTCTCCTAGATATTGCATATAATCTGTTCCTCCCTCTTTGACCACGCTCTGGTCAACACAATTTAGTGATGCCTGACTTTACATCGTTCCTTGCTGCTGAGCCTCATTCCCACCATTGCTATGAAGAGGCAGATAGGACCTGAGAGGAAAAGTGGTGTTGAGGGGATGCCAAAATAAGGCAAAAATATCTCTGCCTGCTACAACTCGTGTTCCCAGATGTCATCAACAATGTTTGCTTGACTATGTACCCTTACCTCCCCAGAGGCTCTCAGGTCCCCACAGGGCAACTATTAAAAATTATACTTCACCATCGAACACTGACCAACTTTTACAGCTTCCTGATTTCAGCTTTCAGTCAGAAGTGGGGACAGTTATTATTCTCTGCTGCAAGTCACATAAGAGCCCAAAGCCCAGGTGCTAGAGGCAGTTGTCCTGGTAGGCTGCCACAATATTCTGGGATGCATCACTGAACTTTTATGTTTCCTTGTGTCCAGAACAGGAAGATTAACCTTGGTTTTATCATAACATTTCAGATGCTGGCTGTTATTTTGGATGTGGACAACCTTTGTTTACTGGCTACCCAAATCTCTCTTGTGACACTTTGTTCTGCCTTTACCAAAAGTACAGTTCTTTGAACAAAACTGCTCATGTGAAGTATATTTAAATGAATAATTTCATATACTGTGAAGATGCAGAGTAGCTCAGCTACCCTAAAAGTAGGTTTTAGACTATAAATTTCATTCTAAGCTTCTTGTTTTTATCTAAAATCTCAAAGTTCTTGAGCAGGAACAGACAGGGCAGTTTTTTTTTTTTTTTTGCCTTTCATTAAACTTCTCATTACTTTGGAAAGGCAGGGCAGCTATAGAAGGTGTGAACTAACAGTAGAAGCACAGAAGTTAAGGCATGGAAAGGTGAGAGACCATGCAGCAAGGCAGTACTAAGGCTTGAAACATGATGCTGGAGTCATACATATTCTCATTTATTAAGCTGTTCTGATTCTAAAACTTCCCCTGTCATCACGTTCCATAATTGGCACTTCTAACTTAAAGTTTTAGTCAAAATCAACTTCCACAGTCATTTTGATTAAATGAAGAGAAGAGCTGATAGGAACATCATAAAACCTCTAATTGTATGAAATCTCTCTGTTAAATAGCACATGGATTTAGGCTGAGTTCTACAAGTGGCAAGAAAACACAGAAAATCTAAAATTTATCTTTTCCGATAGATTGTTTTTCTGAAGAGCCATCATTAACATGTTGGCAACTGTTTCACATCTTCTTCTTAGATTTGGCAGCTTTTTGGCTTTTTTCATCTGAGTTGCTTGGTCAAATATAATTCTCTGAGGGAAACTCATGTTACTTACCTCTAAAAGAATAAATGTGCACCCACTGGGAGAGGGGCTTGAAAATAACACTAAACTGCCCACTTTCCTAGTTAGTGTAGGGTTTCATGGGCTTCTGTTCATTGAGCTAGATCCACAGCAGGTGTAAACTCCATTTCAGTGAAGCTGTGATGGTTTGTGCCAACTGGAGACAGGGTTTCACTGAGTTTGCTGTGCAGATTTTTCCAAATAAGAAAATAAATGTGGAAAGCAAAATGAGCAAAACACTACTTACCCATTTTGCATTGGCTGTTCTTGGTTTTGTTTCATTTCACAAAGTCTTTCAGACCTAAATGTCATCAGCTGTAGCAAAAACATCCTCCAAAATCTAAGATGACAAATTGCTAAAACAGATCTAAGAACCATCCCTATAATTGCGGTTACTTTTGGATTTAATTCAATTTTAACCCTGACTGCTACATAAATCAGTATAACATACATCTCAAAATGAAAATGTGTCCCCTGAACAGTAACAGGCAACAAAAATATTTTCTGTTTGGCTATTTCCTCTCCACCTTGATTTTTTTCGCCTGTTCAGGTTGGAAGTTGGTGGATTCTCCCTTGCGAGGCATGTATGAGATCCTAATATTGTTTCAGGGTCTGAGACACAGAATAGAATAAATAATACTGGATAAATTTAGATATTTAGATAAATCCACCGTGACCCTTCCAATCTGCTTCCCCTGCCCTCTTCCCCCTGCTCTTCCGCCCCACCCCCTGCTACATGTTGCTATAGTTATCTCATTTGCTTCTTGATGCTTGCTTTGCCTACAGATCTCAGAGCAACTCCACTGATTCCTTTCTTGATTCACTTAATCCCTGATCTCACTTCTCTGCAAGTTTCTTCTCTCTATTTTAAATCAGGGAACAGAGATGAAGCGGGGGAGGGACAGGAAAACCATACAGTCTAACTTCTATAATTTTATGTTTTTACTGCTTGGAATATATGATTCATACATTTCCACATTTTGTCATCTTTTTGGTTTTTGTTGTTTTTTGTTGGGTTTTTTTTTGTTGTTGTTGTTGTTTGTTTGGGTTTTTTTCTTTCCTAGAGAGACTGGCTTTAATGATTGTAAACCATTGCATTTAGGGAGGGAGCAGGATCTTGCCAGCTCTCAGCGTTCACAGCCAATTCTCTCTCCGATTGTTTAGATTTCTTTTCAACTGTATAAAGATCCTAGGTAGGGTGGAGGGAGGAAAATAGAGGCCCCAGAGTCCAGGTTTCTACAGTGGTCTGGGGGAAGCTTTTTTTTTAATTGAAGTGAGATTGCCTTTCTCAAAACTCTGCCCCTGCTCTATCCATCATTGGACAACTCTTATGGCAGAACAGAGTAAAAAAGTTTTCTTCCAAACTTAGACAATTCTTGTCTGGACCAATTGAACTTTGCTGCAAATTAACTAAATTATGTGACAGCTGCTTTTGGAGTCTTTCCTGCTTTCTGGCTATTCCCCAAAAAAATAAGGTGTTGAAAACCATCCTAAGATTTCCCCAAGACTCTCACTTTAGTATTTCTCTTTCTTTTCTTATCACAAAGGAAGCTAAAACCTAAACCTTCAAACATGCGAGGCTATCATCAGTTATCCAGACTATGGATTTAATGAGACCTAATGATGTCCACCATCATTCTAAGCAGCCTGAGCTGACCTGGCATATAAGCATAAATACTTAGAGGTGCCCCTTTTCAGAATGAATACTAGTGGCACACCCCTCTTCCTGTCTTTTATTCCGAGTTACCCAAGTGCCTGGAGCAAATAGTCATTGTGAAGCCACTAGATACAATAAAGCCTGAACATCATCTATTTTGCTCTGAATCTGCAGTTTTCTGAAAATTCTTTCCTTCTAAATATGCCTTCGAAATCCCTGTGAGTACTGCATATTATCTGCATTTCTCCTTTAGTGTCCTTCCTCAGAAGGCCAGGAGTCTAGGAATTCTTCTGACATGCAAGAGAGAAAAAAAAAAAAAAAGAGACAAAAAATAAAGTACCCTTTCTCTCAGGACTTCTTTTGTCATGTTGCACTCACTTTCCAAAGAGACATATGCTTTTATTTTTCTCATTTATATTATGTAGACTATCTTCACATTCTAAGTTTTGTTCTTCCTATTTTTCTGAGGATGTATTTTGCATTAACATCAGCAGAATTTTACTCTAAGGACTTCTTGTTTAATATTTCCTGTGAACTATTTGTTACAAAAAAGTCACCTGGTGTCAGGTTTCTCCCTCCCTTCCCATGCTCATGGAAACCTTTTCTCCTTCTTTCACCATCCTGTGTGCTCCCAGTCTGAAGCAGGCTGGACCTTTCCTCTGTCTGGGTACATGTTGGTACGGTGCCTTGATCTAATTCCACTTGGCTCTTGCCAGGTACATTCCCCCACTTACCACTCTAGCCGATCCTTTTAATTCCTCCACTGTGCCAGATGTTCCCAGCATTGTGTTCTCCCTGGGTGGATTTTAAGTCAGAGCTGTCCTTCTTTCCAGGCTCAGCCGCAGCTGTGAGCTGATAGAGCTGCCTCTCCCCACTGCTGTGAGCTTTAATCGGGTTCTAAAGTTTCATTATCAGAGTGATCAGTTCTGGAGGATATTTCACAATCCCCAAGCCCCAGGCAAGTCTTAACAACCATTTTTTTAATATTCTTTCTTTTCTTTTTTTTTCTTTCCTCCCTTTCTCATTTTTTTCCCTTTCTCTTTGATGATGTTCTGCAGGTGCATGAGCAAATACAAGGCTCCAAGGTCTGCATCTCCCAAGACTGCTGCAGTTTTTAGCTCTCAGCCACCATTCCAGGAGCCATTCTCATTTTCATGGCTGACAGCTGGTCTTTTTCAGGAGTCGCTGGCGCATAGTCAGGGAACTCTGATCATATGCCTTGTAAGATTCTTAGTGGTTGACATCATTTGCCAAAAGCCAGCTTTGCTTGACAGCTTTTTTCTGGTCTTTCCAGCTCAACAAATACTTGGCTGCCAGATGTAACTCCCCATCAATAAATATAACTTTGGGCTCCCTCATCACAAAAGTGGGTGCATGAGGATGTATATGGAAACCATAAAATAAAATTATTTGAAATTTTCCCTTTGATTTATGGGTTCAGATCATTCCCCTGATGTCTCCAATAGTTGGTATATGCTATGCTAATGGCTAGCATAATTAATTAATTTATAATAGCTAATGAAATTGCAGTGATGAGAATTGTAGCCTACCATATCACTGCAATTATTGTCCGTAATAATTAGTTTACAGTTTCAGGAATACATTAGGAAGTGAGATGGCTATTACATTTGTCTCAGAAGAGAGAAGAAAACCATAACTCCTCCTTTATGTAGTATAGCTTCTACTGCCAAAGGACATCAGTAGATGGTTATCTCCTGAATGTCATGATTTCACCCCAATGACTCTGTATTAGGCCAAAAGTTGTAGTCGCTGTCCTTTCACAGTTTGAATTAGCAGCCTTTTATTTAGAAAACAGAGGGCATTTAGCATAGGCGGTAAAGGTTTATTATTTCAAAGATGTCCTAAATTTAGTGCTTGCTGCTGTGATGACTCATCCAGTCATATTGCACTGCAGGAAGTAATGAAAAAACCTCAGAATAATGCAAAGTAATTCCCTACTCCTGTAATGTCTCCTGCTACATGTTCTCCCCAGATCCTTGGCTTATATGCTCCACCAGCCTGGATTTCCTTATGCTCTTATTGCTTTTATCTACACCAAAATATTCAGGAGTTTCCACTCCAAATGCAAGTAACAACCAGATGGCCTTAGTCTCTCCCCAGTGAACCATCAAGGTCTAAGCACACAAGGCAAGACAGACAACAACTCAATACAGAAAATACAAGGGGGATGAACAAGAGGTCGTATGCTAGTAGTTTGCGTAGTTCATGCTCTCTCTTAGAGCTTAGAGTTTTTATAAGGGAATGCCAGCTTGTCATGGTGGGATGCTCCCCAAATTGGTACTGACAGGAACCATGGAACCATGGCAACCATACCATGCTACAAAATGCCATGTGGGTCCTGAAAACTCTCCAGCTGTGTTCATGACAATTGGGCAAGTTCTCGTCTTAGTATGTGTAAAACAAAACCATGGCCAGACTTACTAGTTTGGTCAATACTGTCTTGAGGATCTCTGAGTAAGGCTCTGGCTTGTTGGAGGATGTCTTGATTTGGGCCACAACTGTGTCAAATGGTGAGTAGGAATAGCCACCTAGCAGCCTGCCCAGAAGTATGCAGCTGGACTATTTCTTCCAGATTTTGCCAGTAGGCTCATTACTGTTGGTCAGAATTATGGAATTAATTCTATAAAATGACAAACTTTTTTTTCCCTTATTTGAAGAAAAATCTTGAAAGTGTTATGATTTTCTAAATGGTAGCATTAGGACTGACAAGGAGAAGGAAACTATCAGGACAAATCTGCCTTATCCTGTAATAAGATCAGTCCAGAACCTGCTATTACTACACAAGAGTCAGTGAGTGGGAAGCTGAGACCCTGACTCTTACATGCTTTGGCTGGGAAATGTTCTCTATAAACTATTAGTTATCTAACTTCATTTTCTGAGTCAGTAACCAAAGCTGTAGACAATGACTATTCCAGAAGCTCATTTAGGTGGCTCCATTCCTATGCAGTAAAACCCAACAAAGTTCACAAATTATTTTTTTTTTAGTAACAATTTGTGGAGGAAGAACAATGGCTAAGAAAATGTTCTTCAGGACAATTATAATTGCAATTGTAACAAGTACAAGAAAAACTGTTTTTGAGAATCAAAAATTGAGTATAATTTTCCTATTAAAAAAGAAAAAAAAAATCCACATTTTAATGCTTCAGCCAGCACTAACCACATTGAGAAAAGACTTTCAATGATAAAGGTCTACTGTATTCCAATGCAACTACTTAAATCTAAGATCCCCTTCTCGGAAGGGGAACCTGAACCCTGAGTGTCTCTGACCAGTTCTCACCTAAATATTGCTAAAGACTCCATAAAACATGAATTCTGGAACAAAAGGGAAATTAGCAAATTCAGTCCTAGCAATTCTGACATGTTATCTCCTGCTGTGCTGTCACCACCCAGTAAATTCATTACAATGTCCCTTGTTATATTTCAGGTTAAAGTAATGAGTGCATGCCTGATGAACTTTAATGAGATGTCCTTGATTGAACAGGTTCATTTCCTGAGCAAGACAGATTGGGGTTAATGAAAATTATTTGCTTCTGCCAAATTCATAAAATCATAGGATATTTTACATTGGAAAGAACCTTGGGAGGCTTCTACTCCAACCTCTTGCTCAAAGTATGGTCAACAATTAATGCAACCCAGTTCCTCAATGCTTTTTCCAGTTTGGTCTCTAAAACCTCTAAGGACAAAGACTGTACAAATTCTATGGGGAACTTTTTCCAATATTTCAGTGTCCTTCTGTCAAGAAACTTTTAATTTTTATCAAGCCAGGACCTTACCTTGTTTATTTTATGGTCATTTCCTGATGATCATGCACCATGGATCTTCATAAAGAGCCTGACTTCATCCTGATAAATTCTTCCATGGTTTTGTAATTAGTGCTTCAGAGTGGAAAGAGGTAAACTTCTGTATAAAGTATTTAATAATTTCAAGCCAAAACATTTTGATACTTTTGTTTCAAAATGTTATATTATCACTAAAAAAAATTAACATTTAAAGGAAATTGTACAATTTAGATCATGTGAAATATTTCATTTAGACTAAAAGACAGTGCTTTGTTTGTCTGTTTTTCTATCGGTCAGTAAATTAAAAAAAGCATATATTCACAAAACTCTAGGTAAGATCTATGTTTATGGTCATTTAGGAACTGCTGGTGGAAAATTGGTAGAAGTTATTTTCAGTTAGCTAAATAGAATAATACAACCTTCAATCTACAAGTACGAAGAGCTGTAATTTGGAAAATGCAACATGATAGAAATGGCTTATGGTGCTATTCCATTCAGATGTATGGCTTCACTATTTCTGTCAGCCTTGTCCTTCTAATGTGGATTTAATAACATCAGGCACCACAAGGAGCTACGTTCTTTTCAAATTGAAGAATGCACAATGTTTCCATAACTGAACCTCTTAATTACTGAATAAGGAGCAAAGCCCTTTCCTGCTTTGGATTGGAAAATGTTTTCATTTTATGTGTGTAGTGACAGCATGTATAGACTTCATGTCTGGCTATAGAGATGGAAAGTAAATTCTAATGTACTTTGAAGTTTATTAGAGTGGCACTGCTACCGCAGAGGTCTCTCCTTTTCTAGCACTGCAAAACTGTACTTCCATTTCCTTACACCTTTCCAGGATAAAGGGATATTAATTTTTCCTATAAGTATCTGTTTGAATTGTAAAATGGTGCATAGATGATTTCTTTTTCAGAGCTGAAAGTCTCCAAGTGAGAAAATCTGATAGAAATTATTTCCTGGCCAGTTACTTAGTATAATAATGATACACCGAACATAGTAGCCATTGACTATGGAAACTTTGAAGCAAATTACATTGTTCAGATTTCCAAGAAGTTCTTGGAAAGAGGACAAATGCTTGGACCACTTTTTTATTTTACCCCAGGCTAACACTGACAGGATCTGCAATCTCCAAAGTAGAGGAAGTGAAGTGCCTAAACTGATCAAACTCAGAACAGCAGTAGCTGATGAACAAAATAATATTCAGTCTGGATGCACTCACATGGTGAAGAGGTGGAAGGAAAGGACCTTAGTTTCCAAAAGGCTGTAGTGCTGTGGGCAGGCAGATTTTGATTCAGAACAGTGTTCCAGGTTATATCTCCTGCCTAGTTCCTACCACAGCTATTGGAGGCTGATTCTGATTTATCTTATCTAAAAATAAGACCTTGGATGCTCCAAGGAAAGATCCCTTTAGAGATACTCTAGTAGTACATTGCTTTTTACATTCTTTTTACCATTTGCTACCACCTAGTGCTAAAGCAAAGGGACCAATAACAGGAGACCTTTGACTTGACTCAGTTTGGCTATTATGATTTTGCTTTCTTTTTATCTCTATTTGTCTCAAATGTGCCATGAAATTCTTCTGTGCAGTGCAGTTTGTAGTGTGACTCCTCTTTGTTGCTATGCAGACTGGGAGAAGAGATGTGCTTGATAATTTACTTCAATAGGTCACAATCCTGGCTTGCAAAATCAGTAGAAGAAAGTTGATTTCCATGTAATATGCAAGCTCAGAAACCCCACATGGACATTATTAGGGTAGCACAGAAAACGACATGTTTTCTGACAACAGAAAGGGCCCAATACATTGCCTACTCAGTCCCCACCCAGGGAAGACTGTTGTCCTGGCCAGGTTTACGTTTCCACTGACACTGCTCCAGCAGGTATGAGTCTGACAGAACACCAGTGCCATCTGAACAGCTGCTCTGCAGAATCAGTGCTTTCTGCTGCCTGCAGCAATCTGAAATGGCTAAGAAACTCCAGATAAGGAAGCACTTTGATGTCTGCTGGGTAGTGCAAGGGGGCACTAGTATTTTTCCCTGTGTTTGGGTAAAGGGGAAAAATTAGCTCAAATGTTTGTGAATCCTGCAAGATTTTCAATGACTCAGTTCAGCGAGGCAGATTTTCTGACACTTTCAGTCAACTCTACATCTGCTCTAGATTTTGAACTATTCTGAAGCTTTGGTTTAGCAAGAATGAAGAGATCCATTGTGTCCTTTCACTCTCCTATCACCATTTTATGTAACATATACCCTGTGTGCCACATAAGCTAGTTCCTTCCTTGTCCCCAAGCCATTATCACATCAACTTCCAAACCAAGAAATAGTCACATCCTCACGCTATTAAAAAAAAAAAAAAAGGACTTTGTTTCCAGACAAATAAATAAGCAAAACAACTAAACACTAAACACTAGTCCCTCACTAGGTCTGAGTTGTTCACTTTGGGTAAATGCAGTCTTTACTGAATGGCAAGCGGGCTGTGGTACTGATTCTTAAGGTGAGGTCAGTCTTGATCTGTTGAAGGTAGTATATCCATCAGAAATTGTTATGAACAATAGAAGAAGCAGGGAGAGGAGGAGGAAGGACATGTGAGTGTCAGGAGTACTGCTGGTATAACTTGGCATAACCTCAGTTCCTGGGTTTTTCAAGAAACTACTTTTCTTTTCATGGCCTCCTCATGAAGTGAGTCATCCCTCTCATTGACTTTTGCCATTTCAGTTATGGTGGCAATTCAGGATTTCCCTACATGCAATGACAGTGAAAGGCTGTGGTATTGTTTACCTGGACTTTAGTAAGGCCTTTGATACAGTCTCCCAGAGCATCTTCCTGAGGAAACTGGCTGCCCATGGCTTGGATGGGAGTACTTTCCTCTGGGTTAAAGACTGGCTGGAGGGCTAGGCCCAGAGAGTTGTGGTGAATGGAAATAAATCCAGTTGACAGCCAGACATGAGTGGTGTCCCCCAAAGAGAGTAGCAGTATTGTGGCCACTTCTCTTTAACATCTTTATCAATTATCTGGACGAGGGGATCGAGTGCAACCTCAGTAAGTTTGCAGACGTTACCAAGTTGGATGAGAGTGTCAACGTGCTGGAGGGTAGAAAGGCTTTGCAGAGATGTCTGGACAGGCTGGGTCAGTGAGCTGAGGCCAATGGGATGCGGTTCCATAAGGCCAAGTACTGGGTCATAGCAACCCTATGCAGTGCTACAAGCTTGGGGAAGAGTGGCTGAAGAGCTGCCTGGCACAAAAAGGACCTGGGAGTGTTGGTCAATAGCCAGTTGAACATGAGCCAGCAGTGTGCCCAGGTGGCCAAAAAGGCCAACAGCATCCTGGCCCGTATCAGGAACAGAACTGCGTGGTAAGGAATACTAGGGAGGTGACCATCCCCTTCTACTCGGCACTGATGAGTCCTCATCTCGAGTACTGCATCCAGTTTTGGGCCTTTTATCACAGAAAAGATATTGAGTTTCTAGAGTGGGTCCAGGGAAAGACAACAAAGCTGGTGAGGGGTCTGGAGAACAAGCTTTATAAGTAGAAGCTGAGGGAGTTGGGTTTGTTCAGCCTGGAGACAAGCAGGCTGAGGGGAGACTTCATTGTTCTCTACAGCTGTGTAAAAGGTTGTAGGGAGGCAGGGGTCAGTCTCTTCTCCCAAGTCACAGGCCATCGGACAAGAGGAAAAGGCCTCAAGTTGTGCCAGGGGAGGTTCAGATTGGATATCAGGAAAATTTTTTACCCTGAAAGATATATTAAGCATTAGAATGGGCTGACCAGGGAGGTGGTTGAGGCACCATCCTTTGAGGTATTCAAAAGATATGTTGACATAGTGCTTAGTGACATGATTTAGTAATGGGTTGGGTTTTTTAATCAGAGTTAGGCTGATGGTTGGACTAGATGATCTCAGAATTCCCCTCCAACCTAGACAATTCTATGATTCTATGAGACAAGAAGATCTATAAGATAATCTGTCCTCTCCAGAAATAAATGCAGTAGATTAGCTCATAGAGATCTTTTTACTACATTGATTACAGAGGAAATTTCAGCATTTGGTCAGATGGGTCAAATTGCTTTTAGGTAGATGAAATTAAGACCAACAGTGATTCCTAGCATCCCTCCTTTGGTTTCACAGTTTTCAGAAGGTGAGAATAGCACAGAGAAGAAATGAGAGAATAAACATAAAAATTAAGATAGGTGTGTATGTAAGGGCTTACTGATGTAGAAAAGACCTACCATCCCTCTTCAGTGCTGGTCTGTGGAGCAGGATACAACATAAGCACTGTTATTTACACTTGCTCTTTAGGGCAAGTGTACTGCTTGGTCTTGTTTAAACGTTACAGCCACAAAACGAGCTAATAAATTTCTGGCTGACAGGCCTGACAGAGCAATAAGTAAAAACAGGAAAGCATCTATTACATATTACCCTGAATTTATCAGCTCTCCCTTCAAAAGGGGAAATAACACAAGGCAAATTGTGGGAAGTTTTTTTTTTTTTTTTTATCTGCTAGAAAAATATGCCCTGTGCCCCAGTCAAAAAACAGGCTGTTGTGAAGTAACCACATTATTTAAAGATACAAGTCAAACAGGAAGAGGAAAACCAAATAAGCATGGCTTGAAAATTTCCCACAAGTGAGCTCTGACTGTCAGAGCACTGAAGGATTTCCCTGGGTTGCAGAGAAACCATAGATTTTCCTAGGGCCATGGTGTTGGGAAGGGGAATGAAAGGGACGATCTTTTTTAATTTTTTTTTTTTTTTTTTATTTTTTTTTTTTTTTTTTTTTTAGTATTTGTCTCTGACTATACTTTTCTGATGTTTGCTTTATTACTCTTTTTAAAGCTAAATCAATATGTCAACATGTGAGATTTCATCTCAGCTTCCAGTGGGAGGTCACTTCTAAATATCAAGATGTGTCTGAGATATCACCAGTTACTGATGCAAAAAACCATGAGCATGATTTCTTGCTTGTGAGTGTGTACGTTTAAGCTACATGCCTTTGAAACGTTTCAGTACATGCATAACTTCAAACAGCAACACCTCATAGGACTGAGGTTTTAGTCTCTGTGAGCCATACAGTTGGTGTCATGGGTTATGTGGACAACCTGTTGGCTGGAGCCATTAAGCCAGATAACCTGAACCATGCCCTCTGAGAAATTTAGAGATGGAAATGATTTCTGTGTAGCTAATTTGCTATTGAGATGGCAACACAATCTGTTCGCAGGGTGAGTACAGAGCTTGTATTTAAAATCACACTTCTTATTGCAATGCTTAGGGTTATTTTTTTTCCTTTCAAAACCCAGTCCTCAGAATAGAAACATTTATAAGCATCAAGCTGACAAGCACTCCGGATTTTTGTTTGCTTTCTCTTACACAAAGACACCACTTTGCAAATCCCAAAGATTTGCAAACGATTCTTGATGAATCGCCCTTATCCTAAAGAATGGGCTGCTAAAAGTGTTTTCAACAGCAACAGAGTTGCCAGTTGACTTGCTACACATTCTCCTCCTTTCCAAGCCTTTCCAAAGGTTATATCTAGCACATCTTGTTTAAGGTGAATTAAAATAATATTTTATGAAATGTATAGGCTTTCAGGTAAACAGGGATATTATAACCATCAAGATTAACCTGTGGCATAAATTTATTTAACTACATAACTTTACCTACAGATTCCTCAATTAGATGAGATGAATTCTTCCCACCAGCAAAAAGGACAATAGAGAAATAAATTAAAAAATGAATAAATATCCATAATTTGTCAGTACAGCATACCTTGTATAATATAATAGAATCAATCTTGATTTTAGAGAGTAAAATGATAGAGTATGAATTCATTCTTGGCAAATCACACTGATTCAGACTAACCATTCAGACTAAACTCAATTCCAAACTGAATGTCAGATTTCAATCTAAGTTCCATTTTGTATTCCCATTTTACTTCCAATTTGATATTGTCATAATTTCACTAGCTAGTTTGCTGTGCCTTTCNAAAAAAAAAAAAAGCCTTTTTTCCAATTACTGCAAGGAACTCCATGTGTACTCCAAGTACACATCCTGGCTTTGTAACACAATTAATCTAAACCAAAGATGAAAGCAAGTATCTGGTCTGGGAATCAAAGTCTATATATTAAGAACACAGCATATAATGAGTACTAGATGATATTTTGAAGAAGACACTGGAAATCTGAGGTTTTTTTAGAACTGATTTTGCCAACAAATTATTTTATAAGTATTTTATAAGTGTATTCATTTCTAAGGTTCCTTCTTGTGCTTTCCTTCTAAACAAAATTAAAGCAATGTAACATGGAGGAAAAGATCATCAACCTCCTGACATAAATTACTTCACTGACACTTCTTTTAATCTATGTTTTCACATTTGTCAAGCTGCTCTGGTAAGATGTATTATCATGTAGAATCAAATTAGTTCACAGGGAGGCTTTGTCATTAGAAACACACAAGTTGACTGCTTTCATTACAACCAGCAAGAGAGCTGCATTTGCAGTAAACACAGCCACAGATTTCTCTGAACTAATATTCCTGTGGCACATGGCTACCTCATAGTAACCTGGATCCTGAAACCTGGCCAATACATTTATTTAAATCCTCAGGGAAGAAACTGCTTCAAATCCAGGTGCTTAATGGGAGAACCATGTGTAAACTGAAATGCACAACATTCATTCATCCTGCTATTAAAGCAACACATTAAAAGAATGGGAATGAAGGAAGCAAGCCGTAAGAAAGCTCAAGAATTTTTGTCTTACTAACAATTCTAACATTGTACGCGATGTTACATCTGACCAGAATTTTACCCTTGAATCCAAGCTGACACTGAAATATTTCTTGGAGGAGAAGCTAAACTCAGCTCCTGATGTTAGGAAGCCAGAATAAAACAAATGATCCAGTCCAGTACCTCCGCTCTGACCCTGGCTCAGGAAGAGATGTAAACACTTGCTTCATTCTCCCTGGGTGCATTAAGTGTCCTTGCTGTGTGTTTTCCTGCCAGCTGCTGCAGAGAAACACACAGGCAGAAAGTCAGAAACCACAGAATAATATACCCAGAGCAGAGCCAGCCTCCCTGTAATGAGGTGGGAAGAAAGTAGGTGACTTAAGAGTTAAACGCTGTAAAACAACAAGGTGTATCAATTATATGCCAATCAAAAGGCACTGGAACTCTGATTAATCCCAGCCTTGTGAGACTTGCCAAACTTTCCAGCAACAGTGGAAAAGAACATCAGCTTTTGTCCAGTTGTTAATGCTGTTTGAATCCCTGTCTTTGTGATTCATCTGGGATGAGCAGCTTTACCTAGTGGTTATCTTAGATTCGGAAACTTTGGAGAAAAACTGCTGAGGCAGATTTGATACCAAGAGATTAGTTTAAATAATGCCTTTGCAGATTCTGGTTAGAGGTGACGCTGTGGCCAGACCACGTAAATCTCTAGTTTCTTTTTCACTAGTTTCATTGCTTCCTTCTCCTTCTGAGGGAGGAAAAACAAGACAAAAATATTTTTTTCATGGTATTTTGGCATTTCTGTTTCCTGTTGTGGCCATAACCTAGAAGTTAAGAAATTTGTGACTGAAACAATTGAAGTAGTACTGGAAAATTCAAACAGGAAGCAAGATGTAATTTTTTTAAACAGAGGGCAATTAATCACTGAAACAGCTTTGCCAATGGATGTGGTATATTTACCACTATGTGAGTCTTTAAATCTAGTCTGTCTTTCATTCTAAGTGTGATTGCTCAAATTTAAGCTATTGGTTTTAACACAGGAAACACTGGGTAAAATATTCTGGTTTAACTACATTACTACAAAGTTCCTTCCCTGGTCTTAATGCTATGAAAATCTTTACAAGATGTATTTTAGGACATATTCTTTTGCAGATTGGGGTGAATGTGTGGGTTGTGAAGAAAAGAGTTTGATATGCCCCAGACTTGAAGTATCTTCATGGATAGGGCACTCTACTAAGAGGAAGACCATCAGGATTGGAGTCTTTTTTTCACCTCAGATACAGGCAGGGACTGAAAGAGTTCAGTTGCTAAATGAGCATCCTCAAACATGTTCAATTTACTGGATTTAGGGGCACTTATGGCCCAGGCTGGCATCCTGACTTCAGGAGAAAGTCACACTAGGAAATGTTGAATAAAAGTAGACTTTGCTGTCAGAATCATAATTAGGTGCTTGGATGATTATCTCTCCTGAAGGGTGGTCCTAACTTCTTTCCTGGGCATTCACTGTGGCTAGTTGAGGCAGCTCTTTTCTGGTGGCCACAGAAACTCACATAGGCGTCTTTTTCTTTACTACCTGATAGCAGGATGCTGGGCTTCCAAGTCCTTGGCTGGATGTTCCACAGGACACAAGACCTTGCATAAATGCTACATTTTTGAACTTTTGGATCAATAATCAATAGAACTATTCTTTGGCAGGTATTTAAAAGCTGATTTCTTCAATAACACTAGTCTAGACAGCTTCAATACTGTGACTTAAAAGCCATAAAAATGCACCTTCTGGGCTACAAAATACTTGCCTTTTATCTTGAGATAATCTTTTCTCTTTGGGTGGGGAGCAATCTGTTCAAGCTAGATATCTGCAAGTGCATGTAGGGTTTGCAGGAATTAAAAGTCTATAGCTTGTTCATTGTCAATCAAAGATATGTTTGGACAGAAAACTTCCCCAGATCTAGAAGACAGTTCCAGTAAAGAAAAGTGCACCTGCATAAAAACACACACACACACAAAAAGTAATAGAGGAAGGAAAGACTTTCATTTTCACTAGAAACAGATATGCCTGATTCTACTCTCAGGAAAAAAAAAAAAAATTAAAATAAAATAAAATTTGTGCTACTTCATGGAAACATCTGGGTGAAAGAGAACAGGAGGTGTCAACAGAAGTCAAAATAACAACTTGTATCACAGGGTTTTGATGTGAATGGTTTTGACACATTTATCATACTTGCCATTTTGCAGGAGCACGGTTAGATGTATGCCAGGTAAAAAAAGGAGCATCGAGAGACCTCTCTTTTTAGAAAGAGGCAGTCTCATTTAAAGAACCTAAATTGCATTTCTGAGCATAGCAAATTAGGTGTAAATGCAATTTTACGGTTGTTCTAGGGAGAAAATGTGGGTGGAGCTGGCTGTAAGAGAGAAAATAGGCAAATTGAAAAACAAAGACACAGACTCATTGTAACAGGAGCTGAAGAGCTCTAAAGTAAAAGTTTCCTCTCATCTTGCTAACCTTGTATAAAAAGCACATTTATTTTCTACATAGACTTTCTTTGTGGCTGAAAACTTTTTCGCTACCAGCTTTGAAGCTAGTTCATTTTCGTGAACACTCAGACCAAAAATATGAGCTAAATGGTTGCAGAAGTGCAAACTTTTCTAAAAGTATCTGAATACAAAGCTATATAGTACATATTTCTGCAATATCTAAACAGCAGCCTAAAAGCAGTAATAATAGGCCATCAGGGACACATGGGGAAAAAAGTGTTTTCTGGCTTATTATGGTGATCAGTGGACAGTAATCAAGTGTTGTTCATCTGTCTGTTATCTTGGTTTAAAAATATATGGCATTCTTCATAGCTTTATAGCTGGCTTGAATAAGAGATGGCTTGCATAAATTCGTTCACCTTTACCAAGAAATAAATCACAAAGCAAGTCTAAGAACTAAAGCCACCTAGCTGATATCTCTCTTTTGGCTTGGCTTTCGACCCGGGTGAGGAATTTTCTCCAAGGCAATTCTGCAAGACAGAGAACTCTAGGCAGGAATGTGAATGAGAACCAGCCTTTGTCACATAGACCCTGGACCAGAAATTGGTCCTTGACTTCTTTTGTTCGTCAGTGTAGACATATCAATGACTCACTCAGGTATGAATAGCTCTCAGTATCTTTATTAACTACACTTTCTTGCATGCTTTCTGTTTAGAGCTGCCTTTTCATAACTGAGAAGAAAAATTAGTTTCTATGAGAGATCTCCAAACAAGCTGAAGGTTAGCATGATAAAAAGGCTCAGTAAGAACAAGCCCTGAAAAGAAATACAATAGAAGGAGGCAGAGGACTGAGTGGAGGGGTATAATGGCTAATGTCAGAGATGGAAACAAGGAGAAAGGGATACATAAAAGAAGACAGCAGAAAAATTCAGACCTCTGACTCCAGAAACTATTTAGCCACATTTTTGGAATGTAACAAAGCCAGCATTTCATACAGTATGTCTATATATTTTCCATCTGGGTACTATTCTACAAAGAGTGGGATTTATTATAATTTCACTTCATTAAAGTTCATTTACTTCATTACTACTGTATCCACTGAAGAACTATATTTTTCTCCTGATCAAAGGAGCTTAACTGTTGTTTCTTTCAAGCTTCTTTCAAGCGTCTCTGTGAAAAATATTTGCCTTTTACTGTGCTTTCTCCTTTTTTCTTTCTACTGAAACTGTAAAAAAAGATAAATTTTAAAATTTAATGGCTTTTTTTTTTTTTTTTTTTTTTTTTTTTTCTCTCTAAAGGAGTGGAGTTAAAATTCATGACAACAAATTCTACTTTGTAAAAAATTATATTTGGGATCTGGGAGCATTTTATCAGATTCTTCTTTCTCACCTCAGGTGACTACAGTGTAGGTGTTTACTTCCAAGTCAGTTGCCCTAGAGAGATAGTCAATGCAGTCAATGGAGTTTGCAGTGTCCTTCACACCACCAGAGGTTTTCTTATGTATGAGATGAACACTGACTACATTGACAAGCCTTCCTCCAAATACCAGTGCAACGTAAGAGGGTAAGACCAGATACAAATATCCACAGGTGTCAGGCATCTGAATCCCTCCTTTTCTTAGACTTCCCTCATGAATCAAGGAGGAGGAGTGAGAAAGATATTTGGACTGACTATAATTTGACTCATAATATGGAGAGGCTTATCTCTTTATATTACATGTATAGAGGCTGTGAGGTGAATATTCTCTGGCCTTTGGAGCTACCCTTTAATGAACTGAAAGGTACCACTTCTTCCAAAAGGCTTTTTCTGGGGAGAAAACCTGCAGCAGGTTTGTTCAAATGGGGTCTAAGAGTATGCTTATTTCTCTGACAACTGCAGAACACAGGCCTTGATTCACTTCGTTTAGTGTGTTAAACATAGCCATTCTAGTTGTCAGCTAAGAGAAACATGTACTTCTGAAAGGTAGCTCAGGTCACAGGTGGGTTTATGCATGGCTTGGAGGACTAGGGAAATGTGTACACCAGGGAAAGAATTTCCCAAGAGTGTCTGAAGCCCTTGTTCAGATGACCCATGTGCAGAACAGGGCTGAGTAGAGTGTTACAGTAGCAAAAC
The DNA here is from genome assembly GCA_013400055.1 of Nycticryphes semicollaris. NCBI lineage: Eukaryota > Metazoa > Chordata > Aves > Charadriiformes > Rostratulidae > Nycticryphes > Nycticryphes semicollaris. The sequence goes on along the minus strand of VXBJ01000186.1, from coordinate 52,384 downwards.
ACTCTGTCTAAAAATTGTTTTTAACAGAAGCCAGAAGAGGAAACAAAACTCTCAGACAACTCCATTTTACTTCATAGTAGATAACAAAACAGCAAGGGGGCATGTTTCCAGCTTCTGACTTTCTCTATAATGGCGCCTTTCTGTATCTGGGACGTAATCCAGAGAAAACAGAAGGAAAAAGTTGCTCAATTNCATAATATATTAAAAATGTTTTAGCTATAGCTCCCTATTTTAAAGTCAAGGTTGGATTGCCAAAATAAAATAAACTGACTATGCCAAACACAATTCAAAATACTGAAAGCCAGAAGTTTCATTCTCCTCATGATACTTGTGTTCCTTAGAACCTTGGTTACACTCAAGTGAGAAAAAAACCTAATTTTTTGACCTTTCTTTGCANGAAAGAATTTCCCAAGAGTGTCTGAAGCCCTTGTTCAGATGACCCATGTGCAGAACAGGGCTGAGTAGAGTGTTACAGTAGCAAAACACTCTGTCTAAAAATTGTTTTTAACAGAAGCCAGAAGAGGAAACAAAACTCTCAGACAACTCCATTTTACTTCATAGTAGATAACAAAACAGCAAGGGGGCATGTTTCCAGCTTCTGACTTTCTCTATAATGGCGCCTTTCTGTATCTGGGACGTAATCCAGAGAAAACAGAAGGAAAAAGTTGCTCAATTACACTTAAAAAGGTGTCTTAGAAATATTAATCATTAAATAAATAGCAGTGGGCATTGGATTTTACTAGAGAAGGGAAAATAACCCCACCTGTAACTATTTAGTTCCCAAGCTCAGTAGCTGTTCTGTGGAAAATGTTGCAAATGGACATGTGTGCATGTGTGGNGAATAAATGACAAATTACCTTTATAAATTAACAAGAGGTGGCAGAACCAGACTGTGGAGGTGTCTATTCCACCTCACAGTGTGGGGCAAATCTATTTTCTGTGCCCATTCATGTGTCAGTTAAATCTTCATATTGCTCTGGCCACCTTGTCCGAGCTCCGGCTGGCATGTGTGTTGCCTTGCAAACTTCCTTAGCTCTCAGCAGAGCAGAGCAGACAAAGAGCAACAGGCAGTCATAGAAGTTACAACTGGTGGGTGATACTCTGTTTATAAAGGTTTTAATTACTGAGTCAATCCAAGATAGATATTTGCAAAACAGAAATTTCTCTGTGACGTCAATACCTCTGCATTTGAACACCTAGAACGCTTTTTTCCTGAATCTCTTAAGCATCAGGTAATAAGAGTGACAAGTTATATGAAGTCTTTTGGTTTCCTTCTATTCTATAGGAGTAAAACATGCTGATGAATAATCTTTGGGACTATTATAAAGGGCTTTAGTTTACTACTGATCTTCTGTGAGAGAGGTAAATTGAAGTTCTGGGGTTCCCTATATGGTAAAGACTGAGGTGAGGTCACAGTTACTCAGCAGGATAAGCATTATAGCTCAGGGATCTGTGACATGTTCATAGCTTTCCAAGGGATCTGTTTTGGGACATATTTCTGTAATATTTGTGGTCTTTCAGGATGATAGTTAGAAATGTACAAATTCCAGCCATATATGCCTACCTGGGGTAATCTTCCTACCTTTAAAAAATGGAATTTTTGAAAAATATTGTGGGCTAGTGCAAATCGCATGTTCAACCAAGCCAAGTGCAGGGTCCTGCACCTGGGACGTGAGACCCCACTTGGAGTATTGTATCCAGCATTGGAGCACTCAGCTCAGGAAGGACATGGATCTGTTGGAACAGGTCCAGTGGAAGGCCACAAAGGTGATCAGAGGGCTGGAGCCTCTCTCCTACAAGGACAGGCTGAGAGAGTTGTGGGTGTACAGCCTGGAAAAGAGAAGGCTGCAGGGATACCTCAGAGCAGCATTCCAGTATCTGAAGGGAGCTACAGGAGAGCTGGAGAGGGACCCTTTGTCAGGCAGTGTAGCAATAGGGCGAGGGGTAATGGTTTTAAATTGGAAGAGAGGTGATTTAGATTAGATACTAGAAAGAAGTTCTTTACTGTGAGGGTGGTGAGGCACTGGAACAGATTGTCCAAAGAAGTTATGGATGCCCCATCCCTGGCAGTGTTTAAGGCCAGGCTAGATGGGACTTTGATCAGTCTGGTCTGGTGGGAGGTGTCCCTGCCCATGGCAGAGGAGTTAGAAGTGGAAGATCTTTAAGGTCCCTTCCAACTCTAACCATTCTATGATTCTACGATTCTATGAATTCTGTCTGCCACTACTGTGGTCTTTAGCTTTCCAAATGATGAGGCCCATACAGTCCCACTACTACACAATGGGATAATGCACTCAGTGCATTTCTGTGAGAAACTGTTTCCACAGAGCACCTTTTTGTTTTGTCAATCAACACCTGTATTGACTCACTGGAGCTTTTTCCTGGCATTACCAGTTAAGACTCTTGTTTCAACAGGATTAGAGATGAGCTCCATCTAACTCAGCTTTAGCCATCTAAGAGTGAGTTGTCCATACCAAGTTAACCAAGGCTTCCAGCTGGCTTCCTAAGATACTCAAACCATTCTAAGTAGGACTACACGCTGTTGTGCACGTGACCTTCCTGGTTCCGTTAATAAAGAAAAATATTTAATGATAGGGAATAGAAGCATAGACTCCTTTCTAGTGCTAAAAAGTAAAAGCCATGTCCTTGTTAAAATGTATTAGTAATCCTTTGTACCTATGGATGGAGGAGAATCTTGACTAGGAAAAAAAAAAAACAAAAAAGTGAGATATTTTGCAGTTAGAAACCAAAACATATTTATTTGTAATTACTTGATGCTCCAGTGAAACTGCTTCTTTCCAAGGAGATACTCAGCCATGCAGGGGTTAACATCTCCTCTCACCCCCTTCCTTTACAACTTAAAACTTAGGAACATGTGCACACTTATGCATGCAACAAACAAAGCCACCGCTTGCATTATAATCTCCTCAGGGACAGCCAACTGGGAAAGACAAATTTAGCAGTGTACTTCTGGCTTTTTTACATAGTGTAATGCCACTAAACTCAACATCATGTAGACAATGCACATTACAACAAAACACTGATGCTGTTTATTAGCTGCCTGACTTTTTTTTGAGAGGAAGCACATGTCACATTTGTTTCAGACAACCGCATCGGGGTCCCACGGCTCTGATTAAATATGTATCCTTTGTTCAGCTGCATCGGAGTCAGTTTTGGCCTACATACGCATTTCGTTAATATTTTAAATAGGAAAAACAACAAAGAGAGGAGAAATTAACAGTTGCTGAACTTCTCCAATTACTGCTAATCACATTTACACCCTGGGGTTTGTAGAATTAGAAATCAATTGGTGGCTTCCCCTTTTCTGCAGCAGGCAGTAAATGTGACAATTTAGAAAAAGGACTAGAAGACATCTCAATTCAGCCTGGATAGCCTTGTAAATATCCCCCAGTGAATTTATTGCTTTGGTGTTTGATGTGACACAAAGGTTACATGGCATCATTTACTAAAATGATAAGGCATTTTGTGTGATTGATACTGAAAAAAAACATGGTATCATTCCCATTCATATATAAATATATTTTTCTTTCCATTGAACCTGAGGCATTTGGAAATTACACCCCAAGCAAAACTCTGCAGTGAAATCTTGCTGCAACATTTGATTGTAAGCCACTTTTTCCTTTCAATGTTATGAAAAAAGAGTTATAAGAAAGAACCACTCTTCCCAGTGTCTGATGGTGAATTCAACACACCATATTGGTCAGAGAGTTACTGTCAGTGTCACTTAGTATGGTCTTTAATTGAAGAGTTTCTTCTTAAGTGTTTAAATAAACTCAAATTGGCCATGTACAAGTTTTGAACATCATAAATGATGAACCAGCAGGGTCAAGCAGTCCAAAGCTGCTTACAATTCCTTAATCTGGGAAAAGCCTTAGCGGGGGGCTGTCAAAGCACATTTTGCCATAAGTGCATGTAAACGCACATGCACTTATGAACACATGGCAGCAGAGCTAAGCTCATATCCACTGTTTCTAATTGAAGGAGGAAAGAAAGGAGATAAACTGAGCAGAAACCAGTATTTAGGGAGAGAAAATCACCCTGTGGATAGTTCCTTGAACGCACAAGCAGGAGATAGGAGAACAAATGAATGTGTCTGGAAAAAGGCTGATATAGAGGAAAACTGTCATCTAGCTGAGCTTTCTGATTTTTCAAAAGAGGGCTGAAAGTCTTGTGTTTTCTAAGAGAATATGCAGTCTGAAAGGCTTTTACAGCAATTATCTGTACATGTGTTTTCACTCTTTACCAAAACTGAGAAGCAGAGTGAAGTGAAAAACAATGGTGAGGTGAGGAGGAAGGATGAGTCAACCAAACCTTTCTAAACTTGAAATTCAGTTCATGTTCACACTCATTTAAAGCAAAAAAATCTGGACAACTGCTTTGTTCATTATTTGAGCCATTTCATTTATTGCTCAACAATAGATTTCATTGTACAGCTTCTCTTACACTATTTCATGAATATATTCCATTAACAAAGTTAGTGGGATTTGCTTAACCAGGAACCTGATGAAGTATTCAGACATTTACGTGGTTTTAGTACTATTTATCAAAAATGTTGCTCAATGAGCAGCAGTGACATCTCCAATAAAATAACATATATGACAGCTATTGTGCTGCAGTTTAAGCAACACTTTTTAACAGGAATGTTCTTATTTTTAAGGCCAAGATTGTATGTGATTACTAGGGGAAAAAATGATACAACTGACTTTATATGGACTGAGAGAATTTGAGGGTCTATTTCAGAAAGGCAAAAATTTCTTTATCAGATCAAATGATTCCTTTTTTCTCCTGTTATGAAAAATTAGTACTCTTTTGCCCTTAAGATAAAAAATAATTGAAAAATATTCTTTTTTATTTATAATAATCATTGAATAAACTGTCATTGAGTGCACTGAAATATTCTGATATTTCATTCTACAAATTGGATGCATAATAACACTTTAATAACATGCATAGTTATGTGGACTTTTTAAAAAAATCATGTTGAAACAATGAATACATCTCAGAGAAACTCCTAAATGATTTAAAATTAATATGATTGAAAGTTCAGAGGCTTACTCAAATCTAACATGTAAGACAGTTTGTATTTTGAACCTTACAGTGTCATCTCCATATGTCTCTTTTTTTCAAGTGAGTCTCTGTACTCTTTCAACTGAGTTTCTTTCATGCTCTCTGTGAGTCAGGCATGTCATCTAAAATTCAGGTGTGCAACATTCTAACAATACTAAAATTAAAACAACTAAAGGAATAGTTGTGAGTTCCTCATATAACAAAATTATGAGGAAATAGAAAAATTTTGCAAACTATACCTGTATACCCACATTAGCTATACCCATGAGTTTTATGTGACATATTCTGCCTTAAAATTTCAGCCAAGCTCTTTACTTTGCCTGTATTTGTTGACATATTCATGAACCATTTTGAATCTTCCAGCAAATCTAACCCCAATATGAGATTTCTTAACACAATTTTCATTTTCTAAGAAATGTCTTATTTTGTAAACTTCATGTCTGCTAATGACAAACATAAGGAGGAATTTTACTCTTTTTGTTTAAAAAGACACCTGTGCAAATCCAGATCATATCTGCACTGTATTTATTTTAACAGATCAGATGAAACCAAGGTGGTTGTTAATTGTAGTAGTTCATTATCTTGTGACCTAGTCTTAAGGTGAGAAAATGCCACCACAGTCACCTCTGGCCAGGTGGATTATATTGGCTGACTCAACAGTGTAGTTACAGGCTCATGTGCTTGTAAGGGTGAGTGGTTATGCATACATCATGCTGTTTTCTCTTTATATGAAGTCAGAGAGCTCTGGATCCATGGTATAATGTACATATCATTTATGCTTATCATCAAGAACCTTCTTCTTGCTGTTTTGTGTAACAGCTAACCCAGTGCTTTGCAGATGAGGGCATGTGCAGGACAAACTTCTCCTTCCACCCTAGTAGTTGTACGAAATACTGCTTACAGGCTGGGCCTCATCTCACCTACCTTTGGATTCAGTATCCAGTTGTATAATTCAGAGTTTGATACTAGGCTCCCTCTGTCATCATGGAGGAAGATAAATCCAAAGTCTCACAGGCGTCTTGTTGGGATGGAACAAAATGCTCTATAAATGTGTCTATTTAGTTGTCAAACAGTTGGGTGAAATTAATCAACACCATGGAGAAATAGGAGGGGGCTTTTTGAGATTTCTGTCTCTTATGGGTCATTGTTAGTATTGACTTTGGAAGCGTACCCTGTATTGTGTCTGGGTTGTTTGGTCATTTGTACCTAGGAATAGGAACACTGGAATCAACAGGCAATTGTCAAGTAAAATCCTTTGAACTCCTGGGTTTGGTCCTGGAAACTGGCAGAAATCTGAATGAGCCCACAAACCCTGTGGGAGGAACACTCTTTTATAAAGCTTGGGCTGATGCCATAGACAACCATAGATGTGATGACTGTGCTTTGTTAATGACCCTACTATTCTCTCAGGAGCAATATGAGTGAATATTATGAGTCAATGTTTTTTTAGTAGTAGCTTTCTTATTTATATTTGGAATTACAGCAATGAAATAGTAAAAACTAAACTTCAGCTAACAAAATAGAGAGCTGGGTTTTAATGAAGTTTTAACCAAAAATAAACTTTTAATTTTAATCACATCTACATCAATACAAGGTAGTGTGTTGTTTACAATGTGTCTTTAATACTGCATTTTCCTTTTATGATATTTTGTCCCTGACCAGCGTTCTGCTCTTTTTGTGGGAGGTTCCAGAATGACCAATAAATAAAACTAAATGTTCTCTAGAGATATTAAACTGGCAGATTTAGAGGCAGTAACTTCACACACAATCAGAACTAGGACACTGCATGGAGTACCGGTGACCCTTTTCTTTTTTTCAAATATTTTGAGCCAAATTTACATTACTGTGGTACACATTCCTCTCCTCCCCTTTGCCACTTTTTTCTATTACTACCTACCTTGAGAAAGTGTCTGGAGGCACAGAGGGCGTATGCATACTAAGTCATGGAGTGAAATACAAATATATCCACACCAGTGCCAACCTTAGCAAATACATCCATGCTGGGAAAGGAACCTTATGAACTTGTCCCAGAACTGTCTAATTGAGTGATTACAGATATATTTTAACATTACCAATTTAAATGTGGCCAACTTCTGTGTTTGTTCTGCCTTGCCTGAGTTAGACAGCACATTAAAAAGTACAATCCATTTCCTAATCATCTCATAACCTAAACGGATAGGTCCCTTGCAGGATAATTCAGTGCCTTGCCCTCTTCCGTTCATCTAGTCAACCTCTTTTTCCCTAGTAAACTGGAAACAGATTTCTTTCTTGGCTAAGTAGCTCTAAACTGCATTCTACCATCACATCTTCAAGCTTGCTTCTTAAATATTATGTGCATGTTAGTGAGATAATGAGTACAGATTTCAGATTCTCTGCATTTTCCAGGTGGAATAACAGAATCAGAGAAATATTAAGGCTAGAATTGGCCTTACTATGCTTTGAAAATTTCAGAGTTAGATCCCTGAGATAGTAATTTAAGGCTACCTTTGTATTCATAAAGCAGCTGAAGAAGGCATTTATTTGACCTGCCTTATGTGAGATGAATTGTCTTCCCTCATTTTTATTAATTTGGAAAATCTATTACTGTCAGAGTGTAAATACACATCTATAGTGTGTATAGATAAAAATGTCATGAAAGTAAGTGTGTAACTAAAATGGTAGCTTTGATTCCTTGACAGTATTTCAGAGTAGGCACTTCCTCGTCTAAATTCTTTCTTTTAAACTTTACACATCATCATTCTTTGGGTACAAAAATATACTTCTGAAGTACATCACAAATCTACTAGGACTGAGGCAAACCAAGTTATAATGTGGGAGATTTTAAGATGTTATTATTATTATTGGTCATTTCAAAGGCACACAAATGTTGGTAGGTGCCTTGTGGAAGACATGGAGAAAGCCACGTGCTTCCATGAAGGCACCTGCACTACAAATGATGACAACACAATAAGTGTTGTAGGATTCACCTGTATGAGAAAATTAATCACACTCAGGACCACACTCTGGCAAGAACAGAAGATGCCATAAAGATGTCATGAAGATGTCATGTTAAGGTCTTTTACTCTCTGAACTAGGGAGACCACTACTGAGCTCTCTTTTAACAATTGCCCCATAATATTTAAATTCCTATATTCTTCAGAGGAAATGCTTAGGATAGTTATTTGGCAATGATGAATACCATATCAGAGAAAATTCTAACATTCAGCTATTATAGATTTAACTTGATTAGCCCTGAATTAGCAGTAGCTTATTAATGAGAAAGCAAAGCCAAAATGCAAGTAGCATCTTGGATTTGTCTTGTCCAAACAAATTATTCTTCTATCTTTTCACTAGCAATTTAAATTCTTATATTACACCTCCAACATAGTATTAATGNTTGAAATAATAACTTTTTCAACACAAAACGTATTTTTAACCATACAACTTCCTTTCCTTCTGCAGGCTTTCATTCATTATTAGAATCAGAAATCAGTTTTGAGGCACAGCATACTATACTAATAGCAGACCACACTACTGGTCTAATAATGCATTAAAAAAAAAAAAAAGGAAGAAAAAAAAGAAAAAATAATAAAGGAAAATAATGGTTTAAAAATAAAGGAACTGGAGAACTGATTACTAGCAAGTGAGTAGAGTATGACGGACAAAAGACTAAAAAAAAAATTAAAAAATCAGAAAACTGAGGAAGTAGGTGATTCAATATGAAAGAAAAGATTCAGAAGTTCAGGCAAAGAAACAAGTGATAAAATACTAGTAGAAGTAACTACAACATACTTAAGGTTAGTTGAGTTCTTGGAAGAGGAGACAAGCATGTAGGCAAGTAAATAGCATCATTGGAGGATAGGAGTAAAAAGAGAAGGAAGAAAAAAAAAGATGTGAAGTCAGAGACTGTAATCCTTGATGACAATATTAACTGAAAAAGAGAGGTCATTCACTTGGAGGTTAAAGTAGCTGACTTCAAAATCTCAGTTTTCTTCCTCCAAGTGTTAACTGGCAAAAAGGTTTTCAAAACAGTACCTTTAAAGTAAAAAAAGTAAAATATTCAGAAGGTACTAGTACAAAATTCCAGGACGAGAGATCTTTGTCAATAAAATGTAGACAAAAAATTCACAGCTTTCTGATATGAGGGAACAAAACTACAACATGTATCAGAGATCCAACTTCTCTGAGACTGGATGATCTTAGGAATGCGTTCTTGTGAATAAATTAAGAATATAAATATTATTGAATAATTTGTGTCTTAATCCAGAATGCGTTAATTTCCTTCTGTTAACTACCTCTGGATTAGGTCCTGGATGGAATGATTTGCATCCCTTTGCAAGTATCTCCTGAACAAAGAAATGAGATACAGTTCATGAGATCACCTAATACAAATTATTCATCCAAATCTACTTAAAATCTAATAAGACACCCTCAAATCAACACTAGATACGTTTAGCTTGAGACCTGAATTTAGATTAATTTCAAGTTTCTCTAATGTTTAGCCTCATTAAGGGTGAAAATGAAAATGAACTGTTGATGGAAACTCCCTTTTTTTCCCCCTCAGCTCAGTTCTCTGCTGGATAAAATGTATTCTGATTGCTTTCAATAAATAAAAAGGAAAACAGGGAGCTTGGAAATGGTTTGCTGAATGTGAAGTATGGAGACAAACCATGTATCAGATCTGCAGGGCACTGATGACCACAGATGACCACAAACAGCACTCACCTTGAACCTTTATCAAAATCTTGTAGTACTTACAGATACAGGTAAAAGAGCTTTGAAGCAGGCTATGGAGAAGGAAAGCATTGTTGTCTACCACACCAGAGGCAGAGGAAATGAGAGACCAAATGAGTTGTAAAATGTCGCTGTGAAAAAAAACAGAAATATGTCAGTATCAGAACTGCATATGTTTTTCCTAAAAAAAAAAAAAAAACAAAACAAACAAACAAAAACAAAAACAACAAAAAAAAACCAACCCAAAAAAACTCTTCCTTCAAATTAATTTAAATAAAACCGAACCTAAATCTAGACTGTGGACAATATAGACTTGTAAGCTAAGTTCTTCATGTCATCACTCAATTCAGCAATATATTTTCTATCCATGAGCATTTGCAAAGGGACAGAAGGGCTACTCACTGGCTGGTGGTTTGCTTGAAATGGCTTTGAGGCAATTGTAGAAGTTTCCTTAAAAATTAATATTGGAGCTTCCTGCTCCCGTTGCTCCTTTCTGCAAGTTTGTTCAAGGGTTGTGCCAGAAAACCATCTGCACTGTCCCCTTCAGAAGCAGGTGCAACAGCCTGACAATAATCCAATAAAAATCCTATTAGCTGTGTCTCCATGACACTCCTGGTATCCATGGGGCCCACAATATCTTTAATGCAGACAATAAATCCAGACCATTTCCTCCTTCAATTGCTCCGAATATCGCTCCACTCCTAACACTGCTCAGCTAACCTTTTGTTGCCACATTTTCTCATGAATGCTGAACCACTCTGCAATCTTTACAACGAAATAAGTGGAGTCTCCACTAAGTGAAACACATCAGTCAGATTTAGTTATCCAAGCACAATTGCATCCAGGTGCATTGCTGTGAATTGCAACCAGCAGAGACTCAGAACTGGCTGTCAAAATATCAGCTCCTCATCTACAAAGTTTGGGGAAGGCTTTGTGGCAATTAATGTCTGACCAAAACATCTTGGATTAACCACAAAGTGGCCAGAACAGAGAATAAATACATCACTAGGTTAAAAGAGTGTTTATATGTGGACAGAAGACACATAACGAGTTAAAAATAAATGGTGTGAAACTGGAGCCAGGAGAACAGATTAACCAAAAATACAAACAAAAGCAAAGCAAGGACAAATGCAGGAAGGAGGTGAACTGACAATACATTGTCTTCTGGGAATTATTAAGAACTATGGATGCTGATAGAGGGTTGCCAGATTACTGCTTTGTTAATCACAGTAGTTGAATCCAACCCAAGAGTTAAGTACTAGTGAGAGGATGTGGGACAGTGTAGCATTGCTAAATGAAAGCAAAATTTATTGCTTCAACCTACCCTCACTGGTAGACCACTTGGAAATTCTCAAGGTAAGATTCATTTCTATTGCTAACAGAGGAGCCCCAGGAAGCAACACCCCTGCACACCAAGAAATTCAACACACCACCACTTGCCCTTGTCACTAAGTCCACAGGTTATCTGCATAACCATCTGTATAGACAGGAGTTGGATGGATGAGAGGCAAAGTCTGGAGTACTTAGAGACCATTTAAGAGCAGAAAATTGTTAACCTTCATCCCTGTGGGTCCTGAAGACCCAGTGCGAGGCAACTAACTTGTTGGGATGGAAAGTCAAGCTGCAGCATTGTTATTTGCAGCTCCTCCCATCCTCTCAGAAAGTTTAAAGTGAAAAGTTTTGGGAGAACGGATTTGATCTCTGAGTTATAGATGAATGCTTAATATGTAGTCAAAAGAATCAAGTGACTGTGAACGACTTAGCCGAAGGACAGTAATACATATAGACAGGCTATTTAAAACTCTGTGCACTTTGTTGTGATTGAGACTACCTCTTTAGTTACTTTTTATGGCTGGCTGCGTAGAATTGCACATTGTTTATAGACCTATTTCCGTACAGATTTTGTCATATAATCCAATTTTGAGGGGAAATAAATAACTTTTGTGCTCTCATTCCAGCACAAGCTCAGCAACAGCAGCTCAGCGTGAGAACAACCACTGGTGAATGAAAAGAGCATGCAGAAATTCCTCCTGGGACAGTGGTATGCTCCCCTAGGAATATCCTGCATATAATAATCCACAATGTTCATTATAGATGGTCAATGAAGTTTTCTCTGTGACTGCAGGCACGTGGGAAGTTAATATTTGTCCAATGAGGATACCTTGTGGTGTTCCCTGTCCTACTGTCACCTAAACCAGAAAGAAGAACCTGAATCAAGAAGGTTCTAAAGGGTCCTTGAAAATGAGTGAAGGGCTGGCCTTATAGGCAGATCATATTCTCTGTCTGAACACAAACCTGTGTACACAGAGCAAAGACGATATAAATTGCATCTCAGTGCAAAAAAAAAATCATGTTTTCCCAAGTTCAGAAAGGAAACACGTTTATTGGCATAAGTCCATGTATAAAGTGAAGAAACTGGCTACTTTAGTGAAATGAATTAAAAAAAAAAAAAAAAAAAAGACCACAAAAAAGAAAAGAACATGAAGACTTAAAATTTAAAACTGATAGGTCATTTGCAAAGAAGTTCAGAATTAGGTCCATGTGGAAAACTTAAGCTCCAGTTTTCTACTAAGTTCAGTGTAGTATCTTTAATCTTTACAGTATTTAATATAGTACTTAGGAGTAAATAACAGACCAGGGATTGACTAATGGCAGCAGTCTCAATTCCAAAGACCTTTACAAGCTGGGACAGACAGCTAAAGGGAGTGAAGAGGAAGACAGATGCCAGCAAAAAAAATGGTTTAAGTAGATGAACTGTACCCACATTGCTGGGGTGCTAGAAGACCTCTGTAGATGAGAAGACCAGATCAGACATTTTTGGTCACAAAGGCCCCAGTTCTCACATTGCCAGAAATCACTGCAGCAAGTCCTTTCTAAGGATGTGAGGGCCCCATCCTTCTTCTGTTAAAGGGTACTCCTGAATTCTTTTTCTTATCCATAGTTTCTGCTGTTTCTAGCCAAAATTTTATGTGGTAGGCTCATAAACATTTTCTGTGTAACTGTTGTCCTTTCAGTTCTCTTTCTTTGCTCCTTAGAGACTGCAGTCGTTTCCCTGCCACCTTTGTTTTCACTGGGTTGAATGATCTCAAGAGATTTCGTCTCTGCTCATTCAACTGTTCCTCTTTCTGAGAGCTCCTCCTGTCCCTTTGTTAGTTCTGAAGACCTCCTCTGCATCTCTTTTGGGCTTGAATCACCTCCCTTAGTCACAGATAACCCGAAGTACACAATCCTTCAGTCCAGGCTACACTGACATCCTGAATATACTGTCATCCATAGCTTTTCCAGGATTCATCTCAGCTTTTAAGAAAGAAGTCTCCATCATCCTCTAGCTACATAGTGGGCTCCATATTTCAGGGAGGTGAGAAGAAAATGCAGGAATTTATATTGGAAGATAGGCTAATGGGGTGTTAAAATTAGTTCCACAGTTTACAATCTTTACAGATAATGACACTTTATTAGTGAAACCCAGAAGAGAACTGAAGAAGCAAGAGGTAAGGCCTCTTCTGGGCACCCAGATGAGTGGTGAAGTCAGGCATCTGCATACTGAAAGAGGACAAGATTCAGTTTTTCTTCCTTCTTTGCACATGCACATGGGTGTATGTGTGCATGCGTGTCAATGAACTTTTATGGGAGGCATTGACAGAACATGTTTGGGTTTTTCTACCTTTTTTTTTGTTGTTGTTGTTTGCTGAGCTGTGGGGATGCTCACCATTGTGCCATTTCTGCTAAGGGGATGGTAGTCTTGGTACCCACTGCATTCAAAAGTCATGGGCAGTAATAGAGTAAATATTTTTCAGGCATTATTCAGGTCTCCACATGTCAGCCAGTCAGACCCTTCACATGAGCATAGTGGTTGCTCCGGATCTGTGCAACATGGGCCATTTTTTGTGCCACCTTAATAGTATACAGGGATAGGCATGTGGCAAGATTTCTAAACACAGAGTTGCTGTGTGCAATTTTTTGAGGAACTTGAAAAAGTAAAGTATTGATTTGTTGTAAAGCATTGTCACTTATCTAACACGGAGAATATGGATAAAGGCAGAAATTATTTTCTTCTATATATTCCCATCCTGCACAAAGATAACAATACCTTAGTGCTGACATGTTTAATACAGTATTTACGTAGGTACACATTCATAAATAAAAAAGTTATTTGTTTATAGAGCTTTGCAAACACTGTAAGATAATAATAAAACATCTATTTCTGAAACTTTAGATTCCTGGTGTCATCCATCCTGGTGAACTTTTAAGTTCATAGGTCCTTCCTTTTCAGAGCTGGCTTCTCTCATTCCTACCTTTTCCCTCTGAGATATACTAGAAATCAATATCAGTAAGATATGTCTTCAAAGACCCTGCCAAATATCTTCAATATCCCTTTTTTTACTACTATGCATTCCCTTAGGCTTAATACACTTTTAGGGTTGACCACTTCCTGAGTCAAATGTATGTTTTGTCACTAAACCCATCTCTGATGTATCTCTCTACCCAATACTTTCTGGCATTACAAATTGTTGGGTTCTTCTGCTCTGCTTGCACTGAAATGTTGTTTCCCATGGCTGTTCTTGTCTGTACTTGAATGACAGAAAGATAAAAGGCAACCAAATGAGTAAACAGTCAAAGGATACAGGGGCTCAAATACTTTTAACGGCTTTGTAAAAGAAGTCTGACAAAATGTAATTAGAATAGGCTAGATGTTTAATTGTTCCACTATTCTCATTCAGTCTTGACTTGTCAAGGAAAACCAGGCTCCCTAAAATCCCTAGTTAGCACTTTTGGGTACTCAAGAACATGACAAAATGCTTTGGGATTGCGCCCCATGAAATAGGTCAGCCAGATTTATTCAAAATACCTCCAGAGAATTTGCATACCTTCTAAACCAGAATAATTATTTAAGGACCTCTCTAGAATGGAAAAAAAAAATTGCTGTCTTCTCTGACTGAGGAAATAAAGCATAATAAAAAAGCAATTTCTGAGGGAAATATTATTTTCCTTTTTATTTGTTCAAGGTGTTCCTAGTGACTCTCTTCCTCAGCTTAATACATTTTGGTCATTTTTATCACTGTATCACCCATTTTTTTTCCACCTATCTAAGAACTAAATCTTACTCCATCCATCCTGCTACATAGGACAGGTTCATATGGCCTGGTGTGTACCCGCAGTGAGGTCTGGAATATCCACACTCTTTCTTCTCCCCATTAAGGCTGCTGGCCTAGATCTGGTAGTCAGGGCATAAGAATATTACATGAAGAATAACCAAAGACTTCTCTAACCCATTTTATTATCTGCACTTGCATTTATAGCAGATTCTTAGGAAAATAATTTATATCTGAGCAATGAGGTAGTAGAATAGTACCCTCCTCTTGGTATAACCTCCCTTTTCCACCATCTTATGACCTTTCCAAGCAGCAGCTGGTTTCTCAATGACTATATTTAATAATTAATATCTGACCTCCACAATATGTTCTGGCAATGAGTTAATAGTTTAACCATGCATTTTATTACAAAGTAATTCATGATCAGATTTGTCTTAAACCTACTGCCTGACAATTTTATTCAGTGCCCACTGATAGTTATTTTTTTAACAGTGAAAACACTAATTATTATTTACTATCTACATTCCCTATAAAATATTCATGATATTATGGACATAAGTCACAACCCATAATCTACTCTGGTTGTCTCATTTTCACACTATTAAGATCACAGCATAGCACCTCCACAATTTGATGTCCGTTTGCACTGCCCTACCCGTTGTACTACCTCCCTTACCTTTCCTTAGACTAATTTCATAAATAGATAATCCATGGACAAATTCTACAACTAGTGGGGTTTTTTACCACTTTATAATATGAGATTATATTGCCAATGGTGTTCAACACTGACTTCAGATCTTTTTCCTGAGTCGTAATTAACCTTTGTGCTTCTACTGTGCATACTTTTTCCCCTCCACATGGAGGTACTTGGAATTTCTTAACAGAGTGGCTCAACTTGGTACATGGCACTTCTGACTGTGGGCAGGACACCTAGGCAAAACACTTCTCAGTGACCAGAAATATTTGCACAGCTGAGCACAGCACTCCTCCTTGTCTTAGATGACATGCTGCATAATTAGGAAAAATGTAAACCCTATAGAGCTTTTCAAATTTCAATGCATTCAACGTGTTGGTGATCTTGTTAGCTTTTTTTCCCTGGGTCATTATAATGTTGTGGTGGTGAGGAAATGTCCAACAGGATCCGGAATTCTCCTTTTCATCCCATTGTTGAAACAGCACCAAACCATCTCTTTCTCTCTCACTTTGGAGAAAAAAAAAAAAAAAAAAAAAATATGTGCTGATTTTTTTGATTAAGTTTTTATCATTGTTGTTCATTAGTAACAATTTTCACGGTCTCTTTGAGATGTATTGTGAGCTTCAGCAGAAGTCTGGGAAGATCTGATCAGATTTTCTGCAGGATATTATATTTGCAGTTATCAGTGCAAATAAATTATGGAATTCCTTAGAGAATACTCCTTTGTTTCATTTTCACAGGGGGTACCATCAGGCTTCTGAGGGAATCTGTCTCTTCTCTCCTTTGTATGCCTGACTTGAAATTCATATGAACGTTCTAAACCACTCACTAGTCCCCTAGACACAGTCTGCTTCTGTGTGTAACCACAACTGCTTTTGCCTTGTCAGAGCAATAAGGTAACATTTTCTGAACATCATCAGTAAGCAGAACTTTGAGGGAGAAACTACTCATAAAAGATGACAAGATCACAATACACATTCATCTGAAGAAAATGGACTGAAAATTAAAAGGGGTCCCATTAGATTCTCTGATACTTTTTAAAAATATGGGCTTCAGATCTACCCAACATGGGTATTTTTCTCCATTGCATCAACTCTACCTTTCAGAGGGTGAACTTGGCAGGGTAATTCAAGCCTTCATCACCATCAGATTGTATTATTCTCATGAATTCTCAACGAACCCATATTTACATTGCAAAAGACTGGTTTGGTCACTTTACACATCACAGGAAAACACGGGTAAATAAAAACCACAGCAAGATTCCTCCCTCCTGGCTGAAGATATCTGTGGTATCAATATCCATCTGTACAAGTTATCTGGGTTTCCTACTACTGATGGATGAAATCTACCACAATTTTCAATAGCATTCAGAAGCAAATTTATCTGACCACATTTAGGCATAATCTTGGATGAAACTAATTACACTCTCAATTTCATAGTGACTAGGTAATCTGAACTTGGAAACCTAATTCAGACAGATGCACGTGCACCATAGAGACCTCAAGGCAGGTGAGAGAAACTGCAACGCTAGTTTACACACACTATCTCAGCACTCAGATAAACATGAGATTTTGAAGACCAGACCTTGATGGAAGAATGGAAAGTTCAAGCCTTCACTCCCTGAAGGTGTGACATATAAAGGGGTGAGCAGAGAAGATCATAGAATCATTTCACAGAAATGTACTGAGTTCATTATCCCATTGTGTAGTAGTGGGACTGCACGGGCTTTATCATTTGGAAAGCTAAAGACCACAGTAGAGGCAGATAGGATTCGTAGAATCATAGAATCATAGAATGGTTAGAGTTGGAAGGGACCTTAAAGATCTTCCACTTCTAACTCCACTGCCATGGGCAGGGACACCTCCCACCAGACCAGGCTGATCAAAGTCCCATCTAGCCTGGCCTTAAACACTGCCAGGGATGGGGCAGCCACAGCTTCTCTGGACAACCGGTTCCAGGGTCTCAGCACCCTCACAGGAAAGAATTTATTTCCAGTATCTAATGTAACTCTCCCCTCTTCTAATTTAAAAACATTACCCCTCGCTCTATCACTACACTCCCCGACAAAGAGTCCCTCCCCATCTCTCCTGTAGCTCTCTTCAGATACTGGAAGGCTGCTCTAAGGTCTCCCTGGAACCTTCTCTTCTCCAGGCTGAACAACCCCAGCTCTCTCAGCCTGTCCTTGTAGGAGAGAGGCTCCAGCCCTCTGATCACCTTTNGCCACGACCCAGGTGCAGGACCCTGAACTTGGCTTGGTTGAACTTCATGGGGTTTGCCTCATAAGCCCACCTCTCCAGCCTGTCCAGGTCCCTCTGGATAGCGTCCCTTCCCTTCAGTGTGTTGACAATGACACACAGCTTTGTGTCTTTGGCAAACTTGCTGAAGGTATATTCTACCCCACTGTCTATGTCTCCAAGAAAGGTGTTAAACAACACTGGTCCTAACCACTTGGCACTGGCCTCCACTTAGACATTGCGCTGTTGACCACGACCCTTTGAGTGCAGTCATCAGGGCAGTTTCTGATCCACTCAGTGGTTTACAGCTTTCCAATTTTGAGCCCAGGATGTTGTGCAATACAGTGTTGTACACTTTGCATAAGTCCAGGTAGATTACATCTGTTGCCCTGCTCCTGTCTACCAAGGTTGTGACAAAATTGTAAAAGGCAATACTGTAAAAGATACTGAGGTTCATCTCCTTCTGTCACCATGACACATAGCATTTAGTCAGCCCA
The DNA here is from genome assembly GCA_013400055.1 of Nycticryphes semicollaris. Lineage (NCBI taxonomy): Eukaryota > Metazoa > Chordata > Aves > Charadriiformes > Rostratulidae > Nycticryphes > Nycticryphes semicollaris. The sequence goes on along the minus strand of VXBJ01000186.1, from coordinate 34,065 downwards.
GTAATAAGCAAATCACTTGCAATCTTCGCTAATAAAAATATACCAAAATGTAATGACCATTCAAACAGTGGGTTTAATATGTGGTTAAATGCAGACAGATGTCTACTAAGGAGCCAAGAACTCCCTTTGAGGAAGCCCTGATTTCCTACAGTTGGCTACGAAAAAGCTTATTTTAACCACCAGCCAACAGTACTAGTAGCTTAAAGTCTTTGGAAATTCACGAGTATTTATAGGATTCCTGCAACAAGTATAAACTATCAAATGATTTATACAACAAATGGAAGCAGCCAGATGTATATTTCCTCTGTTTATCCAATTTATTCACTGTTCCCTGAAATTTGTTAATAATAAAGTCCTATTCCTTTCCTTCTTCCCATATGCCCCATTACTAACAAATAATGAGACTTTAATACTTTAATTAATAACTTCTGGTAAGTCATTTATCATAACATTAAATAGCATAAAGAGCTAATTATGCTGCTCAGTGAGATTCCACTCTAACAGATGACTACCTGTTCACACAAAAGTCACCCAGATTCTTAAGAAATAGCTAAACATGTTAACCAGCTTCTCTGAAACAGCAGTCTTATTTTGATGTGGGCTTTGTTTTTAGTTTTTGCCTATAATGCTGCAATCATAAATAAAGCTAAAGGAGTTCAGGAGAAAGCAACTGCTGAGCAAATTAGCTTTTATGGAATCAAAATACAGTCCAAACTTTTACTTTAGTGCTGTGTCTCAGCTTCAAATTCAGTTTCCTTTCACCAGGAAGTGAAATTTGGCAGCATCTTATGATGCTCTGTTTCGAATAAGCTCAATTTGTGGGCAGGTTTGAAAGCCAGAATCCCCAGCTTCAGCTTAATTAAGATGCTTCTTTATCTCCTTTTGTTTTAATCTGAAATGCTTTTTCTCCACGTTCAAATCAAACATACTCAGAAGAGAATCCTGTGCAATTCTTCCTATTACCACACCGCCCTTCCTGCTTCATGGCTTAAACTAATCTTTTACGTATTTGGAGTTGAGGAGTAAATACTCCCTTCAGGGCTACTGCTGTCTTGAAGACAAGACCCGAGGAGGAGCAGTCACTCTGTTCTTCAGAGTTGTTTACAATTCTTGAGAATAAGAATACAATTCTTTCTATAATTAATTGAATATTATTTAAATATTTAAGTCATTGGAGGCAGCCGTAATGTGCTAGAAGAGGAAATTTAAATTTATGACAACTATGATAGTTACAGTGGGCTGTTTCCCACCTCAGCCACACTCAGGGTTTTCTATAAGGACTTCTATTTATTTCCTTGGGAATAAGGTCAAGCTTTAACAGGCCAAATTCTTTAACATCAACATTAAAAATTATACCTGAACAAGATACGCAGCTCAAATAGCATTTTCCTAATTATGTCTGTCAAACATTTTTAGTAAGATGTCTATCATGGTTGTGAAGTTCACTCTCAGCTGTTTAAAAGACATTTGTCTGAGTCAGTTCTTGAGTCAGCCTATAGCTAAATCTTGCCTAGATCTCAACAAGGTTCCAGATGTATAGACTGGAATATATCTGACAAAATCTAGGCAATGAAAATGGAACTAACCACTTATTTCCATGCATCTAATTTACTATGGTCTCACTTTCTTCTTGGTGGACATCAAACCAGTACAGATTGAGGCAGTTCATCTACTTAAGGATGGGTTGAGTCAGTCCCTCTCTTCTGATGACTATAAAGCAAGCTAAAGGTGGTTGGCTACTGAAGTGATAAAGCCTTGTCAATACCCTCATTTAATCAGATGGATGCCATTACATTCCAGATATCACCCCAGGTATCAGCCCTACAGCCAGCAGAAGGAAAGAGGAGCTTTAAAATGCAGTTCATCAAATACTAAAGAAGACATTTAAAGTAAGTCAAATAGAGCAGGCTTTAAAATGAGCTGTTCCTCTTGGTTGACTGAAAAGGAGATTCAAGAAATGAGTTCAATTACAACTTAGATCTCTAAAGGCGAAAGCAATGTCTTTTCTGAAGGAGCAGTGTTAAGGCAGCACAGCAGTTTCTCATGCTGAAGGCACCGTGGAGCCACCTGTCAGAGGCAGCACTGGTCTCCCGCTCCTTGCTAAGGAAATCTCAGCACTGACACCCATCAGATCCCAGTAATACAGAGTGGCACTGGGTTCAAGTTCAGGAAAGATGTGGAAATTATTGTATTTCAAAAGACAAAATCCTACTTATTTGTCCATTTCCTCAGCAGAGTTTAGGGTTGTCTGATTTGATTAAGTCTTCCTTTTGGCTAAAGATTTGACTTCCAGACATTCCTCCCAAACTGTTATCCTATAATTCCATTCTATCCTTTACTGTGTGTTCTTGAAAATTTTGCTTTTCTGAAATAGATCTTCTAGAAAAAGATTACAGTTGATCAAACATAATCTTTCATTGGCTTTATTAATAAGGTTAAGGAGATAAAATATACCACTGTTTCTCTCCTGTGGGGCATGAAAGACAGCTTGTTAAAGCACAAATTATTACTCTGTAAGATGAAAAGTGGTATTTGTTTTCTTTCCTCTTGCATCTCTGTGACTAAATATATATCTGTACTTCTGAAATGTTATATGAAGGAATTTATAGGGCAATAATACTGTGTGATTGCTCATTTTCAGTTCAAGATAATTTTGCCCATACACAAAACCACAAAAAGGATGCAGCAGTAAGTTACTTAGACCAGTTGAATAGCTCAGTTAAACATGAAAAATATCCACTGCCTTTGCAGTAATACCTTTAATACAAAGGAATTTCTTATTTTTTTCACAATATCCCCCAAGATTTCAGTGATACCAATCAGACAAATGTCCAGTAGTATAAGGCACATATCATTCTCCTGTTCATACAATTGTTTAAGTATTATTAGCATCAGGAAAATGCAATTTTTGTATAGAAAGATCTCACTGTTACACAGGCAGTACATGGGGGAGACAGAGTTATTCTACCAGCTACACATCATTTTGATTGCTCTTTACACTGGTGGGCATGGGGTCAATCATCCACAGTATCTGCAGTATGTATCCACAACTTCTCCACTCTACAGGACTAGTGAATATATCTGAAGAAGAGATAGGACTCAGGTTTGTCCTTTGATGTCATGTACAGGAGCAAATGGGAGCCCCTTCACAAGCTCTCATCTTGCTTGGAATAGAACCAAGTTCTGACAGTGACTTCCTACCAATTACACGTAATAGATCTTCTCAGCTATAACATTTTGTGGCTGCAGGTTGTTGCCCCAGCCCCGGTGGCTGGATGTGTATGACTGAGATCCAAAGAATCCAAATTGTACACCTGTAAATTCCAACATAAGGGAGAATTTGCATCAACTTTTCCATGCCTTTCTTTCCCCTCCTACTTTTTAAAACCTAACAAGGAGAAGGGAAATTAAATTACTATTTTGGATTATATTTTCAAACTTTGTTACATTGGAGGTTGAAAAAAGCAGATAGTATAAAGTCTGTTTCTGGTATTAGAGTCCGTTATTTTCTTGTTCTGTCAGAACTGTAAATGAAAACTTGGATTAATTCTCACACTTTATTCACTATTTAATTAATGCAGAATCTATCTTTTTTCTACATTCTGTATTGTCTCTTATATTTTGCTATTATTCTTTGTTACCACTAGAATATTATTTAATATTATTGTTGTTGCAACTGTTAGAATTACTATTCAGTCAAAAATGTTACAAAAGCAGACAGGCCTGAGGATTTTATTTCCTTCTAGTCCTTATATTTCTTATATACCCAACTGCACTTTATGACATCAAAAATCTGGAGTCTGCAAAGTCTCTTGTCACAACCCTTTAAAAAATAGCTTGATGCCAGAGCTCAAAAGAGGGAAGGAGGAAGCAGGGCTGGGGGAGCAGGAGGAACACTGACCTTGAGGGGAAAAAAATATCAGTTTTATTGAAAACAGACTTTAAAATTGCCCAGGGACAACNTTTTTTTTTTTTCCTTGCTGTGTGATTGTATATATTGAGTACAAAAGAGAAAAGTGAAAAAGAGAAAACTTTTTTCCCTCCCATGGACTGAGTTCCTGACTTTGTTGCACTCTTGACAGCCAAACACCTATGCTTGATGGGGCTTGTCATCACTGACCTCCCAACCTAGCTGGAAACACATCTCTCTGTTTAGACTAGAGCCAGATTGGTTCCTCCACACTTGAAAAGGCTGTGTTCACTTCCTGGCACCACTGGACAGGTTGCAAATCATACCCACAGTAATTAGAGAGCATGTTTCTGGATATTAAGCATGTCGGGGAGGAGAGGCCAGGTATGATGGCAACAGGGGAATGTGAGGAGCAAGGGGAACAGGGGAGAGACCAAAAGGGCTTTGAGTGGAAAGTGATGACGGGACTGTTACCTGCTGCTGAGTGACTGCTAAAATCAATGTCACAGCTTTATTACAGCACATTTGTTACACTACCATGAATCAAACATCTTTATTTTAATTCGTTCTGGAGTTAGGGAAATGCAACAGTTTTTTTTTTAGGGGGTGACCTGCATATGCTTCAGCAGGGTTGTCTACAGAAAAAGGGTCTTTTTAGATTCTACCTAAATGTACAGAGGGAAAGCCTCATCTGTGTCTTTTGGTCTCTGCAGCAAGAGGCAAGCAAGCTCTGGTGCTCCCTCTGTGCATCCAGCAACAGGAAATCATGCTCCGTCTTGCAGAGCTTTATATTTTGATTACTTTTATTACAGGTTCAGCACACACCAGCAGTGGCTGGCCTTCCTCTTCTTGTTACTATGCATGCACGCTGCTCCCTGTGCTGCCCAAAATAAAAAGCACTTTGTTTGGCAGCTCCTCCAGCCTTCCCTTGCTGCCTGACACCAGCCCAGGGAAGCTCCTCTATTTCTCATTGTCATTTACCTTTATGCTCCACACACAAGATTTGTCCAGGTTCCATAAAGACTGAAAGCACTCCCTGGAGTCACAGCTCTCTGTGAAAGCCAGTGGTGGGTAATTAACCCATTTGTATTCCCCCTTCCATTTTTTCTAATTCGTAGAATAGTTAGGACCAGAATGGAAGCCTAAAGTCCAGCAGGAAGAGAGAAACAGTTTATCTCAGGGAAGGATAATTAATAACTAGAAGCTTTTATCTCATGGATGATGCACTTGTTTTATTTTGTTCCCTCCCATGAATACAGAACTCTTTATTATAAGGAGACGGAGTGCTGAAAGGGTACTGAATGACTCCAAGAGTAATCTGTGTCTATTTACACTAGTGACCCACATCAAGCCTGCAAGGCTTGTGAGCTCAACTACAGACCAGACAGCTATGTAAACTCCCCTCCAAGCTGTTCCCTAGTACTGTCAATGGCTAAAACCCAGCCCTTTCCCCCTCACCACCTCAAGCACAGGAGCTGCTTTCAGGAGGATTCTAACCTCCTCTTTGAAGGTAACATCACATATTCAGTAGAAGACAAAAAACAGAGTCCCATGGGCCCACTCGTAGGTTTACAGAACAGCCTCAGAGATTCCTGAAAGATTGTTATTACCATATTTCACAGCACTTCGTATCATGGCGACCTAGAAGCTCAGATATTCACCTTTGACCCTGGCATGATAAAAGGCATAGACGGCATTCCTTTGATAGTTAAGGTGGAAGAGTTACAACGGTGCACTGAGAGTAAAAGAAGGGGTGGCCCCACTGTGATTTAGGAATTGTAAGCTCCTTATGATGAGAATAACTCACAATGAAAGATGTTTTATCATCGGGAGCTAAATCTTTTTGACAATGCCAGTTTTATGCAGCAGTGGAATGGGCTTCTTCAAGAATAAACCCAGCAGGATGCGTCCCCTTGGGATCCTAGTACTGGGGAGGAAAATCAATGGTAAGCACAAGAGGTCTTAATTTACACCAGGCAAGGGGCAGAAGCTGAAAGAAAAGAAAGACGATCTAAATACTGAGCTGCCTTAGCTTAACTAAAAAATGTGGTGTGCCCCTACTTTAGCTAAATTAAGGCAAAGTTTTTGGTCAGGATTTTTGACCCATGTCGTAGGCTGATGTACTCAAGCTCGATTTCCAGAGTAATTAAAATTATGTGTTGCATATATAGACAAATTAGAATCATAGAATCATCAAATGGTTAGAGTTGGAAGGGACCTTAATGATCTTCCACTCCCAGGGATGGGGCAGCCACAGCTTCTCTGGACAACCAGTTCCAGGGTCTCAGCACCCTCACAGGAAAGAATTTATTTCCAGTATCTAATCTAACTCTCCCTTCTTCTAATTTAAAAACATTACTTCTCGCTCTATCGCTACACTCCCCGAAAAGAGTCCCTCCCCAGCTCTCCTGTAGCTTCCTTCAGATACTGGAAGGCTGCTCTAAGGTCTCCCCAGAACCTTCTCTTTTCAGGCTGAACAACCCAAAACTCTCTCAGCCTGTCCTCGTAGGAGAGGGGCTCCAGCCCTCTGATCACCTTCCTGGTCCTCCACTGGACCCATTACAATAGGTCCATGTCCTTCCTGGACATGGAAGGACACCAGAGTGGCACACAGTGCTCCAGGTGGAGTCTCACCAGAGCAGAATAGAGGGGTAGAACCACCTCTCACAACGTACTGGCCACGCTTCTTTTGATGTAGCCCAAGATGTGTTTGGCTTTCTGGGCTGCCAGTGCGCACTGCCAGCTCACATTGAGTTTCTCATCTACCATCTCTCCCAAGTCCTTCTCCTCAGGGCTACTCTCTAGCAATTCTCCAGCCATTGGTGGTGCTATTGGAATCCAGCCCTCTTATACAAGCAGCTGCATTGTACCAACTCTCACCAACATGCAGAAAACAGTCCATATCCCTGTAAAAGACCAAAATCCTTTAGAGGCCTTGAGGAAACTATATCAACCTTCTTAATGTCATTCATTGTAACTCTAGAATCAGTGGCCAATTCAATTATCTGTACCTCAACTTCCCACTTTACAAAATTAATATAATATTTTCTGTTTGAGATCTGAATCATGGCTCTGGGGGCAATGGGAGAGCAGCAGTTGTTGCACACCTTGATTTGGGCAAAGTCTTTCACACAGTCTCCCAGAATATACTTATTGTCAAGGTATAAAGCAAATAAGCTTTCTATGATGAGTGTGAAACACCTGTGGATTTCCAGGCTTATTGGGTGGTGGTCAGTGGTACAAAGCCAGTGGCCAGCTGCCAGTTGACGTGCCTTAGGGATTGTGCCTGGGGAAAATACTGTTCAAGCTCTTTATTAACAACCTGGACAAGGGGATGCGATGCATTCTTAGCAAACTTGTGGATGATACCAAGTTGGACTAGAAGTTGATATGCTGGAGGGCAAAGCTCTTATTCAGAGGGACTTTAATGGCCTGGAGAAATGGACTGGCAGAAACTTCCTAAGTTTGATTCTACTATCTAAAATGGGCTAATCCCATGTAACAGGACATGCTGGGGTAGGTGACCCTCAGCAGTCCCTTCCAGCCTGAATTATTCTGTGATCCAATTCCTAGGTGGCCTTTCAGCCAGTGAGAGAACCTGGCCAGGAGCAAACAACCTCTTCCCCCATTTCATACCATTAGTTCTCATTTTACCAGTTCAGCTGCCTGAACAGCTTCTGTCCTTTCAGAGCGCACAATATGAGAATAATTATCCCCCAGGTACCACACAGCTACAAGTAATAACAATTAAGGTGGATAAAGGGCCCTGAGTAACAGGAAGGGCTTTCTCTACGAGCGCAATGTATAGTGTGTTACAAACCTCTGTATTTTATCAGCAAACAGATTGTATCTGTAAAGTGATTATTGTAACTGATGGGTGGTAATACATATTGCACTGGAATTTAACTCTACCGTACGTATAATTACATCTGTGACAATTTCCTGTCATGAGTGTAAGGCCTTATTGCCTTCAAAATGCAACATGAAACACTGGGTGACAAGAATGGTTACAGCTGGTAGGCTGACATCTGTGTTTTCTGTGGTTTATGAAGTGAGCCTGTATTGAGAAAATACATGGTATATGTTTCTGGCTTCAGCACCTCCCCCAACTCAATGCCCAAGACCTCAAAATCAAGCTCCCTCATGCAGGGCTATCACGCCAACGCTGAGCAGGACCACCACAAGTCGCTCTTCTTTAGCTACATTCACTCAGCTTTATGTAGTTGTCCTGCACATCACCCTAACAGGATGAGTCCAATTCACCCAACTGCACTGCATCCTAATTAACCAGAGGGAAAGGTCCACCCACCTTACGGGATGTTTCACACTAACATGACAGTCACCCCAATTCACATAGCTTGAAAAAACCAACCCCAACCCAACAGTTCCTGTCACATATGCAGTTCCCAAAGGCACAGTATGTGCTATTACTCTGCTCTGGAGATGGATGATGGTCGTTAATGATAAGCAGCAGTTTTCCCACACAACTAGAACTCCACTTGTGTCTTTTTTGGATGCCAGAGGCTATGGCTTGTTTTAAATCCTCCAGCCAGATTGTATATTGGTTAATAAACCAGCCCTTGCAGAAGAGCTGTATCTCCCAGTGCAAAGTCAAGCTGCAGTAGAATCAGGAGCACAGGACATTCCTGCCTTCTCTCCAGGTCACTTCAGTTTGCCAGGCTGCTTTAAGGCCATTGTGAACACTGGTGAGCAGGTGAGGCACGATTAAAGAAAGAGCATTCTAGTGATAAAAATAGTCTGTGTGTAAGTCTAATGTAGTAAACAGTTTTTTGTTTTCTCTCTAATGAATCACATTAAAGTTGTAAAAATTAAGATGAACAAAACCTCGAAAATATTTTAGTTGGAACCACGAAATAACTCATTTTTGATCAAGCAAAATACAGTATTTGTCATTTACATAGAGAAGGTAAGAATCCCATATATGTATGTACATTACATACATATGAATTACTATTGTCATTATAGTCTACTAGGAAAAAAAAAAAAAAAAGTAAAAATGTAGACAAAATCTATTTAGGGAAAAGAAATGTCAGGGGGAAATACTTTTAACTTCTTGAAGTATTTTTTTTTACCTGACAGCAACAACTTCAGCTTACAACTTTCACCTTTACCTGCTCAAAATGCCTCGACTTTCAGCCAGCCCCTGGAAAATTTGTTTCACTTATTATAAAATTCAATTTTCTAGAAGATAATATTTAGTTAAGAAATTGACTGAGCCCTGAAGAAGTAGGTGGAAGCAATACAGTCATGAGGAGGGTGAAATCATGGAAGCTTAACATCTGTATTTTTTTTGGAACAGAGGCCATTTCTATACAACTTAGTCTTATTCACTTAGCTAGGCTCCTATAGGTGTATATGGCTTCCCCTTTCTTTTTTTTTTCCCTCTTTTCTTTTATGTTTTTGTCCTTCAGCAGCCTACGTTTTCAGATGCACAGCCCTTTCCTGGACCTGACACAGAAGATTAGGTTCATTTCTCAGACATGTGCAAACCTGGCTGTGTGTTTGTGCAGCTGGGGACTGTTCAACTTCCCTGTCTGTGCACCACGATCCCTTTCTCATGGATGCCAACAGCCCTCTCCATTGCCTTTACCAGGAGGCAAGGTGTCCTTTGGTTCATTCAGAGGCATGGCTTCTTAAGCACAGAAGCACGGACAAACAGTTCACAAGTTTGTGAAAATGTGTCTGTATCTATTCAAGGCAAACCAGTCATTTCTCAGAATGAATGCATAATTTCATTCATTGGATATTTAATTATCAGAAAATTGTTGTTTCTTTATTAAAGCATTAACTTTGACAAAGATGTTATTGGATAAATAATCATGTAATTAAAGTACTTGCACTGTTTAAACCCACTGAAAAAAAAAAAAAAAAAAAAAAAAAAAAAAAGGACTGAACTAAGAACAGATAATTATTTGCTATAATTTGCCTATTAAGTTGCTGGGAATTCTTTTTTAAAGTTAGCATAATGCTATTATAAAGATGCACCAGAGACATAAACCTTAGCTATCAGAGCAGACGTGAATCCCAGCATCTGTAAAGGCAGGGTGTTTTCAGATTCTGCTTTTTAAATTCAAATGACAATATATGACCTCATTAATGTTTATAAATATGTAAAGCGTGAGCGCCAGGAGGATGGAGCCAGGCTCTTCTCAGTGACGGCCAATGATAGGACAAGGGGAAATGGGTACAAGCTGGAACGTAAGAGGTTCCACTTAAACATAAGGAAAAACTTATTCACAGTGAGAGTGACAGAACACTAGAAAGGGCTGTCCAGAGAGGTTGTGGAGTCTATTTCTCTGGAGATATTCAAAACCCGCCTGGACAGGTTCCTGTGTGACCTAATCTAAGTGTTCCTGCTCTGGCAGGGGGATTGGACTAGATGATCTTTCAAGGTCCCTTCCAATCCCTGATATTCTGTGATTCTGTGATATCCGACCCCAGCACTGTATTTGCAGCTGAACTTTTCCTGAGGTACAACAGAGAGAAAATTTTGTATACTAATAACTCATTCTGATACCTGGACCAGCATAGATGATTTTTTCAGGTATGAAGTAGTCATTGAATCACAGTATATTTTTCAAAACACCAGTGAATTTAGTAAATAACTTCATACAACATCCTAAAAGTAGAATTTCTTTTTCTATTCTAAAGTCATAGAATAAGTGAAAGGCAATAAGTTAAGGTCCTCCACCCAGGCTTGTCCATGTATGCCAGTTTTGACATTCTAACCCCCACTGAAAACAGTAATGCTCTCTTCAGGTTTGGTTAGTAGTACCAGGTTTGCCACTACAAAGGNTGCCTTTAGGACTTGAACAATAGATAACTTCATGTGTGTGTGTGTGTGTGTGTGTGCGCGCATAGATAATGTCAGTATATGCATGTGTGTGTGTGTGTGTTCATAGCTGATAAAACAGCAAAAAAAGGAAAATACTGAAAAACATGAGCAAAATTCACCAACCTTCGTCAGAAGGTAGTAGAAGGAGGTTTTGTTAATATTATTATTTGAAGGCATTATTTTCATCACTACTTTAAAAAAAAAAAAAAAAAAAAAAGGATAATAACAGTCAGCAAAAAACAGACTAAATACNAAAAACAGAGTTAATCAGCTTTCAACAAGATATGTCATGAACTGAAAAATTAAATTAAACTAAAATAACCCAAAATGACCTATGTCAGTTCCCTGCTCACCTGCATTAAATTACTTGTACACCCAGGAGCTTGCAAGATCACAGCTTTAGGGCAAATAAAGCTGGCTGCAGCCTGGAGAAATTGACCTGTCCTGTGTTTCTCAGTCTGTAGCATACAGACTGCGGGGTATCCAGGAGGTGCTAGAATGGGGTTTGCAAAATTACCTTGTAACAACAGAATTATTATTGTGTATGTAATGAAAACCACCAAACACAGCAACAAATTTGTGATACAAAGTTAAGTGTTTCCGGCTTTTCTCCCCAATTCAGGAACCACGTAGAAATGAGACATTGTAGCCAGAAGTATGAAACGTAGACAAAATAAAGTCTGTGCCTGGTGTTCTTGCTTAGTCAGTAGTGGGAAGATGTATTCTTGTTTGCATTTTTGCTATCTTCCAAAATGCCTTTGAAAGCAGGGATGCAAATCTAAAAAAATTTCCTGTCAAAACCATTTTTAAAATAAATTATTAGATGTCAGTGAGGAAACATCACTTCACAGCTAGTAAATCAATGGCCTTTTGATTCATGCTTCAAGGTCATGTTATGTTTAGGAACCGTAACTATGAGTATCTAATAAAAGCCACCGGTGTCTCATTGGTTGACTTGGCAGCTGTGGAAACACAGTGACCTTGCAGCAAAAGGTGAGAGCATGAGGTTGCACCCCCACAAAGACTTAGCCACAGGTAGATTTATTCACATGAATGTTTCATTGTTGACTTAAGCAGCATTACTCAGAGGAGCAACATTATTCATGTGCTTAATGACTGAAGAACAGCTTTTTCGTACACCAGCTCACACTTTTAACCAGTTGCTCCTTGTCCTTTTTATATGTTCTGTTTTCCAAAATGCAGGATAGGACAGTACCATTATTAATTGGAAAATTCCAGGTACAAGAGCCAAATTTAGATGAGAGCCATTACCAGCCAGCAGGACCATGAGTGTGTTAGTATGTAAATGAATTTCCAACACAGAGTATGAGATTTTCCCATGGAAAGTCAATGGGCTCCTAAGCATCTGCCAGACTGGAAGCCATGAATGGATGGACTACATTTATGGATGTGCCAGTACTGCTACTACCTCCACATCAGGACTGCTCAGTAATTTGTTAAGTTTAACAAATTCCTCTCTAATGACATCAGTCACTTTCTGTGGTGGAAAGCCATCATCACCTAGTAGCTATTTCTGATGCAAGGGAAGTTTGCTTTGACGGTATCTACCACAATTAGACTATAGGTAGCTCAATGGAAAAAAAAAAAAAA
>VXBJ01000184.1:167345-242406 GCA_013400055.1 Nycticryphes semicollaris | reverse complement strand
TTTTCCAGTTATACAAGATGAAACCACAGGGATATAAATGTCGCTGCCTCTTTGAGAGCATTAATGAAAATAAACCCATTTAATAGTTTGCAGATGCCGTTTCTGTAAACCTAAAAAAAGCAGGGAATAAATATTTCTTCACTAAATATCTATATGTATATATATATTTGAAAACATTCACTCCTAATCTTGGGGCCCCTCCTTTGCCGTGCTCTTGGCAACTTATCGCAGCTTGTCAGTCAATGCTGAATCCTCACCGAGACGAGATACAAATTGCACCCACNATCTAAGCTCCCTCTCACCCTTTCTATTTGTACATTTCAATTACTTGTAACAAGATCCACAGTGGATATTTTTTTTTTCTTCTGCATGTCTGTGTTTTGGAAATTTTTGTAAGGTTTTTGTAAAAAACAACTCTTGTGAAATAATGGAGGAATAAATATTTTACTGAGTAGAGACGTGTCTGTGCATGTGACAGGGAGGTGGCTCTTTGCTCGCTGGCCACTGTGGTTTCCCCACCTGCCTTGGACAAGCAGCACGGGCAAAGGACGAACTGCTCTGGGCAAGGGGACAACAGCCAGGATCCAGCCACCTTCACCTCGTGTGATGGTGGCATCTCTCAGCTTCCCTCTGAGATCTGGATTTCATCCCAGGCTCCCAAACAGCAAGTGATCCAACATGTTGAAGCCCATTGGAGCTGGGATAGACTCCCACAGCAGAGCTACTGGGCTTCTCTCTGGCTTGGGGACCCTCGAGATGACATCCAGAGATGGTGGAAACTCAAGGGACCCAGAAAACAGCTTAATGAAGGTCCCGGCATAACAGCTAATTGCAGGGCCTTGCTAGATCCATCTTGTTCCATTCTGGGATAATGAGTATGGGCTATTGAGGAAGGGGTGTCAAGGAAGGGGGCTTGGTCTGATTTTCCCGCTCAAAAATCCTGCTGGGAGTGGCAGAGTTTGTAAGGACTGCCCCAGACAGCTCACGAATTTCTCACAAAGCAGCAGCTCACATTAATGCCAGCCCCAATTCACATCCACAGCCTTGGGAACAGCACCTACATTTCCCCCAATCAGCGAGGGAATGAGCTGAGATGGGATGCAGCCAGGAGCAGGCAGCAGAGCCCCTTGCTGCTAGGTTATCAGGTCAAATCCAGTACTGTAAATGGGAGTGGAAACATGGAAACACTAATTGATGCTCCACAGACACCAGGGAATAGCATCTGTTACCGACATCCCAGTCCTCCTGGGACAAAGGCTCATCAATTGTCCCAACAGAGACCACCAGAAAGTTATCACACAGCCCTGGGAGCTGGAAATAGGCAATGTGGAGGTCTGGACCTGCCTGGAGAATTGGAGACACTGGAGAAATAAGGAGATTGCCTCCTACACCATCACTGCCGACACAGCCAGGAATACATCACAACCTCGGGTTGGGCAGGGGGAAAGGGTACAAGAACATCATTTACAAATTGTATTTCCTTCCTCAAAGCAGTTGTTTTTCAACCATCTGACTCCCAAAAGGCAAGTCCCAGCTGATGGGAGGACCTCAATGCGACCCCCCCACCCTTTCCTTGTTTCTGACCCCACAACCCGACACTTGCACGTGGCTTTCTGACCGATGAAAAGATGAAGTTTGCCCCTGCAATATTTTAATGAGAACAATTTTGTATTGTCATCAGCATTGGCTGCCACGGCAGCGAGACAAAACAGAGCTCACATTTTCCAGCTCGCAGGGATGCCAGCCTGGTTATCCCCACCCAGAATGAATTACACAGACGTCTAGTGGTTACAGCATCCTCCTCTCCCGCTACCCTTGCGCTGAGCCCTTCTCCCTCTGGTGGCAACAGGAAGGGCCAGAGACCCTCCAAGTCCTGCTGACACCACCTACAAGCTGCACGTACACGCAACAGCAACATGTCACCCCCAACAGCTGAGCCCCTCCTGTCCTGGGGGTGCGACAGTCACCCCAAACTCTGTGTTCCACTTAGGAGAAGCATCTCCTCCCTGCAGCTGATATTTTGCTCAGTGATCCTTCTTTCCAAGCCCCCCGAAAAGATTCAATTTAAGGCCACAGCGGAGCTTTCAAGTAGCTGGGGGGTAGTTGTTTGCTGGGGGTGTCACGTTCTATAACAATTTGGGAAGGAGGGGAGGGCAGGAAAGGTTCCCTTTGCAGTGGGTGTGACAAAGCCAAGGAAGAATTATTGCATACAGATGGTCACTGGGGCTGGGAATGTGAGAGAGCATCGCGGCTGCTTGCTCCAGAGAGGTTATGGGCACAGGGACAGACATGAGCCTCCTCCTCATTCCACTCCCTAAGGAATGGTACCCAGCATCCATCCATCCATCCTTCCACCCTAAACACCTAAAGCCCCCTCCCCGGTTGGGGTGCCCGTGGCGGAGGGAGCCGGGTGCCCCCCGCAGCCACACGAGGGTGCTGCAGCCCCGCGCAGGGGAGCGCAGCGCAGCCCGCGGAAGCCCGGCGGGGTTGGGGGGTACCGGGCCAGGGACAACCCCTACCCCCCACCCCGCCCCGGGCCGGCTCCTTCTCCCCTGGCTGGAGCTGGGGCTGGCACGCACATGGCACCCACGCCGCAAACTGGGGACATCTCACAGCTCAGCTCTGGAGCCAGGCAGGAAAAAAACCGGTGGATGAAGCTTTCCCTGTGCCAACTTCACCCCCATAAATGCCAGAGAGGAGCAGGGAAACGTCATTAAACACCGTTAGTTTTTCCAGGGGACACACCTCTGGGATGTCCATACCTGTAAGGGCATGGCTCTTCTCACTCACCCTATGAAGCACAGGAATCCCACCTCCTCCAGGGGAATAAGAGAGTTTGTGTGGCAAAACTGTATGGCATGAGATGGAAGAACCCCACATCAGCTAGAGGAAACACGAGATTTTGTGAGAAAAGGGAGGGCTGAGTGACCAGTGTCACAGGAGGGATGCCCAAGGGGATGGAATCTTTGTCCCAGACTCTACCAGGGGAAGCTTTGATGAACAGGAGAGATCTGGGAAGTGGCACAGGTAGGTAAGGAGAGGGTAAGCTCAAAGCTCAGGGGTAGGTGGGATCCTGGGTCTGAACGGACTGGAAGCGCACAGGAAAGTGGTTTGTGCTGGGTCTCCCCCTTGCTTTTCCCCCACCTCCAGACACCTTGGGCTCAGCAGGGTGGAGGGAAGACACGTACCGGCATCGTTGAGTCATATTCAAATACTTAAAGCATCAAACTTCACAGTTCTGCAGTCCCAGGTGGGTTTCACAGTGTTACCATTTCAGGTGTGAGCCCGGTGTGAAACCCACACAGTTGGCACATACAGCACACGCACAAAAACCCAGAGACTGGCACATGCAACCACCCTCCCCGCTCTCCTGGAGCTGGGAAAGACCCTGGGCTCATCCTCCTCCTGTGACAAGGCTGGAGAAGGAATCTGGGAGCTCCAGGCCTTAGGATATTATTTGGGAAAAGGCAGGGGATGCTTTGTCTTGTCACTGGCTGTGTCGCAGGGAGAGCCGGTGGCTCCAACCCCCTCGGTCCTGGGAGAGCCCTGCTGGGGCTGGGGTTGACCAGGCAGCCGGGCTCTCTCTGTCCTGCCTCCCACAAACCTCTGCAGCATTTCCAAATAATGCTCAGGCCTCTCTGCAGTTTGCCTTGTGGGCTTTTTCTGTTTTTTTTTTGGAGCCAGGAGAGTTCACATTCCCAAGCTTTTCCCTGCAGACAGTACAGCAGGATTTGTTGGGGTTGGTTGGTGGGGTTTTTTTTTAATGAAAAAGAAGAAAGCAGAGCTTGGCATATAACCTCAGCTTCTCTGAGCAGGGCATCAGCCCCAGGCACCGAACAGGCAGTTCAGCAGAGGCTAAAGGAACTGGCAGCTCTGGGGGGCTGGAGGGGTTCTGCACCCCTGTTTCTTCCTTTCCATGCCAAAAAAAATCTCAATCCCAGCTACATCTCTAACCACAGCAATGCATATTGGAGAGAGTCCATTTTATAAAGCCACTGCCTTTCTTATTTGAAAGCAAAAAAACATGAGGGAAAGAGAAAACTACAAAGGGGAGCCATTTCATCCATCTCAACCAGGTAATGCAGACACTGATGGGACAGCACCTCCCAAACACCAATATTTTAAGAAAATGGGGAAACCAGAGAAATAAAGCTTTAGCTTCTTAGTAAAGTACCAGCTAAAGAAGGGGGCTACTGAGCTTGAAAGAATACAGGCAGCTCCTTTGCAAGTCATAAGCACAGAAACAAGAGCAACCACATCTTACCTGAACTTCTCCAGCCCTCCAGGACTTAAGCACCACCTTGGCTGCAAAGCAAGCTCACTAGGACAAAGCACCCCACACTGCTGACTTGCTCTGGGGGAACTGGGACAGAGGGCTGGGAAACACCAAGCTTTGTGTTCCTGCTACTCTGGGAAGGAAAACTGAGCATAAATGCTTTGCCAGCCCCAGCTCTGCTGAATTTGAAGGATCAGCACAAATAATGCACACCTGGAAGAGAGCTTCCTCTGCAGGGCAGGTGGGCTCTGAGGGGAATGATGTCCCTTTTGAAGTCCCTGGGCACTCCAGGCTCTGAAGCAAGGTTTAGCAAAGCGCTTTGCAGCTGGGGAGCCATCCTGCTGGGGCTGGATCCAGCTGCTACCCAGCTGCATCTGCTGCTCCCGAAGGAAGGATGTATCAGAGCACAATGATTTGTTTTTATTGGGAATATTTGCTTCCTGCCACCAGGATGCATATGCAGCAGCAGCAAAATGTACAGGGGTTCAGGACCTTGTGCACCACGTGAGGCAGAAAAGACTTGTTAAGAGGGGTATGTCTAACACACATCTGTGGAGGCCGTGTAAATGAGAGGTGGCCAAGGGCAAACTGCTGAACCCACAAGTCCTGCCCACCCTCCACACGCGGTGGGTCCTGCTTCCCCCTCGGGAGAGCTGCACACTCTCCTCCAAACCTTACCAAAGAGCTTATTTAGCCTGAGGCCACATCTGTGCTGGGCTCAGGAGTTACCAGTACAGAAAGTGCTACCCAAGCTGGGCAAGGGCTGAGAGCATCAGTCAGAGCTGGTGTTTCACCTCATGCTTTCTGAGCGCAGGCAGTTCATGAGGTTTCGGTAAGAGCATCCCTGATGACAGTGGGGTTAAGAGAAGAGCTTTAGTGCTTAGGACAGATGGAAGGGGAATTTATTTTCTGCTTGTTTCGCCCTGTGATCTTAGTAAAGCTCTGCACTGCTGTCAGAGGAGGGAGGAGGCACTGACAGCACTGAACAGCAGAGGCTTCCTCCTGCCTTGTTGTGCTCCTTTGCGAGCTGCTGTGGCCTGGGGATCAGCCCTCAGCACTTGCAGGACAGAGGAGCTCAGCAGGGTTTGTCATCCTGTGATACCCTGGTCCCAGCCTCTCCTCTCCAACACAACAGCTCTCAGGTGACCAGCAGAGCAGAGGTATTCTCCTCCTGCCAGGCAGTTCAAAGCCACTCTTCTCATTTCCAGAGCTTTCTGCAAAACACTAGCTAATCCAGGCTGCGCACGGCTCGGCAGCAGGAAACAGCTGAAAGAAAACACCCCGAAGTGGTCACAGCACATTCCCCGAATAGCAATGGGCCATTTTGCGGCCAGAGAAGGGCTACAAACAAAGGGGGAGAAACTCAGTCTGCTGCCCGCGGAGCAATTTCAGGCATCGGCAGCGTGTGAATGCAGACACCACCCTGAGGAGACAGCTCTGTCTGCAAACTGCAAAGCTCCTGTTTTGTGTGAGCGTCTCAGTCTTTCCAGAAATCCCAGAGCTTTGTGTGAGGGTCCAGCTCTCTACAGAGTAAGTGATCCCTTCTGGCTGCTCCAGGCACATCCCTCCTGCATCTTGCTGAGATGGAAAAGCCACAGTCTCTGCTGGCCTGGAGCTGCCAAACACTTGCCTTGCTGGGACGTGGTGGCTCCTGCCTGCAGCCAGGCTCCCCGGCAGGGAGCTGCATCCCTTGGGGTGAGACGAGGCAGTGCTGGAAGCACTGAACATTTTGGTGGCTTCACAACACCACCCTTGAGATACCAGCTTCCTTATTATGCTGCCTGACAAGCACCTGCCTCCTGCTCTCCTCACAGAAGAGGGAACCGCTGATGGACCCCCCATCCCTACATGTCTGCGACCACCATGTCTGCTGACCAAGAGACTTCGTGGGATGCTCATGATTTTTTCTTCCTGATTCACAGGGAATTTGTGACCAAGGGGAAAGGGCACATCTTCCCCTTCCCAGCTCTGAATGTAGTTGAGCCAGAAAACCTTTCCTTCAATGACCCCATTCCTCAAGGATCAGTCCGTGTACTCTCCTGCTCCCGCCCTTAGCAGGGGTGAGAGAAACCTGCCTCCACATCCCCTTCCTGCTCCACAGAGGTGTGCCCCTTCTCTATGGTGACTTCCCTGCCCAATTTCAATATCACAGGGTCTTTATCAAGGCTGCCTGGAGCATACTTGAGGCATAAGTAGCCTCCCTGGCGACATACCACATGCACACACACGCACGTGAACACTCACACACACCACCCAGTCCAGCCGGGGAAGCCAGCAGAGCGCAGGACGAAGGGGTTTGGATGGTTGGTCTCGTTGGGTGCTACCAGTACTGGGTGGTGGCCAGAAGGATCTGCAGGGCCATGGAGAAGCAGGGCAGCTGTGCCACGCTGTAGGCCACGGAGCGCGTTGGCGCCTTCAACTGCAGGAGGTAGGCAATGGTGTGGATGATGCGCCCCACGCAGAAGACGAAGAAGTGGATCCTGGCCACTGCAGGACTGGGATTCAGCAGGGAGTAGATGGCTCCCAGGAAAAGGAAGGGAAAGATGTTCTCCATGTCATTGCGGTGGGCTCTGAAAAGAGAGAGAAGGTTGTTCCTTCCCACCGGGCTTCCCTGCTGTCTCACATCCCTTCCAGCCAGAGCACCCATCCCTGGGTGCTGCTAGCCCTCTCTGTTGGATGGGACAGATGCAGCCCCCAAAAGTGTCAGATCCCCCCTACACACACAGGCAGCAGGATTTCACACCTGGTGTCTCTCCCTTGGGATGCTCCCAAAGCTTGCCCTCTGTGACTGGACACCTTTGCTGCGATGGATGACAGCTCAAGGGTCAGAGCTTCTAAATAAACAAAGCGAAACAAAGACCCTGCAAAGCTGAGAAAAGCTGGAAGCTGGTGCGGCGCCAGCACGGCACGGCCCCAGATGTGGCCACGTTACACAATAACAAGGCGGTTTCCAGACCGTGTTTTTTTCCAGAGGAGAAACTCCCAGAAAGGGAGGGTTGGTGGTTTCGCCCCTCTCCGTAAGTGCATCCAAAGGGGACCGGGGAGGAGCACCCCAAGCACCCCCTGCACCTCCACGCTGTGCCAGCACCGTAGTCAGGCCAGAGGGATCACTGTGGCCTTGCAGCGACACATGGGCAATGATGGGACCAAACCTCATGCTCCATCTGAACACTTGCCTGCCTGGGTGTCACAACATCACCCACCACCACCCGCACCGCTACAGAACAGGAGTGGATCCTGCCATGAGCCATGTCCTTCGTCCCCCAGGGATCACTCTTCAAAGGAGGGAAACTGGTTCCCAAAGCAGCAGGTTGTCCTCACCCTCTCACCACTTCTTCTCTTGTTCCCTTGGGATGAAAGAGCTGTTTCTGCAGCACAGAGCCCCATCCCTGTGCTTTGATGGGGGGGTCTCAGGTTGTGCCCTGCTCAGTGGGGACAGACCTGTGCTGGAGAGTGACCCAGCTGTGAGGCTGGAGAGTGACCCCACATCTGAAGGTTTGAGAGGCAGAGATGAAGCCTTGATAAGAGCCGCCCTTGCCTCCCCATTCCTGTGCCCCAGGACATTTGAATGTTCACAAAGCTAAGAGAAAATTTTAAGCAATTTCTTCCCTGAAACAAAGGCCAAGATGCCTGTGCTGCACTTCTGTGCAAGCTGAGAAGTGGCCAAAAAGTTTCAGGATACTCAGTCACAGCTCATTCGTGCAGACACAGGCTGGGATAGACGTGGCTGAAAAATGACTTTGGAGAAGAAAGAGGGCTGTGTTTTAAATCCTCTCTCCTGTCCCTGGGGTCAGGTCTATGGAACAGGACATGTCCCCATGTCTGCCTTGGTGACAGCCCCACCAAACACTGATTTCCTCAGGCCAAGGTTTGCCAAATATTTCTCCATCAGAAGTTTCCAACATCAAGTGCTGAGGTTTTTTGGAGGGTGACTTCTTCCAGGCAGGGTCGGTCTGTGAGCAGGGAGACTAAGTGGGAGCTGCGGTGAAGGTCAGCTTGGCCCAATCTCCTCCCCTTCACAGCGATGCCCAGGAGTGAGGACATGAGTGGATACCCACCACCTTGCCCCACAGCAGCCCCATCTAAAGAAGTCCCCAAGGACTCAGAGGTCCAGCAGGGCTGGAAGGACAAACGGAAGAATGGGAAGGAGAAAGTTAAAAAAAAAAAGAAGAACAGAAATAGGCAAATTGTTGTTCCAGAGCTGAAATGCAGCCGGAGGCCTCTCTGAGAGACGAAGGGGAAACCTCCCTCCTGGCCACTGCTTGCTCTCCCCTGCTCTGCTCCTGCCCTGTACAGACCTCAGCAGCCCAGCCGTGGCCCTGCTCCCCTCCTGATAACGCCTGAGAATAAAACCCGACACCACACTTCTTCAGGGGAAATACCTTGGGTTTCATTTGTTTTCCCCAGGGCTGTGAACAGATCAGCAAGGACTGACCCCGAGGGTTTTAACTCCATAAGTCAGATCCCAGACTGCCCCAGGTCTTTGTGGCAGCTCTGTTTGTTTATTTTTATGCAAGTTTGTCTTTCTGACTAATCAAAAAAGGATTATGATTATTATTACTACCATTCTTTTCTTTTTCCCAGCAAGGGAACAGCTTGTTTCCCCTTCTCCTCCCTCTGTAAACTCAGGGCTTAAGTGGCACTGCATGATTTTTAAAGCAAACCTGGCATGCAGTGAGAGGTGAGCGGCGCAGACCCCCCTCTCAGCAGAGCTGGCTGCCAAGGGCTCAGTGACGACAGGGCATGGCTCCAGCCCCTTTCCTGCACGTCACCAGTGATCCAGCCCAACACTGGGGGCACCTCCTTCGGGGTGAGGAGGACAGCAAACCCAGCCTGGGGCTGAACCACCCTGTGTTTTACCTCTGAGGAACTGTGAGCCCCACAGAAGAGAGGGAAAATTCAGAGTTTGCCCAATTAGGGAGGCAGAAGTTACTGCAATCATGTCCAGACTCTTCCCAAATCCCCATAAAGGTCAGCTGCATACAGCACTGGGACCAGTCACACAGTTCCCTGTCCAAGCTGTGCAGGGATCTGGAGGGATTTGGGCTCCTGTTGGAGCAGGGCACAAGAAGCCTTTGGGTGTAGGTACACGACAGGTCCTCGGGGGCTTGCAGGACTTTGAGCATCTAGGAGTGAGATTAATTGTGTCAGAGTCTGCACCCAGGTCCTTCCACTGGGTCCTCCAGTGCACACCATGCTCCTGGTAAAGATTAAACTGCTCTGGTGTGCTGGGTTCCACAGCTGAGCTCCAGGCATTCAAACCATCCAGGTAATTACTTAATTAATGAGCCCTTTAGCTTCCCACTGTTTCTTTGCCAGCAGCTGCCAGGGACGACCCTGCAGGGCAGGGGGAATGCCAGCACTGCTGCGTACCCACCTGCGGCACCGCTCCACGTCAGGGTCCTCACGGTGGTACTGCAGCCCTCCGTTGCGCAGTGCATCCTCCGGGTTTGCAAACGCCTGCAAGAGAGAGTCCCTATAACCTACATGCTCATAATGATTTCCAGGATCTTTACAGGTAGAATCTTTTCCCCTAGTCTTGGAGGCTGCTGGAGATTTCTTCTTGCCCAAGGAGGCCTTTCAGCCCCAATTTCTCACCGCCCTTCACAAACACAAGAGCTGCTGCACTTCCAGATGCACAGTCCTGGGCGTTAAACTCTGCACCTCCTGATGGGTTTTCCATATCCTCTGCCCACCAAACAGGGCCCAAACTGAGGGATTCAAGGGAGCTCCAGCCTGATCCCAGTCCTCTTCTCCCCATGATACCCATTGAAAGGAGATGTTGCCAGCTGCCAAGTAAGATCAGTGCTGGCACAGAGCTGGCAGACACTGACCATGGCATCCGAGATAGCCGAGACTGACAGATTAGTTCACTCTACTAAGAAAGAATATACCCAGGCTGATTTTTGGCAGTGATCCTGTGTGACAAACCTGCCCTGGAGGAATCATCTTGCCTAGATGTATGGTTTTACAGGTTACCCAAGAGAGGTGGTCAATGACCCATCCCTGGACACATTCAAGGTCAGGCTGGATGGGGGCTCTCAGCAAACCTGCTCTAGTGGAAGATGTCCCCGTTCATCACAGGGGATTTGGACTAGATAACCCTTAAAGGTCCCTTCCAACCCAAACAATTCTATGATTCTATACTAGTAAACTTAGAAATAAAAATGATTTATACGAGCTCACCACTTATGCTCAGAAGCTGTTCCTCAGAGACCTGGTTACAAGCAACAGCTTCATTTTGCAACCTGGAAAGGACCCTAGTGCTTTCTTTAGTTGTGTCCCAGGGCTGGAGCATCATTCAGAAACACCCAAGGAAAAGGCAAATCATCAGTTACAATGATGCTACAGCACAGGGATTTCTATCTTCGTGTTTTATCTGGGAGCAGAAATCTTTCCCTCCCGCTGCACTAGTCAGAAAATCCTCAAATACTTTAAAACAGATTTTACAGAGAGCTGAGTTTTGCCAGGAGTTCAATTTGGCTTGTGGGCGATAAAAAGGTCTGGTTAACCCCTGGTCCTCCCTGTATTTCCCCTCCTGTCCAAGAGCCATTTCCTTCAGCTATTGTTTTTAGTCTCCATGACTTTCTGCTCTCCTGGAGTGTTCACACAGTGATTTGGCCTCCGACAGCACAAAAGCTTTCTGCTACATTGCAAGAAAAAAAGACCATTGCAATAATTTTTTCTTAAACCTTTCCCCCTCTCCCCCTTTTCTTTCAGACATGGCAAATTAACTGTAAACAGTCTCTTTCCAGAAGCAGCTCACCTGTGTGGCATTTTAGATCTGAAATTACTATTTACATTAGGGTTCAGAAATTATAAACATCAAGCTACAGATGGTAGAAACAAACAAGAAGAGCCAAAGAGAAGCGAGATATTTATCTGCCGCAGCTATGAAAGATGTTTTGCTTTCAACTTCAGTCAAAGAAAACTCAGCTTGCTTCAGAAGAATTCTGTTGGCCTTTACAGGAATAAAAGAAGAAAGAAAAACCACAGAAACTTACGGGAAAAGCCAGAAAGGGAGAAAACAGTAAAGCAAACTGGAACTTACCTTCTTTCTGAGTCTCACTTGTCCCGTAATGATAGCAACGACATACATTTTTAAAATCAATATTGTGCTGTAGAATGTAAATGACATAAACACTGTGTTTTCCATCATTTTGGGGGAAGATGCCGCTCGGTCGCCTGCAGCACTTTCAGCCAGCAGAGATCTTCCTTGGGCTGCCAGAGGGCTCTGCGGGAGAGGAGGCAGGAACAGCCACATTTAAAGACAACAGAAGCCATCGCTGTGTCTTCAGGGAAAGCTCAGAGCCCCTGTAGACCCCTTCGGGCCAGACGGGACTTAATGATGTAGCAGAACTGCCCGTGAGTGAGCCACAAATGGGGACATGGAGCAGGCTGCTTCTGCTCCTCACTCCCTGCCGCCACCAGGTCCATGGGGACGCGATGCCCCAAGCTGGGATACAGCCCCCTCGCCCCTGTTGGCCACAGCAAGGCTCAGCCTGGCCACAGCTCGACCTCCTGCCTCCCTAACCCAGCCCACCACGATCCCCCAGTTCCACTTCCCCCAGGGATGGAGCTGCACGGAGAATCCCTCACCCAGCTGGGCACTGCTCACCCACGGACAGGAGCTGATCAGCCCTGGGAAGAAGGAGCTTGGAAGAATGTAGGTACCTACAACAGCCGCATCCACCCCTGTGCTTCTACGCTCCCTCCGTTCCAATCCCACAGCCCACTCCTCCCTGGCAGCGCCCCCAGTATTCCCCAGTCCCGCCCAGTGCGGGCTGAGCCCCTCCCCTACACAGCCACCTGCGGAGGGATGGGGCATAGGGGACAGAGATGTCCACCAGCGCCCATCACCCGGGGGTCTGGGCTCCTCCTGCAGCCCCAGCTCAGAGGGGAGCTCCCGGAGTGATCAGCTTGGAAGCACAACCAGGCAAGTCACAAATTGCAAAACCCCAAACCTGCAAATAGAAATAGACACCAGTCTGCCCAGCCCCAAAGACAGCTCGTCCTGGTTTTCTCCAAGAGGGTGAATCAGGGCAATCAGGTGTAATTTTGTCCTCGCTCTAGAAAGTGGCACTTGAATTTGGAGCTGGCTTTCCCCAGCCATCAAACACTGAGGAAGAAAGTGGGATCTAAGCCTCTGCAGGCAGCTGGATTGCTCTTCCAATGCAAACCTTTAACTCCTTCTTCCCCAGCCCTGGCCCCAGTGCTGGCAGCAGCAAACCCCCAGTGAGCCAGCAGCGAGGAGTGGATTGGAGCTCTCCAGGTTTATTAGTGTTGAAGGGCTGGATTTGGGGCTTGGTTCCTTTCCACAGGGGGGAGGGGGGGGAAAAAAGAAAAAAAAAAAAGCCAAGCCACCAAACCTGCTTCTTTCAGGCAAATGGAAAGTGCTGGAGATTGAACGGAAAATGCATGTTTTGAGGATGTGAGCAGTTTTTTAATTAACTGCCATATTAGAATAAAATAAATAGTTTCAAGCCACAAAAAAAGCCTCAAAAAATTGAGTACAATGGCTTGCCATTTACAGAACCATCTATCAAAGCATGGACTAGGTTTTGTCCTAGTGCATCTAGGACTGGTTTTGTTCTTCAGGGCTTTTTAACTGCCATTGAACAAAACTAATCCTCTCCTTTCCAAGAGGGTCCAGAGTAACCCAAGAGAAGCACTGCACTCAGCCCAGGCCCATCACTACAGACCCTGTTGGACAAGAACAGGTTTGTCACCAGCAATGGGACACGGGTGGCACCCCACTCCCTGGGAATGGGCTATAAGAGCCTTTTTCCTGGGGTGCTGGTATGGATTTAAAGGAAGCCTCATGGTCTGGGTGCAGTGGCCCTCGTCCCAGGTAACACAGAAGTACCTTTGATGCAAGTGTGATTATATGGGCAGACCCAAAAGGTTGGCTCCTGCTTGGGGAACAAGCCAAGAAGAAAAACAGTCACCTCTCTGTTAGGACAGTGCTACCCCACCAGGCCTGACCATCCAGCCAAGCGATGCCACAGGCCAGCCCCAGCCTCTGCCCCTGTAGAAGGGAGGGTTACACCAGTTCTTGCATTCCCAGCAAATGGACAGCAGAGTCACACCAGGGCAGCTTTCCTGCCAGGGTCAGCACTGCAGAAGAGGTTTTGCTCCTGCCATGCTCAGTTCAGACAAGAGCTGCATGCTCTCATCATCCCAGCCAAGGACTGAGCTCTCCCTGTGCCCATACAGAGCAGATGTCCTTCCTTCTACCCCAGACTGCCCTCCCCAGACCCCTGCACTGCTCCCAGCCAGGCAGAGCAGGGCTCAGAGCTAGAAAGCACACTGTCTCCCTCCCAGCATAGAGATCTGCAAATTCTTTGCATTTTCCTCTGAATCTCCCTCACTGCCCTGATGCTGCAAACCCAAAGATGCCGCAACGCTCACTGAGATGCTCTGGCTCACCCCTGTGACATCCGAGTGTGCAGAGAGCCTTTGAAAACCCCAAATGCTAGTCTTCAAGGGAGAGGTACTTACAGCTGGTCACCACCACCACCCTGGCGTCAGGGCGGCTACAGAACAAGTCCCGGCACAGCCCAGCATGGAGCTCCGCAGCCAGGCAGTGAATGCCTCCAACCAGCTGCTTCCCTGGGCATGGGAATGGGGACACCAAGGCACAGAGCAGCCACGTGGATTCAAACACCACGGTAAGGGCTGGGGTGTTCAGCCTAGAGCCCAGCTTCTGTGCTGTCACCAAACTGCATCCAGCCCCACTCACGTCTCCCCGGAGTTCAGCAGAGTATTATAAACACCAAAATGCCAAGCATAAGCAGTTGATGGCAAAGCCACATCCCAAACACTGCTCCCTCCCATCTCCCCTCTCCATAGCTGACAGGGAACAAACCCGTGGAGGAGAAGACCTTGGTGCCCAAGGACTGGGGTGATAGAAGGGCCAGCCCAACCCAGCAGCAGAGGTGAGATTTTCTTCAGCAGCCCCTTTCCCGGCTCTCCCAGGGCTGTGGAGCTAGGGTAGGCAGCCAGACCCTTCACCAACACATCACACCCTCCATGGAGCTTCTCCAGTTTTTACCAGTTGAGGATCCAGCCCACAGGCTCTTCAGCAGTGAGACCTTTTCCCTTCATGCACGTTCTTCCCCTTCTGAGGCAGCCAGCACACCTCACTGAGCAACACGAATACACACAAGCTTGGTACCACCTGCAGACAAGCTAGGACTTCTCCTGCTAGCCAGCCAGCCAGACTTTCTTCTCCTCAGTGTTATTCAAGCACTGGCAAGAAGCCCTGGACAATTTGCACCAGCCACTGGCACAAATTTACATTGAAGTGATCAAGAAGCACAGTTCATTTAGGCGTAAGCCCCTGGGGCAGACCCAGGCGTGGGTGTTGTATGTGCTGGGCAGGCTCCATGGTGTATAAAAACCACATGTGCAAAGAAAGTTGTGTTTTTTCCACATGTTTACGCACTTCAGACACTTTCACCTTTACACCGAGCTGAATCTCAGACACTGCCCTTCTGCGCTGTCGGCACAGCACTTACGTGGATGAGGGTGAAGGGCAGAAGCTGTCTGTGAAGGTAGGTATAATGCTTCTGGGATCCTGGCTCCTGCTTGGTGTCTCAGGTTTAGGGGTCTCACATCATGTAGGACACATCCACAGTCCTTCCTGACTTTCCTGACGCAGGGCAACGCAGCTCCCAGGAGTACATTCAACCATGCCGTTAATCTGGGCGGAAGCAGGCTGTTAATATTAACAGTTTGACCCTCCTCAATGGGTCACATCCTGCTAGGAAAAAGCCATTGCTTGAATGAGACCAGGTCCTAAGGGCTGTATGTGTTTAAACTACAAGCTGTGCCTTAAAACCTTAGCATAAGAGGTCTCAAGCCAGGACAGGACCTACCCAAAACCAACACCGCTAGCAAAAAACACCACTTTTTTTTCTATTTTTGAGAGAAATTATTAATAAGAACAGGAGTCAGGCTCTGAAAAATTTAGCCACCAGGTTAGGCTGACTGGGAGCTGTGGGGGAAAGATGGAGGGTTTGGCTGGAAGAGGGAGTGAACAGGCAGAAGGAAAGAACAGTTAACGGGAGATGCTTGAGAAAAGTACTTAAAAATAGAAGCTTCTCATAACAATCCTGCCCTAGAAAGATTATAGAATAAAGATCACCCACAGTTCCCACACGGGTTGTTATTTATTTGACCAGCTGAATTACACTATAGTATTATAACTATGTGTTTTTCCACTATCGTTTTGCTGGGGAATTTCCTGGTGGCAGCTACACGAGAGGGTTGGTTGTGCAATAAATGCTTGTCAATGAAGCACAGACACCCCTGCCAGGGTGCCATGGCCTGGGCTCCAATCTGATCTCCAAGGGCAGCAGATGCTTTGGGCAATTACAACTCAAATTCCCCAAAGTTTTCCCAAAGAGCAATTACATCCGGTAGCTTGGCTGGGCAAAGAGCCTGAGGGGACTGCTCCAGCAGGCAGGTAGGTGGCACTTCTCCAGTGTGCTCCTATGTCGTGGGTTATTCTGCTGTGGGCACTGGTGCCCTCCTTCCCCTCCATTTCTTCCTGCTTCTCCCAGCACAAAGCCTTGGAGCCTGCAGACGTGCCCTGCCCCAACAATCACTTGCCCTTGGCTGTGCCCAGCCCTGGGAAATCCGGCTGCCCATGGGAGGTTGTGTTGCGCTGGCTCATCAAACACAGCTTCAAGTAAAGGCATGAGCAGTTTAGTTATTTATTAAAGAGAAAGGCGCTCCACCTGCGTTCACTCCTTGGCCTGCATGGAAAGTCACACATCATCATGACGCACCTTCTTCCCAAGATGAATGAAATCCCGTTGCTTCACCTGGAGCTCCTCGTCCCCCAGCCCCTGGGCTCCTCACTGCTCTTTGCATCGTGCAGGACAGCAGAAGGTGCAGCAAAGTCACTCAGCCGTGAAACAGTCAGCATTAGCATCGCCTGAAACAAATGGGATACTTCAGTCTTTGGCAACCTCAGGCAGATTTTATCTGTTTTGCTTTTTAAAGTGACTGTACTGGCAGGAATATCTGAGAGTTCTTGAGCATGAGGAATATGGGATCAGACCCTCCCAAATAGTCCTTCACACTCAGAAGACCGGATGCCTGCAGCAGGAGAAAGCCAGAAGAGAGGCCCGGGGAAGGGACAGGGGTATGGGGGCTCCGTGTCTGAGGCAAAGAGAAGCAGAAGAAGCTGCAGTTCCTCAGCCAGCCCTGGGACAGGGACCAGGCCCAGGGCCAAGCGAGAGGCAGCAGCACATCCTCCTGCCTTTTCCTTCCAGCTCCATCCATGGCTCCTGGGCTGCTGCCTTGCTCTCAGCCACTCTCCTGCCCCAAACTCTCACACTCGCCCTGGCTGCAAAGGAGTCACTACATGCCCTGCTGCTGGGACAGCAAGGAGTCACTAGAAGAGAGGCCACCAGGCTGTGAACATGTGGGAGGCAGGTTATTTTCTCTTATTCTGAGCCTGGGATTCATGCCTGGGCTTTCTCTTAGAGGAAAGAATTCCTTGGCTATGCTGTTCTGTGCCTGCTGGGAGAAGGGCCGAGGGACGTTTTTTCTCCCCTCCCCTGGTTTCTCCCTCTGACCCAGCTGTTTTAAAAAGCTGGTTTTAGGCAAAGAGACACCTGCCACTGATGCCATGGGGTAGGTAGAAGATGGGTCAGGGGTTGGTATGTGCAGGAAACTCACCTCTTTCTCACTTAGCCACACCACAGCAACTTGTGATGTGCTTCTCTTTGCAAGAACCAGATCCCACCAGCTGTAAACAACAGGCACAATCCACATATGTTATTGCCCAAAAAGAGGGATTTTCCCCGCCAGGCTGGGAGAGAGCAGAAACAAATCCTGCTGCCAAAAAATTCAGAATTGGGAAACATTTCCTAGACTTCAAGCATTTGCAGAACTACAAAGTAAATACAGATTCCCTGATGGGATGCTCTTGAGCAAGAGCAAAGGTAAAGGATCCTGCAGTGTCCTGCCTCCACATGCTGTGTTATGGAGAAACGGGAATCAGGGCCCGTTTTACAGCATTAAGAGCTTTGGCTCACTAGCAGGCCTGGGAGTAAGAGCAGACACAGTCCCAGATTTCAGCTGTATGGAGATCTGACATTCAACAGCAGATAAGCAGCTTTGAAGAAGAAAAAAAACCCAAGATGGCCTTTCTTTTCTTCAGTGCCTGACCAAGGGCTGTGATCTCCTGCTGTACTGATCCACAGGACTCTGCTCGCCCTCAGAAGTGTAGTGTGGTGCCCAGTTTAAGAACAGGGACCTTTTTTGGCAGGTGGGTACCTCTTAGCTCCTGGGCTTATTAACCCTGCCTTGAAACCCAGGAAAAACAGCAGGCCTCAGAGCTCACTAATTTTAAAGCTCTTTAAGTTCTCTTTTCAACAGAAAGGCATTTTCACATGGAAACACAGGACAAGAGGGAATGGAAAAGTCAGTGCTTCACTGCCTGTCCATGACCCCAGCTGAGAGTGGCCAGACCATCTGGTGAGACCAACTTTAAGGAGAGCTTTCCTTCATGCCCTTGTCATAGAGCTTCACCCACCACAAAGCTTTCCAAAACAGAGCTTATTTTTAAAACCCCGAGTTCCCTGTGTACCCTCCATCACCCCTAGACTAAACAGCAGCATTTCCTCCCACCCTTCCTTATAGGTCATGTTTTCTAAATCCCTTTATCACACATGCTGATCTCCTAAATGTTCTCACTTCTCATAGCAAGGTCCTCAGCAGCAGGATGGCTGATCTTCCTTGAGCAGCACACCAGGGCCTCCTTGTCAAGAGACCTGACTCAGACAGAAGTCAGAGCTTCTCGGCAGCTTGAGGTTTTCTGAGTGAGTCACTTGTCAGCCTGTAGCTATGATCCAGATGAATGTTAAAACTTTCCCTTTCTTTTCCCTGCTCTGGGTGATGCACGACACATCTTTCAGGCTTGCTTCAGCAGCCAGGAGAAAGGTGGTCCAGGTCTCAACTCTGATGTTATTCATAAACCATGCAATGCTAAAAAGACACCACCCCACCAACCCCCCTGTAATTAGCCTGGAAAGCAGGGAGTAATTTAGCTGCATGATTTGCAGCCCCTGTTGCCTGGAAGCTCTATATTGCGTTGCTGTCTCAGCTGCCCTCTTGCTCACAGTGGTGGAAGCAGTCACAGAGCATGACCCAGGCTGCAGTCATGTCCTGAGGCAGCAGAGCAGGAGATAAGAAGAAGGGAATGAAGTTCACAGGCCCCTGCCTGGACGTCAGAACAGGGATTACATACCCTGCGCAATGCAACATCTCCCACACTTGAAAGTCAAAAACAGTCAGTGCGTATTTCCCAAACCCACAGTGAGGAAAAGGGTGGGAATGTAGGACCATGCAACTCCCCAGAGTGAACCCCTTACTTAATCAAGATCAGAATTTGGCCTGAATGATGCAAGGAAGTAGAGAAACCTCTCCATGCTACTCTACAGCCACTGGTGCTTGAGCTATCCTCAGATTTCTTCCTCGCCTGAATGATCCATCAGCAGGTTTAGATCACTCTCTTGATTTGCAGCTATCTCTTCACGTCCATGATGTGTGCCCAGAAATCTGCTCCACCCTGTGTTTAGCCAACCCTGACCACTCTACACAGCTCTCCATGAGGAGATTCATGCTTATTACAAATATTTACAAATCTGTCTAGCACAGCAAGTTACTGTTAATAGTGCCACCAACTCAGCCAAAACCAAACAAGAAGTGCTGTCCCATTAGCAGGGGAGAAGCTGCATCCAGGTGGGAAGGCTGCTGTGGAAAAGGCATAGAAGAAGGAGGCCAAGGGATGCTACGTCCACATTAGCAGGACTAGAGCTGTCCCACAAGGAGATTTAGGCAACAGGAAGGGACTGGGACCCGTGCTGCACCATACCATGCTGGGGGAAGCTTGAGAGCGTGTTTGCTGGTGGAAGGGACCTGCTGCTCTTCAACAGGAGCTGGGACCTTGCCAGGTTGTACCAGCCACAAGACACACTGTGCTTTCAAGGTAGTACAAGCCCCTGTGGTGGCCAGCAATGGACCATGGTTTCTGGGCCCACACACTCTGCTTCATCCAGTCTTCAGAAGCCAGAGATTAACTTCAGCTTTGAATCACAAAGTTTAATTCTCTTTCTTGCAAATTTGTTGTCAGACATGACACTAATGCTTGATAATTATATGTGTCAAGCCACTGTCCAAACTGTTAAAATTAAATTACTTCCTGGGACAGTAAGTTTCATAATGAAACACAGTAATAATCATCACCATCTTTTTATGGGATCTCCTTCCTTTTTTCTTATGTCAGAGACACGCGGGGGGTCAGGAAGAACAGCAGTTCTTGCTCAGCTTTGTCCAGCAAACTCCTCCTTCCATACATGTTTGTGAAAACACCTCTTACTCAGCTTTACCACAGTCCCATTCACTTTCATCTCTCTTCAAAGGAGATTCCTCCATGCTTTTGATTATCCCAGTCATACTTTCTTATTTCCCTCCACTGGTGAAGCAAGCAGATGACCAGCACATGACTGCCAACTATTTTGACCCCTTGCACTCCAACTGTCCTTCAGCTCATTTTTCTTTTAAATGCCCTCAGGTCCTCACTGAGGGGTCTAGGCTGACTCCACACCTAGTTATTTAGTACTCTGGAGGGGCTACTCCCAAACTGAAGGAATTTCAACTATGTAAGAAGACAGATCTGGGACACTCACTCTGCATCCATCTGGCAATAGATCTGGCTTGCTCATCTCTGTTCCTTTGAGGCCTTTCTGTATCCCCCAGCACAATCTCCTCTTTTGCTATTCTACTAGCATGGACTTAACATTGTTCTTTGTAGAGCACATCCATTCTCCTCTTTTCAACTCATTCCAGCTCACTGTTGGCCACAGAATTCCCAGCTTTCAAATGCACATTTTAACAATAGCTGGAAACTAAAGTCCTGCACGCAATCTTTTATTTTAGCTATGTATGAGTACATTTTTCTTCCTGTTAGATAACATATCTCCCGGAAAAAGAACTGAACATTTTCAGATCCCTTCCTGATCCTCCATCCTTATTTATCATTGATGAATCTGTCTCCATATCTAATGTTCTCCAAGAAACCAAGAACCTGAAAAGGCATTTCTGTCCTTTACCCTTGGCTGGCCAAATGCCTAGTGCTCTTCTCTTGCTTTGCAACCAGCTGGTAAGTACTGAGCCCAGCTCCATAACCTCCACAATCCTCCAAGGGCAGCCAGACCCAGCCTGTCACAACAAATGGAGGAACTATTACAGCAACAAGTAGTTGCTTTCTCCTGGTGAACCTACTTGCTCCTCAACGCCAACTCCTGCAGATGATCAAAACCAGGCAAAGATCTTCATTCAGGCATGAGCTGGAGGCAGAGAAGCAGGAATAACAGAGGCGCCAGCCAGAATAGCTGTTCTGCAAGACAATTTTAGTGACGTGCATTTACGGCTCTTCCACAGTAGATGGGTGAAAGCAGTGCATTTAGTTTTGCAAACCCCAAGCCAAACACAGCCTCTGACTCTAGTCCAACCCAAAACCTATTGAGCACTTCAAAATCCTCTTTCACCTAAGGGTCCCAAAGTGTTGGATGGGGCTGTCTGCTTAAAAACACCACCACCTTATAGATGTTGGATGAAATACAAGCCACTCGCCACATCAGAGTCCATGACTGGAGAGAAGGCACAGTGTTAGTCATGCCCTATAATCTTCTTCCCATAGCAATCCTCCCTGCCACGTAAACATAGTGTTTTCTTATTTCATCAAGTTCAGGTTTCATCCCCGTCACAATTTTTTTATCCCTAAATTATTATTTGCAACAGAATTCAAGTTCTAAGACAGAATGTGGGCTAAGGTTTTCCTCTTATTTCTTGTTCTCTCAATGAGAGCTATTGCTACACAGGGCAGACAGGCTCACACAAGAGCTACTCCACTCCAGCTGCTTCCAAGCCAGCTGGGAGAACACAACCAGAAAGCACGTCCCAGACCCAAACTGGAGCCCAGTCAAAGCCAAATAGGAACAGTCTCTGGTTTCAGATTCTGCGTTCAATTTTTAAAAGAAGGGGAAAAATACAAAGGCAGGATTGAGGTGACTGCAATCCAAGTCTCACAGCATCCCAGTCTTACCAATAAGGAACCTACAGCACAATGTTTAATTCTCTTTCTTGCAAATTTGTTGCCATGCATGACAATAATGCTTGCTAATTACACATGGTAAGTTCACTGTCCAAACTCTTAAAATTAAATTATTCCTGGGACGATAAATTCCATAATGAAACACAATTTAAATTAAGATAATGATAATAATCTTTTTATGGGATCTCCTTCCCCTACGTCCACTGTCATGGAGAGACATGGCAGATTAGGAAGAAGAGTTGATGTGATTTACCCAGAGCTGGATGACAGCACCGTGACTTGACCCCTGGAGTCCAAATGCAGTCCTCAGATCTAATCTGCCAAACCACAGAGGATGTCTGCACCATGAACGTTTAGTTTACAAGTCAAAACAGAGCCTAACTGCCAGCATGCAAGTGCAACCCGATAGCCCATCCCCTGGCTCTATCACTACCACTTCATACATTATTCATCTCCATCTTGCCTTGAAATCAGAACCCAGAGGCAATTAGCAGAGCTGGCTCTGCCCCAGCCAGGGGTGAAAAGGCAAAGCTGGTAAAACACGGGTCCCTGCACCCTGCTTTGGCTTCCCTGGTTCCTGTCCTGAGGCTTTCTCTCTCGGCTACCAGCCCAGGTGGATTTGCATGGTCCATAGGTGGCTGCTGCTGCTTATTTGAACCTGGCTTTGGGTGGTTCCATGAAACCATGATCTGCTCTATCACCCAGCTATAGACTAAAAAACTCTTCTCAAAGCCTGTCACTACTGCAATCCTGGCATCTCCTGTTCAGATGAACAGAACCCCCTTGCTTGCTTTTCCTAAAGCCAAAGAGCTGCCTCTCTCCATCCCTTCTCCCTCTGGAACACACAGTGGTCTATGGAGGCACAGAGTCAGTCTGACTGCCAGGTACTCCCTGTGCTTGTTCTGAGAAAGACCTTCTCCATCCATCACTGCTTGATGGAGTTGGTATGAAAGATCAAACAGGTCTCAGCACCAGGTCTCACCATATAAAGAGCAAAGAAATGCCCTGCCAGCTTCTCACCTTGCACTTTTATCTATAAAACATTGCCTTTCAAGGAAGTTCCCACGGGAGGCAAGAAATGTGAGACAGCTGCTTCCCTCACCCACATTGATGCTGTAGATCAAGCATGGCTTTAAATACCTCCTCTCACACCTACCCCTACCAGGTAACATGACCTGCATAGCTCCACCTGCTAAAAACCACTCGATATCAGATTAAAAATCACATTTGTCTCTCTCTGCAGAGATTGCTGGCGTTCACAGTGGCCAAAAGGGATCAGTGGCACTGATCGACCTCACACTTGCTGTATGTTGCTCTGAGTGGAGACTGTACCAGCGTAGACCGGGTAAAGCTCTGGTCTGGACCACCATTACATCCACACGCTGTAAGGTCCCTAGGGCTGATTATTCTGCTTGTACAGCACAGTAAGACTCTGGTCTCCAGCTGCAATTCAGACTCAGGCAAAAGGGCTTTATGGTTGGGCATCCCAACTAGGAATCTTTATTCTTCTTGTAGGTAAGAACCCCTCAATTGCCTTTCCTAGAGACAGCATCCAGACAAAAGAACCCTACTAGTACATCAGAATTTTACAAGGGGGCAGACATGATCAGAGGAATTATTTCACCTGGGCAGATTTATTGGGACATGTGTACGATGTCACACTTCACTCAAATCCCAAGCTCATCCATGCCTTTCCTTGTTGGACTGTCCCTCTTCACACGGCTCAGCAGCACACACTGACCTAAGGGACTCTGATCCTGTACCACAGACAGGGATTTCCAAGCCTATCCAAGGCAAGTCGTGGCTCAAGCTTTTGAGTAAAGAAGATGGAACAGAATTGCTTAATGGTTTGCTATGAAATGCCACGTTAAGAAGAACTTTCATCATCTGCAAACCTCAATTTTCCTACCTGCAAGAGAAGGATGACACAGTCTCCTGACTCCCTGGGTGTTGCTAGGATTAGACAATGTTTGCTCAACATTAATGTCGATTTTGGTGTCTCGTGTTATTGCTACTGTCACATTATAGAAAGGTCAATGAACACATCCGAGTGAGTCAGAGCGTTCCCGCAGCATTAGCGTCGTCCTCAGAGCTTAGCCAGGCTCTGTATTTGGATAAAGCCCACCACAATCCCACCCTTAAAACGTACCCCAATGTACGTCAACAGTGGCAGCCCTTTCCTGTCACTTCCTCATCTCTATTTTTAGGAAAAGGAGCACTTGGAAGATGATGCTGAATTTGAAGCGGGGAAAGAAAACAAACCGAAACCACTGAGCATTAGAGAATGTCTAGCCAGACTCAGAAGGCAGGGACAGAAGAGAAGACATGGACAGAGGTATGTTCAGGTAGAAATTAAACTGAACATAGGGAAAATAGAATCTCTCACTTCCTCTTGTCCAGTTCAGTGAGAAACTCTTGCCAGCCCAGCACCTCATGTAAAGTAGCAGTCATATTACCAAACTGCTTTCCTAAAGCACTTGGAAATACTGAGGACTTTATATATTCTCCAACAAAAACACAGAGTTTTTCTGGGAAAAGCACTGATTCATTGATCCTGCAATTCTTACCTGGAAACCTCTTGCACTCCAT
Source organism: Nycticryphes semicollaris (assembly GCA_013400055.1). Lineage (NCBI taxonomy): Eukaryota > Metazoa > Chordata > Aves > Charadriiformes > Rostratulidae > Nycticryphes > Nycticryphes semicollaris. The sequence continues at coordinate 218,407 of VXBJ01000184.1, read as the reverse complement.
GAACTCAAGGCAGGGCTGCAACACTGATTCCTAGCACTCTGTCCCCTGGCTGAAGACATTATGTTTCTTGGCTCTCCAGCCATCTGTGAGGTATGCTGCCTCGTGATCAGAAAGCCATGCTAACCATCCACATCCCAAATTTTCTAGGCTCCCTGCCATGCAGCTACAAGCCCAAAGTCCTGAGAATGCTGACTTTAAACCAACAATGCACAAATCAAACTGTGAGTGGATGAGAATAAATTTCAACACACTGAAAGCAGAGTAAGGCAAGGCAAAGCTTTCCTCAGGGACTTTCTTCTCTCCTCACCCTTGGCCTTAAGTACTCCATGTCTGCATCCCTCACCTCTCCCTTTGAACACACCCACCCCATCTCCACTGCCTCCCCTATCACAATAGCTTTAGCACGCCAAATTACTTCAAATACCTCACATCCCCCAGCCCACACCACTGCTACCCAAATCCCTACCTTCCCTCTCCCTGTAATCTCCCCACGTCCTTTCCTCCCCCACACCCTCACCTCCCCACCACTGACCAACACTGCAAATCACAGATATCCCAAACCAGTGCTTTTTGACGGTTCTTCTCGGCTACAAATTTTCAGTACTTTCAGCTTGTGGCAAGTGATTCACGATGACTCGCTGCTGGCTGACCATCACCATCCCCTCTGCTGGTCAGGGGGGGGACACGCCAGTGTGAATACAAGACAGGATGCCAATTCTGTGCCCGGGGCACAGAAGGGCATTGAGACAGAAGAACAACATGTTCCTCAGCACAACACAACAGGCGACAAGACGCTGCACTGCAGAGTGCGTGTTGCAGGGTCTGTGCTCCACTTGGAGCTTCCCGACAGCTGTTCAAGGAAATTGCCATCAATGTCAGCCCCACCACCACTATTAGACATCTCATCCATGTCCAGGCCCAGCTTGAACCCATTTAACTTGTAAGGGATAATGAGATAACAGCATGACATGTTGCAGCTGAAGGTTATTTAAACACCCATCTGGTACCTGTTAGGCAGCATGCATCCTATTGTTGTATAGGAAATATATGCCACCTCCCTCCCACATGGAAAAGAGAAGATCTATGGATGTATCCTGTGCTTCTTTTTTTACACAGATGAGGCAATTCTTCTCTGTGCTGTTTCTAGTCTATCACTGTGCATTTCCTATCTGCATTCTGGGAGATGTAGTCACTTCCAGGCTGGGGAGAGCTTGTGAAATGACACAAGACCACAATGAAAAATTTAATAAGGACATCTCCTCACCCCTTTCAGACATCAGTCAGAAGAGGCTCTGTGCCAGCTGGGTTTGAAAGCATGGACCATAAACTGTGAAAGTCATTCACCCTTTGTATAACACAACTTGGTTCGTGGGACTGCACTCTGTTTCTACAGAGGAAAGGTGAAATATCTGCTGAAATCTGTGAGGTGGGCAACACAACCTGCTTTCACCTTTAATTCAGATGTACAGCCAAGAAAATCTACAGATCCCAGCTAAACAGCCTAATTCCTTTAGTCAAACTTTCCATCTATCTTCCTTTATACCATGACCTCGGCTGTTCTCGGTTCCCTGCTGAACTTCCCTGTGAAGTTTTCACCCTCTGTGAAGCCTGAGCAGCCCTGAGGGCTGGGTTGTGTGGTGTCCCAAGAAATCACGTTCCATAACACAAGCGGTCAGCTCTGCAGATGTGCATTCTCTCTTCGGCTCTTCCCAGGCACGGCTCGGTTTTCTGCAATAGTTGTCCTACCCTGCAAATCCTGGGCTAAAACCTTTGTCTGACACCCCATCTAGCGTCCAGCACAGCCAAACGCAGAGAACCGATGCACCAAGGACACAGGAGGTGACTGGGAAATTCCCAGCATTTTTTTTTTCAGTGGTATTAAACCACCTTTGTACAAATATCACTTGAGCTGACTTCAAGAGAGCTCATAACAGAGTCCAGGCAACATGTAAACCTGCATATGCCACTGCCAATGCCTTCCTCTGGCCTCTCTTAACTCCCTGGCAGCCTAAATCCTGGGGTTTTGAGGACACCCCTCTGTAGGCGAGTCATTGGGGCAAACTACCCTGAAATAACAAGCCTAGAGTCTAAGCTGTGCCCACCTCAAGACTCAGTGGCTGCTGACAGGGAGGACTCTGAGAACAGGGAACACCAGGGCTTCCCAGTAGCTCAGCCGCACAGGGCACTGGTTTCCAGTGAAACATCAATTCTCGAGCATGTATTTTGAATAACGTGTAGTAATTGTGTAATAGTGTTTCTCCAAAGAGATTTTAAAAATAAAATGAGGATTACTTAAAAGTCCTTTCCACCTTTTTTCACCTTTTAAAAACAAAAAGTGTGTGCTGAGAAAATGGAAGCTGTTTCAGTGTCTGACCTTCCCCTTTGCAAACACACTTCCATGGAGTTGTCAGGACAAAATATCTGCACTGAGAACTCGGTTTTATTAAAGCACCTTTCTGACACCTTCAGTCCTGCGAGTTGCAGAGCTCCAGACACTGCTACAGAAACCCCTGAGCTCTGCAATGCCAGGCACACAACTCCCTCTGAACTAAATCCAAAACAAGCATCGTTATGTTCCTGGTTGATCACCAGACCGATTGGCACCTTGGTTAAGATGCAGTGAGATTCCAGTCCTGCTCCCCTCAGAGCTGGGGTTGTTCTGATGAAACTCTCACTCTGCCCTTGCAGAGACACCCTGCTCACAACACTGAGTTCTCAAGGAGCAGCGTGATAAGTCTGTTAACTCATTAACACCTCCAGCTTACAGGAGACTTGGCTTCCATCCTCTCGGACAGCCTCAGGCCCCACGGTTTAGGAAGTTATTCTGCAATTTCTGTTTTGCTTTCTGTTTTGCTTTCCTTTCCTGCTGAGCCAGCCGCCATGAAGCTTACGAATGCTGCTGTATTCTTTATTCTTGTGCCCACTTTGACGCCAGCTTTGGACCCTCTCAGCACCTCAATCTTCATGGGTGGTGCTGCTGTGGCTTGGCAGCTCCTCTCCCCTCACTCCTGGCTCAAGTGCAGTCTCCTGGAGTGCTGCAATATGAAGGACACGCTGAACTTATCAGGTAAGGCAGTGGCAGGGACACCCTGAGCCAAGTTGTCAGTGAGACCAGCTGATGATCCTTCCCAGGGTGGTGAGGGCTTCCTTCTTAGTGCCAGCCTCCTTCAGGGTGGTTGTGGAAAGATAAGAGTTACTGCCCACAGCAGCTCTAGAAGGCAAAGGCTGTGCTAACTGATTATTATTTATCCCACGAGTGGTCACATACACTGCTTCTCGTGGCAGTACTGGAGCATTTCCCTTGCTGGTGTCTTGGTTTATATTGGCAGAAGGAGCCAAAATTCTGGAAGTGAATTCAAGGCTAAGAGCTAAAGAAATAATCCCACATCTTCCTGAGAGGGACACCCCAGTGGTATCCCACACCTCAGTCGGTGGTTGCCTGCAATACATGTCAAATGAGTAGCAATTAGTGGTAGGTCTAGATTCAAAGCATGCTGCTTTGCTTCCCTGAGACAAGCAGGCTGACAGTCCTCAGCGACTGGGGAAGAAAGGGTCGTTTCACCTCGCCTGCAGGGAACTAGTGCACAGTCTGAAAAAGAGCTTTTTCACCACAAACCTTTTAACCATAAACTCCTGATCCCGCCACCTGGAAATCCCCCTTCCCTTTGCCATGGGATTACAAATATTGCCTCATTTCAGTGCTGGGCCACAGATTTCAAAACAAATCCTCAACTGTTGGAGAACTGCGTGACCCCAGGTACTTCAATATGTCACTTCCTACCAGCTCTGGATCCGCTGCTTACAATGAGGCTGTTTGCTTGTACTTTAGTCACTGAAATACCAGTTGTGGTACTTTTAAAGACAACTTTCTACAGCAATGGAAGCACATTTTTCTGTAAATGCAAGGTAGGCTAGATGCCACAAAAACAATTAATGAGAATTTAGCACATGCAGTGAACAAGCCTCTGCAAATACATTAGATCCCACCCCAGGACTTTATAGGAAACAGCAGCCACAAAATGCTGGGACTCCTGCCTATCTCATACTAACTGCTTACTCCCCATAAATGCCATCAAGAGTCTGATTCATGACTTTACTCCTCAGTTGGAATCTCTGCAGATTCACAATCTTGTCGTGGATGGGGGGCAGCGAGCTTTTTTTCTCCCTGATTGTCATTCAGCTGCAACCAGAAAAAAAAAAAGGGGGGGTATAGGTGGGAATAATACGGTGTTTTCCAATTCTTCTCTCCCCTTATTCCTTCAGTTATAAAGATGGATTTGGACCGAAAAGTCTTTGGCCAGCACCTTGCTATCCAGACAGTTCTGAGAGCTCTGAGTGCAAATATGCGCTCCAAACGGCCCAAGAAGCCCTTGGTGATGTCCTTCCACGGCTGGACTGGAACCGGCAAAACCTTTGTCAGCAGCATCATCGCAGAAAACCTCTACCAGCTTAATATAGCAAGACAGAGGTTTGTGCACCACTTCAGCACAGTACTGCACTTCCCACACCTTTCACACGTCCAACTCTATAAGGTACATTCAGTTTTATCTCACTTTCTCCAATTTATCTGCGAGTGTGGGTGTACATATTAGGTGATTTTGCCTCTTCTCACAGGAGCAGCTACAGAATTGGATTCGGGGCAATGTCAGTGCCTGTCCAAGGTCCCTTTTTATCTTCTCTGAAATGGATCAGATGCCACATGGCCTGGTAGACTCTATCATGCCATTTCTTGGCTACCACGAAGAGATCGATGGTGTTTATTATGGCAAGGCGATCTTCATCTTTCTGAAGTAAGGAAAGCCAGACGGGAATTACAGTCCCACAGAATCCGCAGGGACAAAGGGAACAAGAGCTGCCACCCCCTCAAGTTTGTCCCTTGCTGTCTGTCTTTACAGATGTGTTGTCAGTGAACATGCCCAGCCATGGTGTCAGCCAGATCTCACATTGTAAAGACAGGTGAACTGCCCTGGCGCTGAAAAGGCTCCCATTCCTCGAGTGAATGGGAAACAGACAAGTATCTGTGGTGCTTTCTGAAAGTGCTGGAGAGGCCACTTCCACAGTGGTCAGTAAAAATGTTTTCTCCAGCTCTATTATGTCACTGTTAGGCAGTAAGTTCTTTGTAAGATGGGTGGGACTCCTCTAGGGAGCATTTTAGATGCAGAGAGGGGAAAACTCACCTATTGAAGACAATTTGCATACACAGATGAAGGGAGCACAATTCATCCAGGTATTATTCCTAGGAAATCTCTTTGCTGAGGGTCACCCCAGCTCCATTCACAGCACATGACTGAAAGCTAGGCTTTGTGCTGCAGTACCTCTCAACTTGTCTTTATGTTCAAACACAAGGCCAACTACCTATTTCAGCCTGAGACAGCAATTACCACTGTGAGTAGCAGCTCGTTAGCAAGCCTCTCATTAACACCTGGCAGTAGGACCAATCCCCTGCTCTGCTGAAATGACAAATGCAGTAGTTCAAGCCACTGTGCCACAAGAGAGCTCATCCCATCAGACACTGCTGTCATTTGGGAGATAGTGTGGTCCTTGTCACTTCCCACCTCTGTAGACATGTCACCTCCACTTCAGTGCAGATTCACAGAGTGACCTACACCACTGCCGAGATATGAGCAATAAAGATGGCAAAGATACAGCTCTAATGAGGCAGTGAATCTCTGTCCTAACAGCAACGCGGGTGGAGATAAGGTAACAGAGATTGCCCTCGATTACTGGAGAAGCCTGAAGAGAAGAGAAGACATTCCCGTGAAGAAACTCCAGTCTCTGCTCTCAGAGGAAATTTTCAGGAACAGAAACAGTGAGTACCTCTGGGCTCAAGGCTCAGTCCCAGGAATGCTGATGTCTTCTGCAAAATGATCCATGAAGAGCACAGCAACACACTGGCCTCTGCAGCACTCCGATGGTAAAGCTCCCGTTCTCTCTTCCAGGTGGCTTCTTTCACAGTCAACTGATCCAGAGGAACCTGATCGACTATTTCATACCTTTCCTTCCTCTTGAATATAAACATGTGAGAGAGTGCGTCCAGCAGGAGCTGCGTGTGCAAGGGCATCCTGAGGATGAAGACCTCATTGTGGAGATTGCCTTGGCAATGACCGACTACCCCAGTGAAGAAAGACTCTACTCCAGCAAAGGCTGCAAGACCGTAGCCTCCAGAGTGACTCTGAGCATCTAAGGCACTACAAGGCCAAACACCTCACCGTCTTGTTAAGAAACCCCAGCAGATGGGAGAACTGATAACTCCCTTTCCCCTCCCTGCAGCTCACTACACACTCCTCCTTGATGGGATTTAGGCTGTCCCCTGCCAGAGGCACCTTTTGTAGAGCTGTCGAATAAATAATCACATAGGACACCACAATAATCATGAGAGTTCAGACTAGAGGGACATAAGTGCGTGATGAGGTTTGCTCTCTTTTCCACAGAAACATTCCCAAAGTATTTTAAAGAGGAAAATCTCCCACTTCTCTGGCAAGAGTGTTTGTGCCTTAAGTCCTATTAAAACCTATTAATAAATAACATTCTCAGTAGCTGTATCAGTCTGTTTTGTACTGGCTGTCCCCTGTGTATCTCACAGAAATCAGATGGCAGATCAGCACCGCTGTTCCTGCTTTACAGGTGTGGAAACTCAAGCACAAAGGGTCTCCACAGGCACCACCATACACCAGTTCCACTGATGGACAAATGAAGCAGACACAGAAAACCCTTCCCAAGGCTCCACACCGTGTCCCCACCCCATTTCTCTGGCAGGCCCCAGGCACATCCTCCATGTTTGCTGGGCCCAGTGCACCCACCCGCGGTGGGGAAAGAGGAATAGGAGGCTCCCGCCTGCAGCTTGGGGAGCACCATTTGCACCGGGGTCTTCCAGCAAGACCTAGTGGCGTGAAGGGGAGGAATGGGGGACAAAAGATGGGGCCACTCAGTGGGGTGACAGCAAGGCCAGGGTGCAGCTCACCCCGAGGGCTATGAGGTGATGGAGGCAGTGAGGATGCCCTATGCCTCCCCTGCGCCTCTGCACCTCGCTGCCCGAGCCTCCTAATGCCGTCACGCACCATCCCTAACGTCATCCCCCCCACCATACCGCTACGTCACGGCCCGCCGACGTCATCAGCCGGGCAGCGAAAGGCCGGCCTTGCCCTTCACAAAGATGGCGGCGGCGGCTACGGGCGGGGCGGCCGTTTGCCCGGCGGGCGGAAGCGGGACCGGGAGCGGAGACGCCATGCTGCGGGCGGCCGGGCTGCTCTGGCTGCTGCTGCCGGGGCTGGGGGCGCTGGAACCGATCAGCGTCAGCTTGGCCATCGGCGTCGCCTGGGCCCTCACCGGTTACCTGTCCCATCCTAACTTCTACTGCAGCTACGTGGAGTGCTGCCCCAGCGCCGGACACCGCATCAACGCCACCGGTACGGCGGGGACGGGGGGCCGCGGGCCATGCTGGGTCTCCAGCCCTGACACGGAGCTCGGCCGGTAACCGGTCGCTGCCACGGGGGGGGCAGCCCCTGGTGCGCCTGCCAGTGGCCGTGCCATGATGAGACCCATGCCCGGCAGTAGCTGTGCTGAGCTTGCCTGGTGCATGGCTGGTGATAGGCACCCATGGGTGGCCATGCTGAACTTGCCTGGTGCATGGCTGGTGATAGGCACCCATGGGTGGCCATGCTGAGCTTGCCTGGTACATGGCTGGTGACAAGCATCCATGGGTGGCCATGCTGAGCTTGCCTGGTGCCTGGTTGCTGACAGGCACCCATGGGTGGCTGTGCCAAGCTCACCCAGTGCATGGCTGGTGACCAACCCCCACTGGTGGCCACACAATGGTGAGCTCTCCCTCTCCCCACAGCGCTGAAGGCGCAGCTAGATGCCAAGCTCTTCGGGCAGCACCTGGCCAAGGATGTGGTGCTGAGGGCAGTGATGGGCTTCACCAACAACCCCAGCCCCAAGAAGCCGCTGACACTCTCTCTCCATGGCTGGGCCGGCACCGGCAAGAACTTCCTCAGCCAGATCCTGGCAGAGCACATCCACCCTGCGGGTCTGCGCAGCAAGTTTGTCCATCTCTTCCTGGCCACCTTGCACTTCCCCCACCAAGACCAAGTCAAGCTCTACAAGGTGAGGAGGAACACAAAGTAATCCCGTTACCCCGAGTCCCTGGCTGTTGGTGCAGCGCAAGTCCCCCAGATACCCAGCAACTGGAGGTATACAGCTGGGTGTTTCCAAAGTTGGTGCCCAGGAGAGATGGAGGAGGAAATGCGTTCAGAAAGGGAAACTCACCAAAATGCCAAGAAATGTAAAGTGAAAGTAATTTCCTGGTGCTGTCCTCTCACTGATGCCATCTGCTGATTCCTGCTGCGCTTCCTGGTAGGAGAGAATCCCATCGTTAAATCCGCGCCTGCTGGTTGGCTGGGAAGGAGGGAAGGCGCTTTCTCCACAGCAGCACCTGCGGCGCCGTGTTTTGAATTTGCAACCAAAACAGTGTTGATAAAGCACAGGTGTTTTGGTGGTTACTGAACAGTGCATGCACAGCCTCAAAACTTGCTTTTTGCTTTTTCTCCTACCCCTAGCGAGCAGGCCAGGGTGAGCAAGAGATTGGGAGGGGACACAGCTGGGACAGTTGAGCCCAGTTGGCTACAGGAACATTCCATCCCATATGCTGTCATGCTCAGTAATAAAAACCGGGGTAAAAGAAGGAAGAAGGTTTTGGCTTCCAAGGTGTTCTACCACTGGCTGGGCATGTGTCTGCAGGTGTGTGTGGGGGTGATTGATTCCCTTTGCTTGGGTTGGTTTGGTTTTTTTCCCCTCTTGCCATCACCTATCAAAATATCTGTGAGTTTTCTTGCTTTTGTTCTTCCCCCTCTCTGCCCCTTCCTGCCGAGGTGCGTGGCTGCTGCCGGATCAACCCACCACACTATGCAATGAGGAAGTGTAGCCCACACGAGACATTTTTCAAGGGACTTCATTCCTAGCCATTAGATTTCTGATCTTTATGTTTGATAAGATATGGTTTCTGTCTAAGAAAGGAAGCACTGATTTATTTTATTTTTTTTTTTTAATAAAAAAGCACCTTTCTTGTCTTCAAGATTTCCCATCTCAGCCTGTTTTTTGTGCCTTATCCATACACCGAGGAGAAAGAATGAGCAAGTCTCTTATCTGTGAGCAGGAAAAGAATTTACATTTAGATTCAGCATCAAGTGTTAAAGGCATCAGTCATAGAGTTTGTGGTCCTCTCTTCAAAGAAAAAGTATGTGATGCTGACATTTGAAAGGCTGTCACAAGCCTGGAGGCTGTCACATACATATATTTTGCAGTACCTCCCCAAGAGACCTCATTTTTCAGTGTTCTTCAACTTCTCTTTCCAGGAACAGCTACAGAACTGGATTCGGGGCAATGTCAGTGCCTGTCCCCACTCTGTCTTCATTTTTGATGAGATGGACAAAATGCATCCAGGTCTCATTGATGCCATCAAGCCATTCTTGGACTATTATGAGCAGATTGATCGGGTGTCCTACAGGAAAGCCATCTTCATCTTCCTCAGGTCTGTAGCACCCGTTTTGGTCATTTTGAGATACTGAGATAAATCTGCGTGTGTGATGATAATGATGTTCCTATGGGACCTCATTCAAAGAACAGCAAAAGAACCACTCTGGAGCCAAGACCTGCTCTGGAAAGACAGAGGGGGGTGCTGTGAGCTGCCACATGGCCTGTGGCTGTGCTGAAGGAGGACTGATGTGGGGCAGAAGACCCCATCTGAGCTCACGAGCCTGGCCCAGAGCACAGATCCTGTTGGAGCACACATTCTCTGCGAGAAGTTCTCTGCATTGGCTGCACTGATGGGTCTGGCTGGGCTGGAGTTAACTGTCTTCATAGGAACTGGTTTAGTGCTGTATCTGGGATTTGTGGCTGAAAACAGTGTTGATAAGGCACCGATGTTGTGGTTGTTTCTGGATGGTGCCTGCAAAACTTCAAGGCCTTCTCTTTTTCCCATGCTGCCCCCAGCAAGTAGCTTGGGGTGGGCAAGAGGATGGGAGGGAATGCAGCTGGGACAACTGAGCTGAACGGGCCAGGGGAATAATCATATTCAATACCATGTAATGTCACGCTCCACAATAAAAGCTGGGGTAGAGAAAGGAGGGTTCACCTTCCCAGGTGATGGTTCTTTTTCTGACTGTGGGGATTGAGACTGATTTCTTTAGCCTTCCTTGTTGGTTTTTTTTTTCCCTCCTCTTTTCATTACCTATTGAACTGTCTTTATCTCAACCCACAAGTCTTCTCACTTCTGCTCTTCCTATTTTCTCCTTCCATCCCACTGAGGTGGGAGAGTGTAAGCAAGCAGCTGTGTAGGTGCCTGGCTGCTGGCTGGGGTCAACCCACCACAGGCAGATGGCTGTTTGAAGAACTGGAGACTTGCCCTACATTTTTTGGCTTAAGGGTCTCTGTTTTGTTGATTTGTTTGATGTCAAGAAGATTAGCAATAAATGTATCTTTCTAAAAAAGAAATTTTGGTTCAGTTGTGTCTGTGTTCACCACTTCATTTTTTTTTCTCCTATTGACAGCAATGCAGGTGGTGACTTAATTAATAAAGCAGCTCTTGACTTCTGGACAAGTGGAAAGCGCAGGGAAGAGATTCAGCTGAAAGACCTGGAGCTCCTGCTGTCTGTTGGAGTCTTCAATAACAAGAACAGTAAGTTACTTTCCTCAGGAAATGAGAAGTTCCTTTTACTTCAGAACACAGGTTTCATCTCGTGACCCTGCCCTGCTTTTCCCTTTCCCCCGACCGCTCCAGGTGGACTGTGGCACAGCAGCCTCATCGACAGGAACCTCATTGACTACTTTGTCCCCTTCCTGCCCCTGGAGCACAAGCACGTGAAGATGTGCATCAGGGCTGAGATGACAGCCCGTGGCTACGCCGTTGATGAGAAGATCGTCCAAGCAGTGGCTGATGAGATGACGTTCTTCCCCAAAGAGCAGAAAATCTACTCTGACAAAGGCTGCAAGACTGTACAGGCCAAGCTGGATATTCATGAAGACTTTGTGTTGAGAGATACAAAAGCCAAGGGGTGATTTTACCCGTCAGGTCTCCAAAGCACTTTCGGAGCTTTTGGAAACCTGTGTGTTTGCACTGAAACTTTTTTTACTGTTGCAGGGAGTACGGTGAAAATACCAGAATGACCTGTGTGAGCTTTTTAACTTTTTTTTTTTTTTTTTAACTTAAAATCCCACTGTTCATCTCTGAACTGGCCTGTATCCAAATGTTGCCCCCTTTATTTTTCTTTTAACCTATAGAGAATTTCTGATGGCACACATATAGCACTGGATACAGCCTCTCCTGCTTTATTCTAAACGCTGGGATTACTAAGTATTTAAATTCCTCTTTTCACAAAAACTAGACCAGAGCAAAGGAGAACAGAGGAATTCTTTTGGGCAGTCACATTCCTTGCCTTGTATGTGGTCTTATTCATGGCGTAGTGAAATGATGGGATGCGTGGTGTGTTCACAACCATGACAGTGTCTGTGGGGGTAAATACCAATAAGAGGCTGGTATGGTGTAAAGATTCCTCTCCTTCACAGCAGATTGATGATGTTGTGGCTTCTGCAGAGGAGCATCAGCTATTCAGGGACAGAAGGGTGCGATGGTAGTTTATGTCTGAGCTGTGGCTTCCTATCACATCTCCTGCTACAGTAATGGAAAGTCATGATGAGATCAGGGAAATCTAGTCCTAGTTAATAAAGAAGAATGGGGGAGGACCTAACTGCTTCCTCCTCTGCTTCTTTAGGTAAAAAGAAATTGTAAAAGAAACTTTGTATTCTTCTAACTAAGGGGGGTAAATAAATTTGTGTGGGAACTGCAGGGTGTTTGTCTTCCTAAGCAGAGGGACCCATCTGAGGGAGCTGACTGTTGTAACACACTAAGCCAGTCTCCTGTTTTTAATGAAAAAAAGAAAAAAAAACAACCCCCAAAAAACTCTTGTGAGGGTTTGACTCTTACATCTTGTCAGGTTAGTCTGCACGTGGGCTCCTGGGCCTGAAGTCTGCAAGATCTTTGGTGGTCCCTCCCCACTGCACCCAACAGCCTGGGAGTGGGTGACAATGCTCTCACCTTGCTTGGAAGATACCTTCAGGGCAGAAGTTATTTTTAATAGTGTATTTTTTTACTGAATGTAAGCAACAGCCAAACTAAGCTTTTCCTCAAGAGCCACAGAGAAAGGGGTATGGGAAATGGGAGCCATCAACAACAATCCCATGCTTCACTAGATAAGTATGTTTTATAGTAGCTTTTAACATTAAAGAATGCCTGTGTTGGAAGGGTGATTGATGAGTCTGGAAGATGGGAAAGATTGATCTAACCTTCACCCACTTAGTAAGGCTGGGGTTTAAAACTCTGTTGCAAAGCTTTAACTCTTTCATCATCCATCACTTGTGGTCAAATATTGTAGTGTGAGACAGAAGTGCCTATTGCTTGGTTGATTGTAGTGTGTTTTTTAAACTGGCATGAGGGATTGGGCTATTTTTGTGCTGCAGCATTTACCCCCTCATTTGTACCTGAACTTGCTTTATGATGTGATGCGGAACTTATGGGTCTCAACACTATTATGTTAATGCAAATTACAACAGAAAGCTTAGCATTTAAGCTCTAAACTAGAAGTGCCAATTGCCTTTTACAACCCCACGTGGAATTTGTCAAATGTTGGCAAACTCTTCACACTGATGCAATCTCCAGAGCCAAATGCTAGCAAGGCATTAACCTTGGGACATTGGACTGTTACTTCTCATGTATAATGTTTTGCCTGTTAACTGACTTACTCATAGGTGTAAATGCTGCATCCCGTTTCAGGTACTCCAAAATACTTGTGCAATTTCAAAACACTATATATTACTACTGTAGTACGTTTGGAATAAATCTTAAGTCACTTTTCTCTCTTGGTTTAATCATTTACAGCTATGAGAGGACTCGTTTAGGCAGTTTTCAACTAGCTGCTCTACAGCTTTCTTTTAAGCTTCCCTTATTAAAAAATTGTTTATAACAATAGCTAAGGAGATTAATTTAGCCTGTTGAGTCATCCAACAGCACACTAAGCCATTCAAGAGTTAAATACAGCTCAGGAGAAACAAACACTTGTGAAAGAGTCTTAAAAGTCCCTGCCTGTTCCACTTCATAGTTATTAAAAGGTATCTCCTACCACACTGCCAGGCACTGCAAGACAAGTAATTCTCAGGGAGCTCGTTTAACCATCCCTCTGGAAAGCTGGCATTCAAGGCAGCTCTTCACCTCTCCTCTGGCTGGCAAAGGCACCACAGGGCTACAGGCTTTCATCCTACATCCACGGGGCCGGAGCATCTGCAACCTCTCCAGCACTGAAAAGAAAGCCAGTATGTAAATAAGAGTCTAACTGAAAGGAGGTTCTGGGCTGTTGGCAGCAGCTCACACCTCGCTCAACAGTCAGTTGTTCCCGCTGTTGTGTTGTAAGGATGCAGAAGAAAACTCATTAGGGAGCACATATGGGAAGTGAGAGCTCTCTTGTTCATCAGGGCTTTGCACTGTGCCTGCACCACTGGGCACACAAACAGCTTGGCTCTTTGGCCCAGGGCATCAGAGATGAATCTCTAAGCCCAGGTCGCCTCTTTCTAGCAAAAGCAGCTCTTAATACATTGCTGTATTTTAACCATAGTCTCTAATTTTATGAGAACAGCATGGGACCTTGGAACGTTCCCTGCAGAAGGAGGTTGAATTAAAGTAGCAGTTGCTTGTGCCGGACTGTGGTAAGAACAAACAAAATTCAGTCTCAGCAACTGTTCAGCTCCTCTCACCTGGCCAAGGACTGTCTCTCTAAGGATCAGACCTTTACTCCCATTTGACATTTTCTTTTAAGTTGCCTGATCCAGTTTCCAGTGCCCTATTAAAAAGAATAATGGTCAAAGTTACCCAGTCACAGCAAGAAAGAGCGAGCAAAGATCTGAGCTTTGAAACCGTGCGGTCTAAAGGGGAGGGAAAACAACAGGATCAAGGCTAGGAGTGATTTCAGGCACACATTCCTTTTACCCAGATGCTCGTAGCCAGGTCTGCTGTTTTCAAGGACAAGAAAAGAGATTAAACAGAGGCAGCCTCAACTCTTTCAGTATCATTTCTACACCCTCTAGAGGAAGCTTCCACTCACTCTAAGCCATCTAGGGCTAAGATAGGATTAAATACTTGCTCCCATTGTATGTCAAACACCAGTACCAATGCTGCAATGGCACATAAATCAGAATTAAGAGCGTAGTTAATGCTGGAAAAGCTACAGCACTTCTTGGTTGAGCTATTTCTTTTGATGAGAAGGTACCAGACAGTAGTAAAAGTTTATCATTCTCACATCTGCTTTTTTCCATGAGCCAGTCATTTGCTATAATCAGGAGGCCAAAGAAACAGATAAATACCCCAGTTCAAAGTGTTCATTTGCTAATAACTACTAGGACTGATAATTTGCCTATTATACAACTGGACAGCTGAAGTTTTACTGACCCTCTTTTCTTTTTTTCCCCCCCTCGCAGAGAAAACTTCCAAGATGCTGCCACTGAAAACGTAAGAGCCTGCAGGGTGTTCCAGATTGGGAGGAGGAGACGAGAAGCAGAGTTTTAACCAGTCTCTAGAAGTTCATCCTTGTGCTACCGTTGAGCACATACACAGCTAGAAAGTCCACCTCTATGAAATCCGTGTGAGTGCAATTAGTACTGATGGTCTAGAAGCGTAGTTTCCACTCCAAACTTCATCTGTTTCCCTTTCAGCAGGCAGCACAGTCACATCTCCCTCCATCTATCCCTTTTGAACTCAAGAAGGGGGATAGCCTGTATTCCAGCAGAGCTGAACGCTTCAGCCAGAAATGTGGTATGCTCTTCTGCAACAAGTATTTAGTTTGTGCACAATTAAACATCAAATCACTCAATGCAAAGAACACCAGAAGGTAACTAAGAAATACATTTCTGATGAGAAAAGTTTATTTTGATTAGAAACTGGAGTGAAAACAAGCCTTTGCAGTGCTCACATTTAGAAACAAGTCTGACACTCTGTGCAGTAACTTCACTTGGCACATCTCTTTTTTCCCAAATGCCTTTGGCTCTGTCTTCATCCCTGCTTCAGAGTCATACAGTATTGTGAGAACAGGAAAAAGGGAAAACCCTGCAAGCTGGCCTACTCTACAAGTAGGTGAAGAGGGAAAACAACCCCCTCTTTTCCATTTCCTTGATGTAAAATTTAACCTGCACACATTTCCCATTAAATTACACTCTGTCCATGAAGCTGACTCACCAGTCAGAAAGCACACTTTTCTCCTTCCTGGAAAAGCCTGCTGTGGGCAACTGTATGCATAAAAACCCCCCAAATAAGAACCAACTCCACTGATGTGGCAGTGAAGGATTTTAACTCACTTCCTTGAAATATAAAGTTCGACCACTATTTGCATCAGAAGGTTTCACATTCTTGGTTTGACATGCAGAAGGCCAATTTATACCACTCTTTTGAGAGGAGACAATGGTACTGCATGATGCTGGATACTAGACTCCAGATTTTTATAATTACAGAATTCCTCCCTCATCTTTACTGCAACCAAGGTGTTCAAGCAGGAGAGACAAATATCTTACTTTTTAATGCAGTTATAGGAATATTCCCCCACAGGCCGAATGAAATATTTCACAGACATGGGAACTTTGATTAAAATTCTCATTGTTCTCGAGAGATCACCCCCATCAAACCAAAACCCAATTAAAATTCGGTCGCAATCTCAGTCCTTCTATACGTGCCAACAGGCTGCCAATGGTTCTGGTGATCAACACACGATCTGAGAGGAACCTTCGGTGCTGTCACAGACCTCTGTATCCGCGAGGCAGTTCTTCCTTACCTTGGCAACACCAGGCTGAAGTACTTGGGAGCCATGACTAGTGACAGAATAAAAACACAGAGGCACTGCTGCTTATTTACACACCAGTTAAAAAGTAACGTTCCTTTCTTTAAAAAGTGCTTAAAAATGAAATGTCCTGGGTACTCCACTTCGTAATTAAATTAAATTTGCTTCTTTGCAGGTCGCAGCAATAAAGCATTAGAAGTCATAGTAATAATCCAGCTTTGCATCCACAGTTTTACATCCTTTATCTGAGTAGATTCTCTCCTCTCTGGGGAAGTAGGTCATTTCG
Source organism: Nycticryphes semicollaris (assembly GCA_013400055.1). NCBI lineage: Eukaryota > Metazoa > Chordata > Aves > Charadriiformes > Rostratulidae > Nycticryphes > Nycticryphes semicollaris. The sequence goes on along the minus strand of VXBJ01000184.1, from coordinate 202,255 downwards.
TCGGCTATTCTGGTTAAAATGTCTTCATCCACAACATAGCCACGTGATTCAATCTCCACCCTGATGCACATTTTCACATGTTTGTATTCCAGAGGCAGGAACGGAACAAAGTAGTCAATGAGATTTCTATCAATCAATGTGCTGTGCCAAAATCCACCTATAAAGGGAAAGGGAAGAGGTTTGTTTTCACTCCCCTTGTTAAACACTACCATGGGCTGAATGGCAGCAAGAGGCATATCATAGTCCTCCACTACACACCAGTAAGAATTTACCTGTGTTTTTAAGGCCCTATGATGCCCAGGTAAGCCCAAATATAAGCCCTTTCTCATAGTACTTTGTGCACAAAGTTTTGGACAGACACACAAATTGTGGTCTGACTGACCACATTCTGACTGAATGATTTAAGCCTTGCTCCCAAGGTGCCAGTCTCATACCTTCCCCTTTCTCACCTAGCAAGGAACAATTTCCCATCTCATCAGCTCTCCCAGCTTGTCTTCCTCCTCCCTTTGGAGACTGCACCTAACCTTACTTAAAAAAAATATAAATAATGCAGTAAGCTTGTTTTCAATGCTATTTTTAGACCATAATTATATTAAAAACCCTTTCCACCAGAAGTCCTGTGCAAGAAAGCCTAGGAAGCACTGAGCTGATCACAGCCAGGCTGCCATGTCAGCTTGTTCTCCATAAATAGCTCGAAAATAAGTGCCTGAAGGCTTTTAACAGACCGAGCAAGAAAGGCTAAGTGGATTGGGGGCCAAGGAAGTGGTTTCCCCATAATAAGACATTTGATTGGTTAAGGATTTTTCAGCTAATGTGTTATCTAACCTTACTGCCTAGATTTCTGTTTGCTTTCTCTTTAGCCCATTAATGGACAGCATAGACTTCTCCCAACGTGGGATCCAATAGACAGCAAACAGGCTGGTAGCCAAGATGTATACAGAGCTCCTTAACCTTCTTTTCATCTCAAGAGCATCTGTAAACCCCAAAACTGCACTGTGCCTCCTTGCTAGCCACATGGAGGACACATCAAGTAGAAACCATAGCTGTAAAAACGCAGCCTGTCCCTTTTGTGGAAGTTTTACCACTTCAAACAATCACAGTTTTACTCACTATTTTTGTTATTGAAGACAGATACAGACAGTGCATTTTGCATATCTGTGAGCTGTATATCTTCCCTAGTCTTCCCGTTTCTCCAGAAATCCAGTGCCACCTCTGTTATCTTTTCAGCTCCTGCATTGCTAAGTTAAGAGAAAACAAAGACTGTAGCTTGAGGTAGTTTTAAAAGGCACCGCAGGTACAGAACAGCAAACTTGAGAAGCTACTTCTTACCTGAGGAATATGAAGATGGCTTGTCGGTACGACACCCCATCCAGAAGCTCATAGTAGTCCAGGAATGGTTTGATGGAGTCAATGAGTCCCGCGTGCATTTTATCCATTTCATCAAATATGAAGAGCGATCTGGGACAGATGCTCACATTTCCCCGAATCCATGACTGCAGCTGGTCCTGAGTGACATAAAATTAAAAGACATTGAATGAGTTTGTGTTGAAAAGAGAGAAAATAGCACTTCTGCTTGGTTTTGTCCTGAAAGAGTAATTTCAATAGTGGCATTTTAACACCTTTGGTTTCTTGACTAAAACACGGTTAAAAGCTGTAAATAAAATCAACAGAATCTCATGCTGCTTCTGAACAAAATTCAAGACATCAAGAGACAGGTGTCTTTTAAGAAGGGCTTGTAATTGCCTTTTTTAATCTAAACGATTAAGCACAGGGCTGAGAGTTGAAATCTGTTTCTGCTTTTTGCCCATCTTAAAAGTATTATTCAGAAAGGCTAAATGGTTTAGCGTATTTAAAGATTCTCTCACTTAAGTGTTACACTTAAGATCAATAGTAAAGTAATTGGGGAAAAAAAAGTGTTGATCTGCTGGCACAGGAATAAGAAGTAACCATTTTAACCATTTTTAATGATTCAACTTCTTTTTTTCTTCTTACATTCACTGTTTACTTAGTCCCTGAATTGCAGAGGCAGTGCAGGGAGGTGGCACTGGGTTCACTGTGGGCAAGAAGCAATAGGTCCTTCTGCTGCCTTGGGCAGCAAGTGTCCCAAGTGTAATCACCTCGAAACAAAACCAGAAAAGGATCTGGTTTATTTTAAAACAGCTCAGTCACAAGAAGGGGGAAAACGAGCTGTAAAAGAGGAAACAGATATTTCCTCCATTTTAGAAATCAGAAACCACCCCACTCCCATCTTTAAGGTGTAAAAACGGAATATAAACATTCAGTACTACAAAAAGACAGTGGCACTCACTGTACCTCTCAAACTCTGCTGTTAAGAAAGTTAGAACAAACAAAAAAAAAAGCCCAGAAAACATGCATCTGAGCTATTGCTCCACGTGATATCCACCTGCCACAGCCCTGCACTGCCACAGACTGGCAGAACAACTCCAAATAAGTTTATTTGTACCTTTCTGGCACCAGAGTATTTTGATTTTGTTTTACAGCCAGGAAATGGATGCATAATAAAACTAAAGAATCTCCTCAGTGTGCAGTGAAACTGAAAAGCACTCCCATGCCAAGTCTTAGCAAAATGTAAAACAGAAAGATGACCATATATTATTTTCCCTAAAAAGAAAGGCAAAACACATGCTAAAAAAGCTTTACATTCATAGGAAAACCAGTCCTAAGTTACCAAGTTCTGTACAGAAGATTCCAAACTGTCAATGGCTAATTTTACTGCAGAAAACAACATCTAGGTTTCTGCTATCGTTCATGCCATAACATTTATAAATCAATACAGCAGCCACTGCATCAAAGCTGTGCTCCAGCAAACTCTTACCTTGTAGAGATTGATGCTGTGAGCGTGAGGGAAGTGTAAAGTTGCCACAAACTGGTGGACATATTTACTCTGCAGACCTCCTTTATAAATGCTTTCAGCTATTATCTTACTGACAAAGTTTTTGCCTGTTCCAGTCCACCCATGCAATGAGAGGGCAAGAGGTTTTTTGGCGTTGCTGTTGTTCAAGAACCCCTTCACGGCCTTTACAACCACCTTGTTCACCAGGTGCTGCCCGAACAGCTTCTTGTCCAAATTCTCCTGCAAAGCTGGACGGAGAGACCACCCTGTCAACATCGAGGAGGGAGAGGAGCAGGTGGGAGCCCCACCCGCTTCTCTTTCCTCCTTCCAGGAGGGTCCACCACCCACCCCAGCCCACAGGCTGCCAGCCCTGGGGACAGGGGGCAAAGGACCGGCCAAGCTGTAGCCACGGCCCACGGGGAGGCTCCAATGGGCAGGCGCCCTCAGGCAGACCTCCAGAGGCAGAGCCCCACCGGGAGGCCACACAAGCCCCGTGGGGAGACCTTCATGGCGAGGCCCTCACGGGAAGGCCACACAGGCCCCATGGGGAGGCCGCCCAGACCCTGCCCACCTCCCGCGGCCTCCGCACCCCCCCAACGCCCTCCCGCAATACCCCCTCAGCCTGCTCCTGCCCCCAGCCCCCCCTCAGCTCCGTACCGGCGGCGGCCCGCCGGTCGTGCCGCTGGAGGCAGCACTCCCTGAAGTAGCAGTAGAGGCGCGGGTAGGAGATGATGCCGGTAAGGGCGGAGGCGGCAGCGCCCGCGATCGCCAGCCCCAGGCTAATGGGCTCCACGGCGCTCGCCGGCCCGAGGAGCAGCGGCAGCAGCGCCAACCCCAGGGCCGCCCGCAGCGCACCCCGCCGCAGCTTCATGGCCCGCCCGGCCCCCACCGCCGGCTCCGCCGCCGCTTCCGCCCCGCCGCGCCGCTTCCGCCGCCGCCATCTTGGGTGCGGGCAGAGGCGGGGCTGAGGCTGAGGGCGGCCGCCATGTTGGACGGGCACCCGCGGCTGTAATTAGCTCAATGGCGACCTCGTGTGGTTCAGTTGATGAAGTACTGGGATAACGTTAGCTTAATGCCCTGTCCGTAGGTACTCGTGGGGAAGGCCACCCCAGGCTGCACGGGGGCACGGGCTCAGAGACAGACTTGCATATTTACCTGACCCACAGAATTTTCCCCTTTTCTGAAAGAAAGTAAAATGTGGGGCTATCCCAGCCCTCCCTGCAGTTTCCTCTCCTGAGTGATGGGACATGGATACTTGCACAGCCACGGGAGACCCTGCTGACCGGTACCACCAGCACCCAGCAACCATCAGCCTGCATCCCAGAAGGAAAAATGCCATTTACAATTGATTAAAACCACGTTTATTATCGTCAGGTTACAAATCTTGCCTTCAAACTCCCACACGTTATACCTCCTCAGAAGATGTGGCTGACACCAGCTGCAGGGCCTCTGGCTTCTTCAGCAGCTGCCATAGCGACCCTGTCCCCAGAGCTAAAAGTGAGATTTTCCTCAAATCCAACAGTCACAACCTGAAGCAATTTTCTTCTTCTTCCCAGCTAAAATAAAATGCAGTGAACAGCTACAGAAATAAGTCTGCAGGGGGAAAAAGATACAAAACAACGCAGTATGTGATATAAAACCCCCAGTGCTGTGTGTCTGCGGCGGTTCCTTGTGCTGAGGACAGACCCCATGAGGCAGCATCAGGCACGGCCATCATCCCATCATCAATTTCTTCCCCAGCACTTCCAATCCAGCCCTGAGGAGCAGTGACACTGAACATGCTGCTGAAGCATCTCAGCCTCAGACACCCCGCCCAGCTCGGCCCTTAAGAACAAACAGAATCTCTTACAAAATTACATTCAAGCAAACCAGCTTTCACCCTTCCCTTTATATTTATAAGGCAAACAGCACTGCTGCTTTCAAAGGACCTCTTTCTTGTAATTTTTTTTTTAAGGGTGAAAGAATGCCAACCATGATAGCTCATGTTCTTCTAAAATAAAAGTTTATAACTAAAAATAAGCTATATACAAGTTTTTATGGACCAAAGAGTTCAGAATCACCTGCCAGCTGATTCACTACAGTGTCACAAGAAAAGCTTTGTAGGTAATACCAGTATATGAAGGTAGCGACTCTCTGCATATCCATTTCAGGTCACCAACACAAACTCCTTTATTGGTGGAAAATGAGAGCAACTGCAAAGACTTCAGTCCATGCTTATCAGTATCGCCTATTCATCTTCTTGAATTTCTCATAGTGATAATCATCTGTAGCTTTTTCATTGAGAGGACGTTTGCGATTTGGAGGAGACCCTTGAAAAGAAAGAGAAGGAAGTGTTAGTTACCCATCCTTCCACAGGAGACATTTCCTTAACTCCACCACTTCCCTTATACCCCTTGCTCTGCGAAAGGGTACGGCTTTAGCTGTCACTGCTTCCCAGCCTTGTCCCTCTTGCTGCTCTAGCTTTCATCACACCCTTCTCAGCCAGCTTTGGCAAGACACTTCAGGTGGGACCTTCGCTCCCCCACCATTGGGCATCTCTAAAGACACCTCCCATTTAGAGGGCTTCATGTGTGACCTGCTAGGGCACATCAAGTGCACTCAGAGAAGAGAAGGTAAGAAGAGCCAGATAATTTCTCTGTGCAAGACCCCCAAAGAGTTTCAGTGTCTCTCTTTATGACATTTCAGATTAGGAACATACGCTCAGGTTCTGGCCTCTCCGTATCCCCCACTCGCAGTGGACGGGGCTTGGGCTCTTCTCTGTTCCTTCGCACTGGTGCATTGAGCTCCTCGTGATAAACTGAAAGAGGGAAAACATCAGATAAGGACTATTATCTGGAGCAGTGTTATGCAGAGGGACGTAATTCCATGGCATTTGTCACATCTGATCTTTAGCAGAAACAACAGAACCTCCAAACAAGCGTTCTTGTAATTGGTTTCTATGCATACTCAATACACACAAGATGGGGGATGGCAAATTTCGGTAGTACTGTTCCAACAGAAGTTGCCTGAAGACTAATTTCCTTCAGAACACACAACTCTGACTCCAAAATTCCCCTGTACGCAGGGTTAGACACAGCAGGAGGCTGCCTTTCCTCCAGATGGCTGCCGTATGAGGGGCTCTCCCGGAAATTACTTCCCATCTCCTGTCTGGTAAGGTCTATGTTTGCTTGACCACCTGTCTGCTCGGGGAGCCTACAAAATGGATTGTCTCAATTACAAACCATCATTTATAATGGCAGATGAGGCAGGCATTTCCAGCACACGCTCAAGAAACAACTCAAAGAAAAACTCTTGAAATTTATGAGGCAGTGTCAGCTGCGAGTTCAAGAGCAGAAAGTCAAGCCGTGAATAATATGTCCCTCTCCTTGCTGGGGATAGAAGAAAAAGACCAAGCCAGATGGGGTCTGTCTGAGCATCCCAGAAAGAGGAATCAAACAGCTGCTTGTGCTGAGACACAAATCAATTTCTCCTGCATCAGGCTCTGTCCCAACTGACTGCTTCGCTTCAGCAGAGGAACGGGTCACACCTGGGCCGGGAGAGCTATGTGACACTTACATCTGTTGTGCTGGACGTAGTTAACAGCCATGTTGGTGGGAACAAAAGAAGTTTCACTGTCTTTCTTTTTGTTCTGCTGCTCTGCCAGCAGCTTAGCCTTGGCCTCTTCAGTTGAGATGATGTTTTTTATTTTTGCGCTAGAAGAAAAACGATAAAAACCACTCATTCCTCTGTAGAAAGGGCACTAGGCAGAGAAGTGCTAAGTGCATGGACTTAGGGGACAGTAATAACACTGCTGTGGTATCCAACATGTTTTTTGAGGGAGGAGGCAGTGCTCTAGAAACAGATGCTTTGTTTAAAAGGCAAAAGGGAAACTTGCATCTGTACTGCATCCTCTTTCTGTGCAGGGCATAGATGTATTGTGCTAGTCACAAAAATTAAGAGCCTTCTCCCAGAAGTCATGCAATGGAGCAGCACCAGAGCCCTATCACTGTGGAGAACATCCTGTGCTAGATACCACCTTAATCCCATCCCAGAGCCCAACTGGGGCTGTCTTCCCCAGCCATACCCCTGCTCTGCCCATCAACAGCTGCCAATCCTGTGATTAACGTACTCAATTCCCAGGTCCACTTCGGGAATGCCGCTCAGCATCTGGTTGGACAACATCTCCTCAGTCTTCTTGGCAGAGGAGACACGGATGTTCTCTGGCAGCTCATATAGAGAGTCCTCAGCATTTTTTAGCTTCACCTTCTGCTCCTCGTTCTCCACGATTCCCTTTCTCTTCTTCAGCTCCGTCTCAATGTACTTCATCCTAAACAGCAGCAGACAAGGGACACACAGTATTTAATTCTGCTTTCCGTCCTCTGTCACAGCACTGCTGGGTACAGCTGTACCCCTGTCCTGAGAGCAAGGAGAAAGGAATGAGTTATCTCTCTCAAAGAACTCAGCTAACAACCACAGCAAGAAGCAACTGTGCAAGAAACGATCAGATCCTCCAAGCTCTTTCACCACCAGCAGGGAAGGCTCCCACTGGTATCTAATGCCAGGCACCTTGGTTGGCACCTCCTGGCTTTGTCCATGAAAAAGCCTTCTCAAGGGCAGCAGCTGGAAGGTGAAAGGGCAAATGGAAGTTGACAGGACAACTGGGAAAATGTTCTGGGACTAGTCTGTATCAAAGATAAAACAACCCCCACGTGAGGGGACACCCAACCCCAAATTCAACATCCCAAACAAAATGCAGCACAACTCACATGTCAGCATCTTCATCCCGCCTGTTGGTTTCAGCTGAGAAGGAAGTTCCCAAGTTTAGATCTTCCTCTTCATTAATCCTAAATGGAAGCAACAATGTTTACAGTTTTTGGTTTGGGGCTGTGGTTTGTTTGGTCTTCAGAGCTCTTGTGCACCCACCTGTCCTTGCCTCTTTCTTTCAGCTTCTTCATGTCCACCATTCCCCCAGATTTTATCTTAAATGGGTCATCCTGTAAAAAAAAAATGAAATGATGAATAATCCTGAAGCTTCCCTTCAATTTCATGCTGGTCTCTGGGATTAACACCCCAGAGAACATTTAGGGACTGAGCTGTGACATGAGTCCTGCCCCAAGCCAAACAGGGATTGGCTGGACCACACTGGTGTTTTCACACCGTTACATCCGAGCCCCAAGGTGACCAAAGTGTCCAGCACTTACCACAAGTGTTGCTTCTTCTTGCAACTTTTCTCCCACAAGCAGAGCTACGGCACTAATCAAGCGGAGAGAGAAAGTAAAGACGTTTCAGTGGAAGGAATTTACTGTTCCATGACACCATCAGACAACGTTAACTCACACCCATGGTGCTGCATCCCTTACCTCACCCCATTGGGTCGCTTTCTGAGGCTCTGAACTTCTTTGGTTTCCTCAAGTTTTAACCTAAAGGAAAAAATATTTGACTTAGGACTTGATGCTTTGTTTTTTGTTGATTAATTTGGTTTCCTGCAGTTAAGATGGAATCTTCTAGACAGGCCTTGCCTTAAAACTCTGCACATTAGTAGCCACTTTTCTGGTTACAGATTTGATACATATTTTTTATTTTACTTTATTTAAGCAATTCCAGGTAGAAAAAAACCACATTACATCTGCTGGATATGTCATATGTCTGTTCCACACGCCTTCCCTCAGCCGAGGAAAGAAGCACCCAAGCACAGAAAGGCTTTAACAAGAAGCTAATATTGGAAGAACGAGTCCATCATCGTTGGTGTTGGTCCACAAAGATCTCCAGGCAACGTTCTCCTCACGGGAAAACAGAGGGTGACTAAGAAACATGAATTAATGTGGGGCACCTTCACTCCTTCAACAACTGACACCAGCTGTTTCTCACGAGAGGGCAGAACTAAGGAAGCACAGAATTTGCAGCAAAATTAGCAGCAGCTCTCAAGTGAACGTCAGGCAAGTGAGTGGATGTCGAGATACATCGTGACTCAGAAAGTTTAGGGTGAATTTAAAGACCAAGCCTCTCTCTATATAGTAACACGTGTTCTGAATTTCTCCAGATATTCAGACTTTTCCTAATTATGGATGTATTCCACTGTCTCCCATGAACTATGCATCATAACATACTTTGCAGAAGCAAAATAAGGACAAGAAAGATCCTGCTTGAAGGCAAGGACCTGCAAACGACAGGGTCCATCTGTGAGGGCCAGTTTCTGAGGGGAACGTCGTGCGAGGCCAACCGCGGCGCTGCGCCTCTCCCGGTGACCCCGCGGGGCTCTCGGTGTCCCCCTCGCTCCTTCCACGGGCTGTCCCGCCCCGGGGCCGACACATCCCGGAGGAAAGAGACAAGGAGTTTCCGTGGGAGAGATCCCCCACCTGCAAAACGGCCGGGGCTGCCGGCGGGTTCCACCGCCCCCGCCAGTCCCCACACACCTGACCTCCTCCGCCACCTGCTCATCCTCCTCCTCCTCTTCCGAGTCCTCCCTCCGCCGCCGAAACGACTTCTTGGCGGGCATGGCGCCGGTTACTGCACTCCGCCGCCACACTGCGGGTCCCCCCGGCCAGGCCTCTCCGGGCCACGTCGCACAGCGATGACGCTCCAACCCCGCGACGAAGCCGGGCGGCACCGCTCTTCCGCCAGCACCGCGGCCGGGCAGGAACCGCCCGCCCCGTTCCCGCCTCTCCGGTCACCGGCGGGGCCTCCCGCCGCTCCGACCCCCCCTCTCGCCCCCTGGTGCCGAGAATTGCCCTTTCCCGTTCAGTGACGGGGGACGCCGTGTTTATCGCCGTCCCGGCCAAGCTCCTTCGGCCGGACGCGGGTTTCTGTCAGGGCCACCACAGGGAAAAGGCGCCCGGGGCAGCGCTGGCCGCACTCCGTGGTTCGGCTTATCCGCGCCCGGTGCCCCGCGCCGAACCGGTGCCGAAGCCCCGCCAGGCGCCGCGTCCCCGCCGCCGGGGTTCGCCCCGCCGAGGGGGAGCGGCCACCCTGGGCTCAGGGAGCCCTCGGGACCGGCCCCCACGGAGGCAGCGCCGCCGCCGCCCGCCTCCTCCCCNTGGGGCAGACGGCCTTGGCAGGGGGCGAGGCGGTGGCGGCCGGGGGGCTCCGGGCCACCCCCCCGCCGAGGTGCGGCGGTGCCCGGCGGGGGAGACCCTGAAGCCCCCAGAGCTTGGTGCTTTCCCCGGGGCGATGGCGGCCTTCTCACTCCCGGAACGGGACCCTCCGGTGTGGCCGGTGTTTCCGCCGGTGTCTCGTCCTGCCCCAGTCCGGCGGCGGGTGGGGATATTGATATAAACTTCTCTCACGCTTAGTCCTTAGGAGAAGACTTGTATTTTGGGGGGGTCTCCTGTGCTTAGGAAGCGACGTAGCAGGGCAAGGGGAGGTTTCTTGAAGGTGTTTATTTTTTCCCAAAAAATTACTCTCTAGATGTGCCATCATGTTGTGACCTCCTGTAATAAATCTGTGTCAAAACCTGATCACCTTGGCCTGTTCTGCATAAACCACCTAGATTGCCATTTCATGATGCGATGCAAACGTCGAGCTAAGAGTCAGAATCGCCTGGTTTCTGGTTCTTCCTTGTCAGCAGGGCAGCTCGGTACATAATCTCCTTCTCCAGTATTTGAAGTATAAAATGTCACTAATAACAGCTGCAGATAGTCCTTTATCTTGGTAGGTTATGCAAGATGAGCAAGCAGACCCGGTGGTTGTTTTGCAGATGAACAGTGCTAAGATTTCTTTTCTTGGTACAAAGAGTCCCTCTGCAGACAGTGAATCTGCAGGTATCTGAGATAGCCAGCTCTAGCTTTGCTACGAAACCACAGAGTTGATTTAAGCAGGAAAACCCCGATAAATGTGTTCTGTAGAACCCCACTGGGGTTGGCAGCAATTTAAGCAACTGAAAGTAGGTTGCAGTTACCGTGGAATTGTTCTGACATGTTCGGGTGCTGTTCCTTCCGTGGTGATGCTTGGGAAAGACAGGCTGCATGACTTGTTTTAAGGTACCTTCTCCCATCATACACGTTGCATTTTGACAAGCACAGATGAGGTTTCTGGCAGTGCTTTTATTCAATTCCTGGTTTCTTGAGCAGCATTTGAGAGCTGTGTGCACCATTTAAAGCTCTTAGGGTAGAGTCATGGGCAGGCAGGGATGCAACACTTCCCTCTGAGCAGGCATGACTTGAACCTTTTCTGATGTGTTCAGTCAGGGCTGAGAGGTGAAAAGGAGGTTTTCCCTGTTTTGGTCTAAAAGGGAGACCGGAGGTGGGAAGATCAGCAGCATCCCAGTGGTGGCTTGTTTAAAGGCATGGTTTTAGCGTGGAGTAGAGGGGTGGTCCCATGGAATGTGCTAAAGTCATCCACATCAACAAGACTGTACTTAACATAGCGAGCTCCAAAACGGTTCCCAGTTAGCTGCAACTGGCAGAGATGAAGAGTTATTTTAAATTTTAAAACAGCATTTTGTTCATTAGGATTTCTGGGAAGCGGGGCCTGGGAAAGGGATAAGAAATCAAGTAAGCAAATATGACATGGATGCCTTTATTATTATTATTTTTAATTTTAAATTGAACCATCCAGTGTATTTGGGAAAAGGCGTCAGTTTTGAGGAAGGAACTCAAAGCCTGAAAGTGTCCCAGTTTTATGGGTTAGTCAAAGATGACTGCTCTTGTCACTTGCCTTGTAAGGGAGCGTATGTTACGTGATACCCTTTTACTTCTCAGTGAAGGTGCATGAGATTGCTCAGTTGTTTGTTCAGCACCTCTTCACGGATTATTGGGATCCTGATTACAACCCCTGTTGTATTCTCTGGCACGCAAATAACGATTCCTTCCCCCTGCAGTTTTGCTTTGCTCCTGCAAGTTCAGTTTATTGAGTTCCAAAGAGTGCTGGAAAAAACACTGTTATAAAATTATCCTTGAGGTTTGTCTTCTGCCAAGGCAAGGTGCTAGGCAAGCTTTGCAGCTCCCAAGAAAAGTGTTGCTGATATGGCTTATTCGCTTATCCTTTTAATTTTTCCCCCCCCTCTTCTTCTTTTCTCCCCACTGTTAGTGATTCAGACCAGATAACACTGGGAATTCTTTCAAATGTCCTCAAAATGTGGAAACACCCATGCTGCTGGAGTCCTTAACTTCCAAGTTCATCAGATTTTTCCACTTCTTGATTGTAATCATGCGGGGCTTTTCATCTCTGCTGTATTTCCAGCCAATAGTAATATTTTGGATCCCAAGCTGGGTTCTTAATATCGCTTGTCGTCCTCTTTCTTTAACAGCCACAAATGAGGTCACTTAAACTGCGCTCATGAAACACAGACTCTTTTAATCTCCTGTTTTATAGCTGCCTGGTACTGAGACGTGTTTCGAGCCTTTTATATAGCCGGGGACCACCATGAGAGAGTTTATTGTGCTCATAAGCGTGCAGCTATGAAATCCCCAGTGCTCGGATGTATGACCTGGGTGGAACAGTGTGTTCTTACATTTTGTACAGTCTTTGAGAGTTATGTGGCTCATATTGTTGAAAATCTACCTATCATTAATTTTTCCCCTCAGAGGCTGAAGACTGGGCATCTGTGTTACAGATCCTTTAAGTCTAATTCCCTCTTGCCCAGTTCAATTTACAACTGTTTGTTTAAATGTTTGATATGTACTATGGTAACTAAATGTTAGAATCAGATCAGTGGAGTATGAGTAGCGTGAAGCCCTTTTGCTAAATACTTGTGACTTGGGCTGCAGCACCCTTTCACTTTCAATCTCTTTCATGCAAACGAGCTAATTAGATTTCTATCTTTTCATGCTGCATGTCTTTGTGTTTGGCAAGAGGGAGTCAGTCCAGATCACCACCTTTGTTTCCCCACCTTACCCGCTGAAGGAGCCCAGAACGCCCAGTTTCGAGGGGGGAACGCGTGGGTTTAGCGGCCGGTTGGGGTTCATGGGGTAGAGAGCACCCGTGCCACACAGGAGCAGTTAAGTAAGTATGGAAAGTGTGTAGGAGTTATTGGGAGTTTATATCTATTGCTATAGGATTCTGCATCATCATTCAGAGATGCTACATGATCCAGGCCCATTCCTCGTAGTGCCAATTACTAGCTTTATTCATGGGTTTCCTTCTGCCCACTGCCTTGCTGGCTTTCCTATGGTACCACAGTGCAGCCTCTCATCAACGGGTCAGGACTGTGCTAGTTAATGTCACTGGCTCCTGATTTAGATTTGTGTTGACCTCTTTGAACTTTGAAGATGGATATCATAATCTCTAATTTACAAAACATGCTAATTTATCTTCTTAAAATCCATGAGAGCAAATCTGATGTGTAACTGAAAGGAACTCTCCTTTCTTGTCCCAGGAACCCACCCCTCCACCCCCACCAGTGAGCACTGGTGAAAATGGGGGATACAAGAGACCTCTGTCCTCACCTGGATTCCATAGGAGAAGTGACCAGGGATGATCTGCTGCTCAAATCCAAGGTATGGGGTGTTCTGGTTGTCAGTCCTTCCCCTTTTAGCTATTCTGCATGGGTTTGCATGTTTGCTTTTCAAAGAAAGTGCTGCCTGTCACCATAGAGGAGAGGCAGAAACTCCTCTTCAGTGCTGCTGTACCCTGCACAGGTCCATAAAATAAGCCTTTGCCCGCCCCATCTGATCTGTTTCTTGCTGATATTTTATCCTGCTTAAATGTACCACTTAGCTAAAACGCTAAAAAGTGTATATTTAACTGGAAGTGTGATATTAAAAATGAAATACTGTGAGCTGCAAGTGGGCGAGGCCTGTCTTATAGAGAGTTTTCCCACTCTTGAAGAACCAGGTTACTTAAAAACCAAACATGCAAACAAACCTTCTTTTGTCATGAATATGCAGGGAACTTGCCAGTCTTGTGGAGCTGTGGGACCAAATCTCTGGGCTTGTCTTCAGGTAACAATGGCTTGCTATTTGTGTGCATGATATGGTGGGACTTCTCTTTAATATAAATTAAGAAAAGAAAAGTATTGTACTAAAAAAAACAAACCTCAAACAGTGGGAAGCACAGAGGGTGTTCACAGTGGAACTATCCACCACTTTTTGGTGGATTTCAAGGAAAAGACTCCCTAGATGAAAGGCTAACACTGTCAGAATATGCTAAAATACAACAGTTCACTCCTCGTAGGTGATTGCCCCCTGGTAGTCCCAGTAGGAATGAAAAAAATGCCCAGCATTTACTGTTGGCTGTGTCCTGCCTCAGCTGGCAACTGGGGAGGGAGGCTGGGAGTGTGAGCCCTCAGAAAGCGCTGCTCAGGGCTGCGAGGCAGAGAGGAACGACGAGGGGCATGCGGGAGGGCAGGGGCAGTTTATTTTTTACATTGGAATGCCCAGATGTTTTGAGACTGCAGAAATGATGTGCCCATTGGAGCAATTGCCTTGGAATAGAGCTTTCATGTGGGTTCCAGAAAACCCGGCTCCAGGTTTTCTTTCCTAAGTCAAACAACTCTGGTTTTCCATCTTACCCTGGGTGCCAAACAAAAAGCAGGTTAGAAAACTGGCAAGATGGGTTTTGAAGTTGCAGCTCCGGGTGGGAGTGGAGTTGCAGATTCTTTGGTGAAGGGTCTAATTTGTTGTGCCCGTGGTGCTTTTTGCTCTTTTCTCTCACTAGATCGGTTGTCCTTATGTCGGTTGTGGGGAGTCCTTTGCTGACCACAGCACACTTCATGCACAGGTGAGCTTTCCTCTGTTGGATTCTTCCCATTACCTAGTCCTCCTCTGCCTGGTTCTGGTTGTCCAGAGCTTCCACCTGAGCCAGCTGTCAAATTAGCTTCGTTATTTCACCTTTTTATCTTTTTTTTTCAGGCCAAGAAGCACAACCTGACGGTGAATCTGACCACTTTCCGCATCTGGTGTTACGCTTGTGAAAAGGAGGTGTTCTTGGAGCAGCGGCTGGCAGCGCACACGCAGTCACCCCCAGTGAAGTTCTCTGAACCGGTGGGTCCGCCTCACAGCGCGGCAGGGTTGAACGCTCGGCAGGGATTTGTTTACCTGGAATTAGTTCTCAGCAGAGAGGCAGGCTTTATCATTCTAAAGCCAAGAGGTTTCTGCTCTTGTCCAGCCTTTCGTTGTGATGGGAACTCTTCCACTGGAAGTGGCTACCTGTAATCAGAGGACCACTAGCCTTGCTTTATGAGATCTCCCAGCAAGAGGACTTCCAGACAACTTGAATATCCATTTTGACTGGTTTTTTAACCTCACTTAGCCTCTTCCGTGGGGTGTCTGTTTCCAGGAGGAACCACAGCTGTCACATCTTCATTTTCAATGCATGGCCCGTGGAGATTTTAGCTGTCAGACCAGAAACACGTGTACTTGTGATGCTGCTGCCTGTTCCTGGTGCCTCTCCTCCCATGTGTCCTGGAAGCAGTAATAGCAGTTTTCACTCCCTCCTTGCATTACAGAAAAGGGGACACAGTGCAACTGGTTCTTCTCTCTCCAGCGTGGTTTTTTTAAGGGGTACCTTGCTTTATAAGATAATTCCTCTCCCAGCTCATGTTTTAAAGCAGGCCTCTCGTTGATGCTTATTTCTCTGTCTTTAATCTAGGATTCTCCGCTGCCTGCTCACCCTTTGAAGGCTGTTCCTATTGCAGTGGCTGATGAAGGAGAATCTGAATCAGAGGATGATGATTTGAAACCAAGAGGTAAGTCTGCATCGAGTTGATGAAAGGGCCGGGAGAGTAACTCTGCAATCTGCAGGACCAGCTCTGAGAAGTTCCTAGGAGCAGAGCGCGGAGATTCCCTAGGAAGGGCTCATTCCCTCTCCTTTGGGGAGGAATGGAGAAAGCAGCTCGTCTGGCAAGTGTTTCATGCCTCTCTTGTTTGTGTTTTAGGCCTTACTGGAATGAAAAATCTTGGGAACTCCTGCTACATGAATGCGGCACTTCAGGCTCTCTCTAACTGGTAGGCACTGGGGCCTTTCACTGGAGTCTTTGCTGGGCTTCACTAAGTACCAAAAGCGGCGCCTCTGAAATGAGACCTTCCCAAGTCTTGCAAAGAGAAATCAGCCAGGCTGGGGGCAGAGAAAAATCACTGTTTGTTCAGGGGAACAGAAGTTTGCCAGTAGGAAACCGAGTGGCTACGTACCAGACTCGTGTTTAGATGAGTGCTGGAAGGAAAACTTCATCCTTCTTATTGTGACAGAAATGTATTTATCCCCCAGGAAGGAATGTCACATCTCTTTGTGCTCCACAGTGATATCATTCTAACCAACCCATAGCCTAAAATATTTCCCTGCCTTTCTGCTGAGAACTAATTCCAGGATTTCTTCACTACACTGGGGAGCAGATTCAGATCAGCCTTTTTCATTTGTTTCAATTTAGGACACGCGTCTGCATCTGGAATAACTTTTTCCATCGATTTAAAACAGTATCTTAAGGATGCTTTTGAAAAGGCGCAGATTGAAGTTTTTGATAAAAAAATAAAAGCAGAGGAGAGATTTCTGTGTGCTGAATTCTTCTCTTTTGGTTTTTTTTGCCTCGTAGCCCACCTCTCACACAGTTTTTTCTGGAATGTGGCGGGCTGGTCCGGACCGATAAGAAACCAGCGCTGTGCAAAAGCTACCAGAAGTTGGTGTCTGAGGTTTGGCATAAGAAGCGGTGAGTGGTCAGTCCCTGATCTTACCTTGACAGGTTTCATACTCAGTTAGTTCTGAAGCTTCAGCAAAGAGGAAATTTGATCTTCAGAGATAAGTCTGAGGCAGTGAGTTCTAGCCCTGTGTAGACGGGTATAGGAGGATCCCCCCCACATCTAAGGGATCCCATATCCTGCTACCCATGGTAAAATAGGCCTAGTGATGGCAGCAAAAAGAATACATTCTTACTGTTACAGCTTTAAAAAGGAAGAGATTGGGTTTTATATAGCTTCCCTGTCGGCAAGAAAGGAAAATGGTGGAGTAAGGGAATACTCCTGGCCGTTTCTGACTATTTTGCACAGACTGACCAGCACTTAATTGCACTGCTTTTGATTAGCAGAGAGATTGAGGATTGGGATGGAAAAAACAATACAGAGATTTTTGGCAAAGAGAGTGGAAAATGCAGGTGACGTTTCGGGGAATATTTGCTATTGGTTGAAATTCTAGGCCAGTTCAAAGGAAAGTATAAACTACCACCACTATGCTCAAATCTGAAAATACCTGCTTGGGAAAAATAAATAAATAATCAGACCAGGAATTTAAATGGCATTGCATGTTTGTTTCATGTTAGTTATTAACAAGGGATAAGCAAGATAAAGAGCAAAAGGGAACTGTGCCTTTCTGGAAGGGAAGGCTCTAGACTTTGAAGCAATTATAATTTCAATATTGGCTTTGATTTGCCCCATTTAAGTGGGTGGTCAGCCCACCCAGATTTTGAGACAAGACACTGCGCTGCGCAATCAAACCCAGTGACTAATTGCAAAACCCTGCTCTGGGAAGGATCACTTGAGACAGTTTAAAGTGTGGATAGAGCTTTAAGTTAAAGGCACTCTAGGGGAGAGTCTCTGTGGAAGGGGAGACTGAAATGACTGCGAGAGTTTTTCTGTCTCTTTAATTTGTAGTCGTTCAGCTAATAGAGAAATAGATGCCCAGCCTTTGCAGGTGCATAATTATCTTTTGTCCTCTTTAACAAGTTACCACACCCTGTTCCATGGCATATTAGACAAACTGGCTCCAGGCCTGATAAGCAAACTAACTGCTTTTTTTTTTCCCTTCCATATCTAAACAGCCCGAGTTACGTTGTTCCAAGCAGTCTGTCTCATGGAATTAAACTCGTCAACCCCATGTTCCGAGGCTACGCGCAGCAGGTGGGGCCTCAACACAAACATGACATTATGCCAAAGATGGTGGGATTTTATTTCCTGCAGTGCTGGTGCTTATGTTTGGAAGGACGAGCGTGAGCTCAGGGGTCATGCCCATTTCGTATCTGATGGAGCACTTGGGTGGGATTTAGGAGACGTGGGTTCTCCTCTAGGCTCTGCCTCTGGCTTGCTGGAACCAAATCAGTGCATTTCCCTGTGTCAGCTTTCTCACCTCTGAAATTACAATGGTCACCTCCTTTCCAAAGGACTTTGACATTTATTGGTACGTGCTATATGAGAGCTAAATACTATTTATTCCAAGGAAAGCTGAGAAACCTGGATAAATCTGTACTAAAAAGATAAAGATAGGAATGTTCTGTATTCTTTTTCTGGTGAATTACAGCAAATTAAATCCTATTTCAAGATAGTACCCTTTTTTTTTATCTTGGAGGCTTTTATCAGCACAGCTCTTCTATTTATTCTTTAGAATAGAATGTAAACATCAAACTGTGATTATAAAATTTACAAGAGAAGTGACAGTACATCTAAGCTGTGATACTGACAGGAAATCAAAACAGAGGATAAAAATAATGACTAATGAAAGAACTTCTATATTTATCTTTGATGTGAAGTACATTGGATTGGAAAACTCCCTGCTGTAAAGAGATAATGTTGAAAGGAAGACAGGGCAGGCTAAAAGCCATACTCCCATAAAATAACAAAAACATAATTAACTTTCTGGAGTTGTCAAAATACCAGGTCGTTTTCCAGCAGGTCTTTTGAAGCTGATGTATCAGGTTTTTTTACCATGTATTTTGAATGTAGGAGCTTGCACCTAGACTGTATAGTCTTTGCATTCTGATTCCATTCCCTATTTGTTACAGATTTTAATCTGCCCTCTCTGAGAGAGGGATTGTCATGAACAGAAGTCAGTGCTCAGGGCATTTGTTTTGTGGCTAAGAGTCTGTTCTCCATGGCCTGCTGTCCTCATTAGGCTTCTCCTCATCTCTCGCCTCTTATCAGTGGCAAACCCCTGATAAATAAGCTCATGTTTTGTGCACTGTGGCTGCTCTCTGGGTTTTCAGCATCTTTCAGCTGAAGATGTGCAGATAAAACAAGAGCCTTTTATCATTTTGGAGTTAAAAACATTTATGTAGCAGGCAGACTTCTTGGTATGTTGCCACGGTGCTCTCTCTGCCTTGGCAGAGTGTCCATGTGTTGCCAAAGTGCCTGAACTTTGAGGGCAGCGTTGAAAGAGGCTGTGAATGGGGCCACCTCCTCTTCTGCCCCTCTAATTCTCCCTGTGTCTGGATGGATACTAACATGGAATTACTCCTTGTTTTCAGGACACTCAGGAGTTCCTGCGGTGCCTGATGGATCAGCTTCACGAGGAACTGAAGGAACCAATTGTTGCAGAGACAAGGGATTTGGATACCAGTGACCAGGACGACAAACGAGAGGGGGACCGGAGCCCTTCGGAGGATGAGTTCCTTTCCTGTGACTCAAGCAGTGACAGGGGTGAAGATGGCCAGAGCCGCCCCACAGGCAGCATGGGCAGCAGCTCCCTGGCAGAGACAGAGCTGCTGATCCAGGATGAAGCAGGGAGAGGGATCTCGGAGAAAGAGAGGATGAAGGACAGAAAGTTCTCCTGTGGCCATCGGCGCAGCAACTCGGAGCAGGTGGATGAGGATGCAGATGTTGATACCACTATGATGCCAGTGGATGGCAGAGCCTCACCTGAGATGCTGCCAGCCCCCCGTCCTGCCAGCCCATGTCGGACACCAGGTACAAACCCCTTCCAGCCCTGTTAGCTGTGAGAAGACACGGTATCATCCTACACAGGGACAGAGCTGTAGTGCAATGGCAAAAACCCAAGTAATAGGACTTTCCTTCTGTGGGTTTTAAAAGATTTTTTTAATCCAAGGCTTTCTTCAGTGTCCCTGGCAGTAGTTGTGCCTTTGTGGACAATTCCTTTGGGAAGAAAACAGAATATATAAGTCAGAGAGGTGCTTGGCCAGGCTAAAGTACCACAGAGACAAGTACAGGCCACGTCCTGAAGGCAGTGAGACTTGCCTCTGCCGAACTGCAGATGCTGTATTTCTGCCTTCTCCTAATTGAAGAAACAAGGTTTTGTATGTATACATTGCTTTATTTGATAGGCTGGCCTGGGGAGATAGGTGTGGAAGGTTATATTTGTTAATGTTGGCTTTGTGGAGAGGAAAGGGTTTTGTGTCTCAGGGAAAAGAAAAGAGCAGCAGTTCAGATGTCGGTGTGGAGTCACCTCAGACTGAGCACATCCCATCTTTCAACACTTCTTTATGTAAGAGTCTTACTCTGCCAACTGGCACTGAAGACAGCAATGCTGTTTATGCGGATTAGGGATAGGGGAGCAAGCTGTGAAGCCTAATTAGTCATAAGTGTGAAAAATTGGTGGGGTGTAGCTTTTTTTTTTCATCTGTAATTATTAGCTGTTGAGTATAGCTCTGTACACACTCTTATCCACGCACTGAGGGAGCTGCATCTGCCAACCTGTGCAAGAAGGACAGTTAATAGACACTGAATGGTGTGTATTGGGGAAGATTCTGTGCTGGAACCAGGACTGGGCTGACACTGACTGGAGTAAGGTTGCCTTTCGTCACTGGGATTTTCACAGGTGCCTTTCTCTCTCCCTGTTTTCCCAAACAGAACCTGACAATGATGCCTACGTGCGCTGCTCCTCACGCCCCTGCAGCCCCGTCCATCATGAAATGCACTCCAAGCTCTCCAGCAGCCCTCCTCGCTCCAGTCCTGCCAGGCTTGGACCTTCCTATGTATTCAAGAAAGGTAGTGCAAAGAGTGTGTGCTGGGAGGCAAACTGGGGAGAAGGGGTCCATTTACAGAAAAGAAAAGGACTCCATCATGGTTCTTCATTAACAGTTGTTAGAATTGCTGACTCCCCTGGACATCTGTGGTAGCTAAAATAGTACGAGGCACTAGTAAACCTGCAGGAAAAGCCAAGCCCTGGGCACAACAGATGTTCTAGTTTGCTCTGATATTGGAGCATGAAATGATTTCCGTGTCTGCGCCTACACCTTGTGTTTGTTGTTAATAAAATGGCTGTGAAGTCCCAGGCACAAGCTCTGTCCCCTTTAGGGGAGCGTGGAGATGTGTAAACACGTGGCTGCCAGACTTGAATTTCATAGCGTGTGGGCCAGAGAACTGTCAAAGGTGACGTTACTGAGAGCGAGCATCCAGCCTCTCAGACATTGTGGGCTCACAGTAATTAGTAATTAAGGCTGCAGGTGTCAGTCAGTGCTGGGAGCAGCGTTAGGCTTCAGAGTGGAGCTCATACCGAGCACGTTGCGGAGCGATACCCCTCAGCATTGCCTAGTCTGCAAACACAATGGCTCGTGCTGATGCCACTGTCCCTACAGCTGCTCAATAATAGCATTCTTTCCTCCGCTGTGTCCCAGCCCCTCAGCTGAGCTCAGCCCAGCCACAGATGTTCTGGCCAGATAAAAGCACTCTGTCTCCATGCACATGTGTGTGGGGAAGAGGGTTTGTTACTAAACAAAACTGTGTTTGGCCAGTCCCTGCTCTGGCGAGTCCCCTCCCGTGCCAGACACCTGGGGAACACGTGGTAAATGTCAGAGGGAGAAAAAGAGGACAAAGTCTGCAGGGAGGTGAGGGGGAGAGGAAGTTCAGTGTAAAGCTTAGAGCAAAGTCTTGCAGGACCTCAGGAAAGCGGGGACTCTCTGTGGCAGGGCCAGGCCTCTGAACATGTAGTAAGAGGATGGAAACAGGATTTCCAGTAAGGCAGTTTTGGCAATTTCTGCCCGCTGAGAGCTGGTGCTTTTCTGTTGGCTCATCCCCTTTTCTTGTACCACCCGACGCAGCGCTGCTCTTCCTGTCTGTTTACAGCGGCCTCCGCTGTCCCACGGTGTCTGAACATGTGGGACAGCACTTTGTCCTGTCTTCTACTGAGAAAGTCATCTGCTTGGGAAGGAGCTGCTACACGATGGGTCTCCCTTGTCTTGTCTTTCAGCCCAGATACAGGCTTCCGGGAAAAAGAAGAAAGAACTTCGTTACCGCAGTGTGATTTCTGACATCTTCGACGGCTCCATTCTCAGCCTGGTGCAGTGCCTCACCTGTGACAGGGTGAGTCTCCTGCTGGCTGACCATCAGGGAGCTCACAGTCCCCTGGCTGGTAGATCTCTTCTTGGGAAGTGGTGCTTCTCTTTCCACACGTCCTGGGATGCAGCAGGACCCGCTAAAATGAGTGGTGGATGGTGGGAGAAACCTGCCATGCCAAGTTGTATTTCTCTGCAGGGGTCTGTTTGCTTATCCCTGGTACTGACTTGGCCTCCCACTGTCCCGTTCACATTAGAAAACTGATTCTGGTGCAACAAAAACCGTGACAAAAGTCATCCTACTGCTGGCAGTGAAGAGTAATTAGCCAGAGCAAATTGTTACTGCCAGCTCCGGTTTCCAGCCTAGACAAAATTCAGGCAGTGAGAAAAGGTGATGAGGGTCAGGTCGCAGCTCCATTACATGCCCAGGAAACCCAGATCTCTTCCTCTTGGATATTTCCAGGTTTCTACAACAGTGGAGACATTCCAGGACCTGTCACTCCCAATCCCAGGGAAGGAGGACTTGGCCAAGCTGCACTCAGCCATTTACCAAAACGTGCCAGCGAAGACAGGGACATGTGGGGACAGCTATGCCTCACAGGGCTGGATTGCTTTCATCATGGAGTACATCCGGAGGTGCGTTCCCTTGTGCAGGACCTCTTCTTTTCTGGGGTTTGCCCTGCCATGTGGGAAGGCAGCTGTCCCTGACCAGTGGCGTTCCCAGCGGAATGTCAATTGGAACCGTTCCTTGGATGACACTACCTGGTACCTCACAGGTCCCTGAGCCTTCTCACGTAAACCAGTTGCTACTGTTCCTCCAGGTCTGTCATAGACCTTGAGATCTCTTCTGCAGCTGGTAATAGCTCACTTCTGCCTTAAGAGCAAATTAATTCCTGGTGTAGCTTTCCCAAATCATTTCTAGTTTGAGCAATTGCAGTGGGAACATCAGCTGAGAGAAATTACGCTTTCCCTGCTCCTCTGGGATGCGCGATGAGCTTAGGCCCTACAGCCTGGAGGAAACCTGTCACCCATCTGGGGGTTTGTACGCCAAAGTGTCTGCTGTTCGGTCTAACTCACTCTCTTAATCCCCTCTCTGCTACAGATTTGTGGTGTCCTGTATCCCCAGCTGGTTTTGGGGTCCTGTTGTGACGCTGGAGGATTGTCTTGCTGCTTTTTTTGCAGCGGATGAGTTGAAGGGTGAGTTTTCTTCGTGGGGTCTGGCAGCATGAAACAAGGAAAAGCACATGGAGGGGTATTTCACAAGCATTTTCTGGAAAGCCTCAGGATTTCACTTGGAGAGAAGTGTTTGCTTTGATCTCTCCTCACCCTGGCTTCACCAAGAGGTTGCTTAACTTGGTTTCTCTGCACTGGATGGATGTGTGCTCTGAGTAACTGCGTAACAGCTTTCTCCTCTTTGTCTGCAGGGGACAACATGTACAGCTGTGAACGGTGTAAAAAGTAAGTCTCTGTGTTGTGTGTATCCTGGTGTATTTCTGGAGCTTTATTTCCCTGTGCTGCTGTCAAACGTTTTGCTCTGCCCTTTGCCTGGACGCTTCCTTCTGCCGAGTGACGTGTGAAATCTGCCCTGCTTTATACCAGACCTCTGGGCTTGGGGGGGTCACTGATCACAGATGGGAAATGTGCTGGCTTGGAGGGGAGGAAAGAAAGGAAAAAGGACCGAACAGGCATGTGGCTTGGGAGTGATGGAGCTATTCTGTTAGAAAGAGGAGGCAATGCAGACTGCTCATGCCATGCCTCATTTGGGAAGGATGCTGCAAAGAGCCTGAATTCGTTGCTGCTGGAATTCAGGAGTTATCTTGGATTTCAAATGAGCAAGACCCAGCCTTGCCTTTTGGCATCCCTTTGCTTTAGAGGTTTCTCACAGCTGGTTTCTTTTCCTCCCTCAGACTGCGGAATGGAGTCAAGTACTGCAAAGTCCTCCGGCTGCCAGAGGTGAGGAAAAGCACCGTGTTTCCTCCTTTTCTTTTAGCAGCCACCGAGGAGTTAGGTGGGGAGGGGGCTACAGGTAGAACAGAAATAGCAATTTGTTTTGGTGGCAAAGTCCTGCATCTAGAGCAAAAGAGACTTCCCCTTCCTAAGCTGATGAGCCAGCAGGTTTCATGGCTCACAGGCAAAGAATTCTTTCAAAGATGAGAACACCCACAGCCAAAACCGCGCTTTCTGCTCTTTTAGATTCTTTGCATCCACTTGAAACGGTTCCGGCACGAGGTGATGTATTCCTTCAAGATCAACAGTCACGTCTCCTTCCCCTTGGAAGGGCTGGATCTGCGACCTTTCCTGGCCAAGGAATGTGTCTCCCAGATCACCACCTACGACCTCCTGTCAGTCATCTGTCACCACGGCACCGCAGGCAGTAAGTCCTTCTGAAAGCGGGGACAGGGAGGAGATGAGTACAAGCGAAGCAGAATTGTGTCCCAGGTCTAGCCAACACCTCTCGGGGCTGAAGTGTCCCCTCTGTTCCCAGCCTCTGCCCTTTGGAAAGGGAACCCAGCAGCTTCTGACAGATCCCCTGGCAGCTATTTCAGCTTCACCACTGGGTTGGCTCAAAGTCTTTTCCCATGTTCAGTCTCACTGAGAGGCCCTTTTCCGAGGAAGGCAAACCAGGGGGACAGTGCCAGGCTCCCTCGCTCCCACAAAGCTTGCCTGAACAGGAATTACCCCTTTTTTCTTTGGTTCTCTGTCAGCAGCTAATGCTCTTTGTGCTGCTGCCGTTACCCCAGGCCTGGGTTCTGCCTGCACTCCCAGTTCCCAGCCCTGTGGTGTGTTCTCCGTTACAGGTGGGCACTACATCGCCTACTGCCAGAACGTCATCAACGGCCAGTGGTACGAGTTCGATGACCAGTACGTCACTGAAGTCCACGAGACCGTGGTACAGAACGCTGAAGCCTATGTCTTGTTCTACAGGTGAGCTGTGCCCTGGATGCAGCCGTCCCTTGCTGGTGGCAGAACACCCAGCAACGCATTTCACACGCTGAGTTTTCAAGAATTGCTTAATTTTCTTTTCCCCACTTAAGGAAAAGCAGCGAAGAAGCAGTGCGAGAGCGCCAGAAGGTGGTGTCTCTTGCCAGCATGAAGGAGCACAGTCTGCTCCAGTTCTACATCTCTCGAGAGTGGCTCAATAAATTCAACACCTTTGCTGAGCCCGGTCCCATCACCAACCACACCTTCCTGTGCTCTCACGGAGGTAAGACAACGCCGCTGGGCTGAGGAACACCCCTCTCAGCTCTGCCTTCATTATCCTGGGTCATTAACAAATGCAGAGACAAAGCCCCAGCTGCCATCCTGATACGGATGTGCTGCAGCAGGACCTGCTTCTTTGGCAGAAGATCTGACCCTCAGGGACAGAGGAGCCACCTACCTCATTGTCCTGCTGATCGGAGATCCAGAGGGACACATAGTGCTGGGAAACAAGAGTTTTCAGTTCTCAGTTTGTTTTTAAAAACAAACCTGTAGAAAGCAGATAAGGCAGCGTTTATCTGTGTTACCCTATCAGCAAGGCTGGCCTTCAGTGTTTGTTTGGAGAATGGAGGATGCGCTACCGAGGAGAGCTGATACCACGTTCTACCCTTCTGCTGCTTCATCAGCCACGCTGGGGAGTCCTCGTGTTTATAAATCTCCAACTGGAAATAAAGCACTTGGTTAGAAATTGAGGCAATGAACTGAGAAACCTCCCCAGTCGATGAACTCTCGACTCTCTTCCATTAGCAGAGGAAGCAGGTTCTGGAATCAGGGAGTTTTCAGCAAGGAAGATCTGCCTTTTTGTACTCGTGTCTTCACCCAGCAATAATAAATTCCCTGGTTGAGTCTCCCTCTTGCCTTTCCTCCACAGGGATCCCTCCTAATAAATACCACTACATCGATGACCTGGTTGTGATTCTGCCCCAGAATGTGTGGGAATATCTCTACAACAGGTGAATACTTCATTCTTCCTCCCCATGAGTTTTGGGTTTCACTCAGGCAGTGACCAAGACAAGGCCTTCCCAGGGCCCCTTGAAGGTGTGCAGCGTGTGGTGTAGACTGGTAAGGACTGGTGTTTGGTAGAGCCTCCCAATCTAAATCAAAATGAGCTTTATCAATTGTTCCAGAGCAATATGATGAGCCTCACTGTGTTAAGGCAGCACCCTCCATTCAGCTGCAGATGCACCTCCTTCACCAGCGCCTGGAGTAGATAAAAACCCATCTCTGTAGGACTGGGGGCTGGGAAGCGTATCCATTCCCTTCTCCATTCAGCCATTCTCCGTTCCCCTCCTTCTCTTCCTGGGCTCAGGTTCGGGGGCGGCCCCGCTGTGAACCATCTGTACGTGTGCTCCATTTGCCAAGTGGAGATTGAAGCACTCGCCAAACGCAGGAGAATCGAGATCGACACCTTCATCAAGGTTCGTAGGGGAAGCACCTGGAAGCAATGAGCAAAGGGGGGAGGTGGGAAACAGAGACCTGTCGCAGACAGCGAAAAACTCCTGCCCCTGGTTCCCAGACCTATGTTCCAGACCCCTTTTCCTGATCTGCAGCATGGCCAGGAGACTGATCTTGGGGTTCCCCAGTGCTTGCAGGACGGGGAGGGGCAGCTGGAAGAGGGTAACGCTGTGCCTGGCTGCAGACATGGAGTTTGAAACCATCCTTGGTTTCAGTCTCTCCCCTGCTCTAGTGAGCAGGAACAGGTTTTGTGAGGAAGGTGGTAGAATGACAAGGGGTTCATCTGAAGAAGGGCAAGGCTGCCTTACGGGTAACGGAAGGAGCTGCCCCAGATCTCAGGAGTGACTAAATCCTTCCTGTGTGTCTCTGTTCTCTCCTCTCCCAGCTGAACAAGGCTTTCCAGGCAGAGGAGTCTCCAAATGTCATCTACTGTATCAGCATGCAGTGGTTCCGGGAGTGGGAAGCCTTTGTCAAGGGGAAGGATAACGGTAAGAAGCCAGAGACCTCTGGAGTCCGTCAGAGGTGGGAGGCGGAATGGGATCAAGTCTCTTTGGTTCCTCAGCGAGCGCCAGGCCCAAGTGGTGCCACCTGAGGCTGAAGGGAGACACCAGCCACTGCGCCCGCCTGTCCCCGGGGCAGGGCAGAAACAAGATCGGGGATCAAGCTGGTTTGGAACCAGGATGGGTTTTGATGTGTTTGTTCTCCTCTTGCAGAGCCTCCCGGCCCCATTGACAACAGCAAGATTGCCCTCACAAAAGCAGGTGGCCACGTACAAGTCAAGCAGGGTAAGGCTCGTGCTTGCTGCTGTGTAGCTCCTTTGCTGCCACACACCGGGAGAGGGCTCGGGTGGGCACTGGCATCGTGGGTTGTTGCCACTCGGTGCCACTCTGGGAAAGGAAGAAGTGACCCCACAGCAGTTGGCTACGCTACCACAGAGCCCCCGTGGCTTCCAGCAGCAGGTGGCACTGCAGCGGGCTGGTGGGGACTGTTGTGGCTACCGCTGGGCAGCGCAGAGCTGGGGGTGGGGTGGGGGCTTTGGTGGGTCTGGATTATGCAGCTGCAGGGACCGCTCGTGCTGCCTGGGGGTGAGCAGGGCCAGGCGGTTGGAGATGATGTTCTCAGGTTGTGATGCACCAGCCTGTCCCCGCGGCGGCCGCACAGGGCACTGCTCACCTCTCACTTCCTGCCTTCGGCCCTTTCAGGCGCTGACTACGGGCAGATTTCTGAGGAGACGTGGATTTATTTAAGCACACTGTATGGAGGGGGCCCGGAGATTGCCATCAGACAGAACGTGGCCCAGGTCCAAGAACTGGAAAACCTCCACGGGGAGCAGAAGATCGAAGCAGAGACACGGGCTGTGTGACCTGTTGTGGGACGGGGCAGGGAAGGTACGGCGCAGATTACGGCCAGGTTGGACGGGGTTTTGAGCAACCTGGTCTCGTGGGAGGTGTCCCTGCCCAGGGCAGGGCGTGGAACTGGATGATCTTTTAAGTTCCCTTCCAACCCGAACCATCCCTATGATTGTGTACGTCCGCGTAGGGACGGGAGGGCTGGGGAGTCCTGAGGAGTCAAACCTCTTCTGCTGTCTGGTACGTGAGGGTGTGTGCAGCTCCCACCACCGCTCCTGGGGAGGGCAGGTCTCCTCTGCCATCCTTTCATGTGGGCTCTGAATGCAGGGGTGGTGCTGGGCAAGGCTGGGAGAAAAGCAGCTTCCCTGGAACTCACCATGGCAGAGGCGGCAGCAGGAGGCAGCAGCCAAACGTCAGTGGGATGTTTTCACCCGAGCCCTCTCCCTTCTCTTTGCCTCCCAGGACCCAGCGCTCCCAGCTTGTCCCCAGTGAACTCAAGTCTCTGCTCCTTTGCAGGTTTTTGCTTTTGGCACTTTTAAATTCAGACGTAGAAAAGATAACGAACCGTTGTGTGTGTTTCCAGCGGGGAGTGTGGCAACGAGAGAAACCTCTTGTTGGAAGCTGACCAAGCCCCAAGGCCTCGGGGTGGTTGTGTGCACAGCTCTCCCGACTTCCTTCTCGTGCTCTTTATCTAATTCTTGCAAACGCAGTTGCAATCGACGAAGCAATTTTGAAAGAGGCCACTTCTTTTCTTCCCCAGCCCCTAAAGACACCCCCTTCATGGTCCTCTCCTCCTTGTATCTGACCTCGTGCGTTCAGCACGTTTCCAGAGAGGAAAGCTGGAAGGTGAGCCTTTCCCTGGGGCTTCCCACTGTATGATTCCCATAAAGCGTGAGGCTGGAGCCTCCGGGAGTTCAGCTCATTGCGGGGGGGACTCGAGCAGCTTCAACTCAGAGCTGGGAAGGGGCAGCCTTCCTCGGAGCAGGACAGCCTCAGTGCAGGATTTAGGGAGTCCTGGTCCATAACCCCATTCTCAGATTAAACCTAGACCTGTCCCTGCATCTGTCAGGAGAAGCAAAAGGGACCAGAAGGATGAGGAGGAGCCCGGAAGCTCGCCTGGACCCTGTTGAGGTGGGTGTCCCTTGGCTGGGACCCTGATTTGGTACCGGGGGAAGGGGCCTGACTGGGCAGAGCCCGGGCTGTCAAAGCAGCTTTTGAGGAATGAGCTGGTTTCTGCAAACAAGCCCCCACCTCCGCACTGAGGTCCCTCCAGCGCCTCAACACAGATGTCGTTTGTGTAATCAGTGGCTCATTTAATGACCAGAAACAACTCACTCCCCCCCTTTAGCGCTGCTGAGGCAGCCACGGAGCATCCGCTCGCAGGTGGGAGGAGAGGCACGGAGATAAAACAGGCTCAACGCTGCTTTTCTCAGCTCTTTGTGATATTTAAAATAAATAAAGAAATAAAGTCTTTGTTCCTCTCCTAAGCCAGAAAGGCAGCAGCAGAATCTCTGCCATTCCGTGGAAGCAGAGCGAGGCAGAGCTGGGCTCTCAAACCATTCGTGGTTCTAGAACCTGAACAATTCCACAGCGTCAGCTCTGGCCTTGGTGGTACCAGACTGAGCCCGGGGCCGGGAGCTGCTGGTGGGAGGGAAGGAGGGAGCAGGGAGAGGCTGCTCTTTGACTTACAGAGTGGGAAAGGCTGTAGGACGGGAGAATTTGGGAAGAAAACAGTGGCCTTTGGATTTTTATATTTTTTTTTTTTGACCAAACGTTTGCTGCAAACGGCAACTTCTCCTTTTTAAAAAGCTGTTGGTCACTGGCTCAGCAGGTGAGTTGTCACTCTCCTGTTTATGGGATGTTGTACAGACCCAGCCTGGCCCGAGGAGGGGACGGAGAACGAGCCACCGTTGGGATTTCTTATTGTTTTAAGCTGTCTCTGTCAGCGTTGCAGCCGCCCCCGAACCCGCTGCAGAGCCCGTGGGGCTGCATGTCTGTGTTGTCCGTGCCGTCTGGAGGATGCTGTACAGATTGTAACAACACTCCTGTGCTTAAGTGTTAGACTTTGTGCTGAAAACGTGGTAAAATAAATACATGTGCATTCAAGGAGTTGCTGACTGGTGCCTGCCTGGCGTGGCCGGAGGGTCACACGGCTTCCAGGGAGCTTATGGTGCTATTGAAAAACAAATAATAAACAATTAAAGAATAAAACAAAAACCATCCCAACTTCCTGTGGCTGAGAGGCCTCGGAGTAACAGATCCCTCTGAGCTGCAGGGAGCTGCGGTGGCCCAAGTGCCCCAGGCCACACTGTGGGTGTTCAGGGGAGGGCAGCAGTTCTTTGCAGTCTCTCCTCACAGACTTCATCTTCCCTTTACGCAGTTTCAGCCCAGTTTTCTCTCAAAAAGCCCGTGGCACCCAGCAGCACGCGCTGCTCCTGACCATCCTGGCTCTGAAAGTAACTCGCAGGGGAAGTACCTGAAGTTTCCTTGAGCTGCTCTGGGTTTTTAGAAGAGTTTTTCTGCCGCCCGTCGGTGGCCAAAACGTCCCCACTGAGATAATCCACTTTCCCTGGGGACACCTGTGGGACAGCAGCTTTGTCACCAGGGCCCCGGGTGACCATGTTCTGCCACTGGCAAGGAATGGAGCTGCTGAAGGAGGCAGGGGCTGGAGGACAGACTGGTCCCTGTCTCAGACACCACCTCACTGAAGCCTGAAACACCCGCAGGAACCCAGCCCCGGGTGGGTTAAATAAGAACGTGGAGCTTGTTCTTTAGCAACCTCAAGTCAGGCCCCAGAACTCGCATCTCACAAACGCACGTCGTCACCGCAGCAACGGCAGAAGAGCCCCAAACCCTCCCCTGGGGAGGGGATTAGGCAGCCTCTGGACAAACAGCTCTGCCGTGGCCCTGGCAAAGCCACAATTGCACTTTTTCTTACCCTCGGTGCGTTAGAACCACTCCAAGATTAGTTCTGCCTCTCTGCTTCATTTGAAACCCGACGGCAGCGTCGCTGTTCCCGGCCTCCCGCAGCTCCGGTGTTTCTGAGCACGGGCTCAGACCCAGCTTTGGGACCCTCTGCCAACGGAGGCCGCGTTTCACGGCTGACTCTCACCACTCACTTTGGCAAATCATTTCATTTTCCCCTCATTTTATGAGGTCCCCTGCCGACTGCAAGAGAGGGGAGATGAAAGAAGCGCTCGAGCTTTGGACCGATGGAGGTTCCTCTCCATTTTTAGATTATCTGCTCCCTCCTCCCAGTCTCCTGGGAGCACCGGGGAGAGTTCAGTTTCCAGGGGCTGTTCCTCCTCCTCCTCCTCTTCCTCTGTGCTCAGGCTTTGGCCGCAGGGACAGACCGTCACTTGGGAGCTGTGAGGAGCTCTGCTCTGTGCCCCATGCACACATCCCATCCCATCCCATCCCATCCCTGTGACCCACAGCTGCCGCCGTGGCACATCCCCACCCTCCCAACTGGCCAAAGCACCCGGCCTCCCACGCACGGACACAGATGGCCCAGGGAAAGCTCCTTTCACTGTCACCACAGCCTCCACCCAGCCTGGCTTCACTCTCCAGCCTCCACTCCCCCCCCTCGGTGCTGCTGGTTCTATTTACCCTTTAGCAACGCTGACACTGGGCAAGATAAATCCAAATTCACCTTTTCCCAAAAGCGAGCACAGACTGTTTGACAAACAGCACTGGTTTGTCCTGAATTGATGGGGGTGACAGTTGGTGCTGGCAAAGAACTGAAATTGTTAAAAGAAGGAAAAAAAAAACCAACAAAAAAAGCAGCCATCTGACCTTAGAGAAAAAACCCTCCCTCCCTCTCTCTGCTTCAAAGGGTATTAGTTACCAGCCAGGTATCACCCACCCCGAGCTGTTCAGCTGCAAATCCCCACAGCTCCTAGAGGAGGCTGTTTCCAACATCCTGGACTAACAAGGGATGGAGAAGACTTCCCAAAGCCAGCCCAGGCTTTTGTCTCAGCTGGAGACACACAGCCCATTCGCCTGCATTTCAGCAGGGAGTTGTTAAAACGGCCTCCCCCAGACTTGGGGAAATGCATCCTGATCCGAGATTCTCAGGTGAAGGGAAACATCCCTGTATTTCACACTCCTGCCTGATTTGCTGTGCCCCCAACAGCTGGAGCTGGAATGCATCCCAGCAATCAGCAGCAAAACACACCTGACAGGACTTCCAGACACACCAAAGAGGTCACTGTGGGATGACGAGGTACAACCCTCTGCTAGAGCAAGTGTTTTCCCCAAGTTTCCAGTCCTCCTGGACTCCTACTGAAGGAGCCCTGTCCTTCCCCCCAGTACAACCCCAAGCAGAAAAGTGATTTGTCTTTCTCCTCAAACGACCAAATGAAAAAAAAAAAACCAAAACCCAACCCAAACCCAAGCACTTCACTGTCTCTTCAGTGCCAGCTGGAAAGGTAAATGTTTGCTTGACAGAACTGTGTCTCAAAGTGACAGGATGGGAACTGGCTGAGTGGGACAGGCAGAGCCAAATCAATACTCCAAACTCCAGTGTGAAATAACATGAAATAAACCAAAACCACCCACCCAAGTAGCAGGAGTAAGAATGTGCCATCACCCCCCTGAACACAGCAGCTGGGTACAAGCACCCCCCTGGGACAGGCTGCTTTTGCTCTTTACAGCTGGAAGCAAACCCCAAATTCCCCCCCAGAGGGAGAGGAAGGAGGAGCAGCCGAGGGCAGTTCCGGGCTCTAACACTTGTTTCTGGTTGAAACAGCGAGTCCCAGCTCAGTCCCTGTTCCCAACTGGAAGCGTCTGTAGGAAGGCAGGAAGGTCCCTGGGAACAACTGCCACAAAACCTCAGCAGAAGAGGAGCCCTTTTCTGTTGGGACAGAGAAGCAACAAAACCATTTTTCAATCTTTTTTTTTTTGGGGGGATGATCAAAAGGGTCCAGTGAAACTGTATTTCTGGAATTAAACGTTTATTTAAATACGTGGATGACTTTCCTTTCATTGTTACAAGGTCAATATTCGCTTTCAAATGGAAGCACTTTATTTGGTTGAATTCTGTCTCCAGAAATGAACGGGCAACACCAGAACCTTTTACATTGGCAATGAAATCACGACACGGAGATGCCACCGAGATCCAGAGATCAGTGCTCAAACACACATACACACACATATACAAATAAAAAAGAAAAAACAAACCAAAGTGCTCGACATCCTCATGTTAAAATAGAATTTGGCTTCTCTTTAGCTCTTTTGACAAAAAAAAAAAAGAAACAAACAAATAAACAACCAAACAAAAAACCAAACCCCGGAGAACAATATGCATCAAACTAAATGAACTTCTGAAAAATACTCAGCATTAAACACAACTTTCCCTATCAGTAAATATGTTTCTTCTCTATTTACAGGTGTTAAGAAAGGGCATTAGAGACTTTTGCTGGGGGGAATGACATTTTGTAGGACGCACAGTTCACGCTTCTGGGCGAGATTAGTAAATTCAAGCAGAGTTTTTATAAACCAGTCACATCTTTAGTCCTTCGGGTTCCGCAAAAGGTAAAAATCTACAAAAGTTACTCATTTGTTACCCCGAATAAAGGCAGCGGAATAAACAGGCGAAGGCAACACCACAGGACAGGAGCTAGGTTTTTCTTGGGGTTAAGTTTTTTAAGATCAGGGCTTTTGGGAACTAGTTGCCAAGTTTATAAAAACTCCACACGTGGTAAAACTTGTGAAGAAAAAGAATCAGTCAGCTACAGCTAATGCTCCTTCTAACGCTCCTTTCAGCAACACAGACATTGCAATCGTTCAAATGTTCCCCAGAGGCTGACAATAATATACTGTCCACCCAGATTAAATATATAAAAGCAAACTTTTCTCCAATTTTTACACGGATGGCACAACAACAGGTGAAAAGGAATTTCTCCAGCTGCTGGTTGACGCAGTGCGTCGGACACGAGAATAAAAACGCTGCAGCTAAAAACATTGTGAAGGTATTTTTGCACCTGTCAACCCCGTAACCGTGTAGAATCCCGGTAGGTGGATGCCACAAAACCTTTGCACAACTCTCTGCACAACGCCACAGGCTGGCAGTCTGCTCTGGGATCCAAGCAGTGAGGTGACACAGTAGCAGCAGTGACGAGGATGGTCATTTAATGGATTATGACCCTTCCGACGCCGCTAAGGCTGTAACTGAGCGGCCCCAGGGTTGGTATCACTGCCTCTCCAGCACAGGTTCCTTCAGCCACTTCAATTATATTAAAAACCATAACTTTTGTTGCTGGTCGATGCTTGTGGATCTTAAGCACCATAACACAACAGCTACAGCG
Source organism: Nycticryphes semicollaris (assembly GCA_013400055.1). Classification (NCBI taxonomy): domain Eukaryota; kingdom Metazoa; phylum Chordata; class Aves; order Charadriiformes; family Rostratulidae; genus Nycticryphes; species Nycticryphes semicollaris. The sequence goes on along the minus strand of VXBJ01000184.1, from coordinate 168,469 downwards.
CTACCTGTAGGAGTGAGGGACTTGGCGCTGGTAAAAAATAAACCTTGGTATCTTGACTGCAGAGAAAGGGACAGAGTGATGAAGACAAGACGTAACCCCAGCTCAAAAGCTACGTGGGGACAACGTAGACAGTCCCCAGTGCGGAGGGAATGTGACTCCTGGACAGGTTTCTACGTGCTGGCCCTGCACGACAGCCCAGCGGGCAGCAGAACAACACACGTGTGTGTGTGTGTGTGTGTGTTTGCAAACTCAAACCCCAGGGGTCTCTCCTCTGAGGGTCACTGCCTGTAGTGGAGTCCACAGCAATTTCCTCTCCACTTCTGGGGATTTTAGAAAATACACTGAAGTTGGGTAAGAGCAAGTAGATTCCCCCAAATGATACGTGGATCTGTGAATAAATTAGGCCCTCGGGAGCTATTCAGTAGCAGCTGACTCTTACAGGGCTCACACACGTACGAGATGACACTAAAATTCCAGCAGTGGTAAAGATTTGGGGGAAACCAAGAGTTAGAGAGAAGTTTTGAAAGCAATTGACCCTTTCCCAGGCAGCTGAGGTCCAGATCCTGTGCTATTTGGACTGATTACAGCGCTCTCTCCGCTGCACGCCACGATAAAGTGGAGCATCCCTTATCCTGCTACTTCTGCTTCTAATAAAAGCAGGTGAGAACAGGCTGGCTGACAAATAAAAATGTCACAAGTTCTGTCTGGGTTGAGGTCCGGTCCGTAACAAGGTGGGAGAACAAAACAGAGTGTGGCTTCTTTTCTTTCTTTCTTTTTTTTTTTTTCCTTTTTTTTTTTTTTTTATTTTTCTACAAAAATTCTGTTACTCAAACATTAACTGATGAGGAACGCACAAGAGATCATGCAAAAGGAGAAGGCGGGTCTGAAATACTGAAAAAAACAAACCAAAAAACCAACCAACCAAAAAAAAAAAAACCAAGAAAAACAAACCCCACCAAACCAACTGCAAAGAGATTAACAACGATGAGCCACAAAATAACGTGACCCTCGGGAAGGTGGGCGCAGGCAAGGCAACAGGGCGAGCATGCAGACTGAAACGAGAGCAAAACGGAGGTCTCTGTGACCAGCAACATGGGGCTTCAAACCAAAAGGCCAGTGTCTGT